>OX387653.1:24690932-24994391 GCA_947568875.1 Fissipunctia ypsillon
GGTCCCCGCCGAGTTGAGCGCATGGATACCCCCGGCTGCCGCCGCCGTACCCTTGCTGTGTGGTGCTTCCACAGCCGCCGCGTCCCGTTCCGCTGCTTCCAAAGAGGTTGCCAGTTTCACTGCCTCTGCATACGATATTGTATCCTCCGCAAATAACCTCTGTCGGATAATGTCGCTGCGTAATCCACAAACGAATTGGTCTCGTAGGTTATCGTTAAGACTAGTTCCAAACTTGCAAAACCTAGATAGCTTCTTGAGTTCCGCTGTATAGGTAGCGACATTTTCTTCTTGCCCCTGTCTCCTTTGTCTAAAACGGTATCGCTCCGCTAATGACGACGGTTCCGGTTGAAGGTGCTGACGTAACAAGTTGACCGCGTGCTCATACGATAATGTCGATGGCTTGCTCGGACTGGCCAAATTAACTAGAAGTTCATAGGGCTCGTCCCCCATTACGGCTATCAGAGTCGGTAATTTCAAGTCATTTGACACGTCATTTGCCGTAAAATACATTTCTAAACGGTCGATGTATGATGACCACACCCCCGTTTTCATGTCGAAAGCGCTCACTTTTCCAATAGACATTTTGACGTTACGATCACAGTTCCCGAGCACAGTTTTTGCACTGATAACATCAATTATCGTCCACAAGTATTTTCTTTGGTCTTCGTATTAATCCTCGTCGCCACTGTAATGTACGTAGGTACTCGTAAATAAAACTCCGATACGTCCGTTCCTTAGCACCGTATAATCGAGACTGGTTCATGTACAATTACCCACAATACACTGCAGTAGGTACTCGTCATAATTAATAACAACTTTTACAGTGGGGACAATCGCTAAAATCGCGAATAAACCTTGTATCCTAACTAATATTATAAAAATGCGAAAGTGAGTTTGTTTGTTTCGCTTTCACGCTAAAACAGCTGAACGGATTTGCATGAAAGGCACATGGGTAGACCATGGCTTGGATTAGGACATAGGATACTTTTTATCTCGATATTCCCACGGAATCGAGACTTATGCAGGTGAAACCGCGGGGCGCAACTAGTATTACAATAAAGGACAAAAAGAAGGAGAAGAAACACTTGAGTGAAAGGTATAGCTTCATTACCATTTTTATAAAAAATGAATGTTAAAAACCAAAAACTAACTACTTAAACAGGTAGAAACAAGACATCACAACCAGACAATTTAAAATCCGGAGTCACACGTCATCTGTTGACGTGTGACTCCGGATTTCTAAAGTGTCTGAGTTGACCGTACCATGGCCATGCGTGCAGGAAATATCTGCCCACCATACACTAAAGTGCAGTAACAGCAAAATCACGATTTCGAGTAAAACGCATTTAAAGTTAAGAATTGATTTTAAAAAATCAACAGAATGTATAAGCAAAAAAATTTGAATGCAGAAAGGTTGTAAAGGCATAGGTTCACACGTTAAAGCAATAAAAAAAATATATCTTAATAACTGAATTTATTATGGCCATTTATTCTTTTTGGTGCCTATTACTGCATAGCCTTTTTTGTAAAAAATACCATTTTAAACTTAGTAAAATGCAGCAAAAAGCCCTATTACTGCGTTTGGATCAGTTATTTTGTCAAGAAACCCAACTAACATGCAGTAAGGTCAAAAAAATACTGCATTTTAGTTAGTTTTTTAAGAAAAAAGTGTTCAATTTACTAGTGCAGTAAGAAAAATAGCTAGTTCACATTTTAAAGACCGTTTATTTCTTATTATTTAATCACAATAATTCAACTCACTTATGTAAAATTTACATATCAAAAATAAAAAAAAAACATCTAATTAATAAAGGACCCTGCGCAGAATGCACAACCTCCTTTGACAGTTTTCTCTTAATATTAACATATATAACATAATGTATCTTTATGTTTAACAATAAAATATAGATAGTAAATGTAGGTGAGTATTATAAAGGTGGACATAAACTTGAGATCAACATTACAGTAAAACAATCATCACACACAAAGCATTACAAGCCTTGGTAAGTCTTAGGTAGGTACATAATTAGTTTCTAAAAGTAATTTTTAACAGTATAACGCGCTTTAAAATAACATTGGTTTAGTTTAGCTTTTGAAGCCTCTTATTATTCTTACTACACTAGACATAATCTTGAGATCAACATTACAGTAAAACAATCATCACACACAAAGCATTACAAGCCTTGGTAAGTCTTAGGTAGGTACATAATTAGTTTCTAAAAGTAATTTTTAACAGTATAACGCGCTTTAAAATAACATTGGTTTAGTTTAGCTTTTGAAGCCTCTTATTATTCTTACTACACTAGACATAATCTTGAGATCAACATTACAGTAAAACAATCATCACACACAAAGCATTACAAGCCTTGGTAAGTCTTAGGTAGGTACATAATTAGTTTCTAAAAGTAATTTTTAACAGTATAACGCGCTTTAAAATAACATTGGTTTAGTTTAGCTTTTGAAGCCTCTTATTATTCTTACTACACTAGACATAATCTTGAGATCAACATTACAGTAAAACAATCATCACACACAAAGCATTACAAGCCTTGGTAAGTCTTAGGTAGGTACATAATTAGTTTCTAAAAGTAATTTTTAACAGTATAACGCGCTTTAAAATAACATTGGTTTAGTTTAGCTTTTGAAGCCTCTTATTATTCTTACTACACTAGACATAATCTTGAGATCAACATTACAGTAAAACAATCATCACACACAAAGCATTACAAGCCTTGGTAAGTCTTAGGTAGGTACATAATTAGTTTCTAAAAGTAATTTTTAACAGTATAACGCGCTTTAAAATAACATTGGTTTAGTTTAGCTTTTGAAGCCTCTTATTATTCTTACTACACTAGACATAATCTTGAGATCAACATTACAGTAAAACAATCATCACACACAAAGCATTACAAGCCTTGGTAAGTCTTAGGTAGGTACATAATTAGTTTCTAAAAGTAATTTTAACAGTATATTAACGCGCTTTAAAAATAACATTGGTTTAGTTTAGCTTTTGAAGCCTCTTATTATTCTTACTAGATTTAAAATAATAAAAATGTATGTATCATACAATTATCAAAACAGATCAGAAAAATATTTACTTAGTTCTTTTGTTGTACTTATTAATAATCAGTCTTAAGTTAACTTTAAGGCACATTGTTTCTTAGAATTTGAAGATAAAAAATACAGACTATTAAAAATAAATTCAAAACACATTAACAGTTTAAGATTATTCATCAATATCAAAATTAAATTCTTCTGGTTCTTGTGACGTAGAACCAACAGAAAGATTTTTCCAGAAGATTAATCTATTTGGTGGAATAAGCGGCCCTAATACGTTTAAGATGTTTCGCTTCCTTTCCCTATCAATGCCTTTAGGAACAGTTTTTACAGTAAAATTAGGCAAGTTCTTTGATTTGAGACAATATAGTTCTTTGAATTCTATATCATCAAAGTTCTTTTTGTAAAAGAAACTATGACTTCCCCTTTTTACCATAAGATGTACAATATCTTTGATGTATACCCGGTTTCCATCTATATCTTTGTTTTTTTTATGTGAAATATGAGATTTAAAATTAACAAAATCTATTATTTCCATACTTTTGACTTCTACCTTCCCCGATTTCAATGATGTTTCAACAGCTTCTAAAAAGTCTTGATAATCGTACAGCTTACCCTTTTTGTCCATCGACTGCTCTACAAAATGGTGGAAGGAATCGGCGGACATAAAAGTATGGCCCGGTTCAAAAAACTTGAGTTCAATTGTTGTGGCAGAAATCTCTAAGTTGTTAATTATACTTATCAAGAAAGTAAAAAAACACCAGTTTTTATTTTGTGCCGAGCAATTATCAAGCCATAAAACGATGTGCTCTGCATCACGATTATTTAGTAAGAATGCTTTAAATGTACTAGTGATGTCTTCTTGCTTTCTCCCTGCCACTCCTTCATGCCAAACTGCTGCAAATACGTGACCTTTCTTGAAGTTTCCTAGAGGTACAAAGGTTTCATTGTACGCCACAAGCCTGGGGCAAAACAGAGCTGCTTTAAAGGTATCAATGCGAGGTAACATTATTACTTTTTGGAGGTCCACAGAAACAATTACAGTATTACGCTGACTATTAGCCTTTGTATCTGCATCGTACATCTCTCGGGCTAGTGTATACTTAATTTTATGATGAGCGTAGGTCTTACAAATTTGGCAATCAGTACACGGTTCTTTTACATGATCAAGGTTATGGAGGTTGAAGGTTTCACATGTCTCGCATTGTTCATGGCCGAGCTTAGCAAAAGAAATGTTCATTTTGTTTGTCAAGTGATCTCTGTAAGTTTCAAGACTGCATTTGAATTCGGGGTACTTCTCTTGGAAGTTTCCATACATATCAACAATTGTAAGGTCACTGGGCAAGTATCTCTTATTGGGTGCATGCACTCGTCTATAATGATGCACACATGGATTGAACGATTCAATATGAGCTGTGATCAAAGTACGATCTATAGCATGACAATTTGTCAAATTACGGCCATCCCTATTATCCTTTTGCTCTAAAATTGACTTTTTCAGGACAGAATTTACACGCCTGTCATTTTTTTTGTCATATCCTAAAGTGCCTAAAAAAAATACTTTGCATACCTCATGCGATAGTTCTTCTGTATCTCTTTTTGTTAAACTGTACTTGTAAGTTACGTTTCGTGGTCGTTTCAAATTCTTTGTACTTTTCTTGCAAGCCTCCTCCGTCACAAGATTTTTGATAAATATTCCTTGATGTTCCCAATTCAAAGACCAATAATATTTGTTAATTTTTTTTCTATCTTCTTCAGTAAAATGTATAGTACATAGTTTTTTACATAAATTTTGACAGGGTTCTCGCACCGGATATTTCTGTATGTTTTTGGCATATTGAAGTTCACTTTTACGTTTCCTACATGACTTATTCCGTATTTTCACAACAGGTAATTGTGCTGGCTGGGTATTGACATTGTTGACCTGAATTTCTGCTGGATCGTTTGTGATATCTAAATCTCTTAAACTCGACGATGTTGAAGATGGCTCAGGAACATAGTTTTTATCTTTTACAGAATCATCTGAATCTTCTATGAATGAATCACAGAATGATGTTGAAGGCAGCGTTTCATTACATAAAAGATCAAAGGTCGCTGTATCCACGAGATTACTAATTAAGCTGTCCTGGTGAGCTTCTGGCAGATTTATGGAGTGGTGTTGTGTTGCTTCAGAGATTTTGCTCAAATCAATATTTTGGACGACAGAGTCGTTGTTTTTATGCACATCCCTTAATATTGCTTTTGGAGGCGAGTCATTGTTATCGTGATGAGGTAGCTGCGATATCATTCTATCCGGTGGTAAGACGTCATTTTCCAAATTGCTTAGCAGTGACATAATTTGTTTTGATCTCACATTCATATTGATGAACCTGCACAGAAAGATAAACGAGAATTGGTAAGTACTTACTGACTAGTATAGGTACATTAAAACTAATTTTAATTTACATTTATACTAAAGTTTTAAATTATTTTGAAATCGAAAATGGACTGAAACTTGATTAAAATGCTAAAACGGCAAAACGGTATATATTATATATATCAACCAAACATAAACTTGACGCAAGTGTATGGCCGTTAAGTTTGCAATGAGATTGTAGACAGGTACCTAGAATCATTTGAATTTAGAATGAGATCATAGCGACACTGAACTGTATTAATGTATGGTTAGGTGAATACCTACCCTATCTATTTTTAGTCTATTCAAAATATAATCTCAATTCTAACTCAGTTCGTTAAAAGTCAAACCATAGGTTACCATTAGTTACGAGTTACGAGAATAATTGGCCTACTGATTGATATAGGTACATAGATACTACTTTTTAAAGTCAATAAATACTTATAATACATAAATAGAAAACCATCCAAACACAAACAAATGATAGTTATTCAACACACGAAACATTTTATGTAAGGATAGAAAATAACCTATTAGTTAAAGTATCTGTTTAAAGTACGTCTTAATACTATAAAAGTTTTATTAATCATAATAAACTTAAGTAATATAATTATGTAATCTTACCCGCCAAATCCTGTCGCCAAAAAAACGTAAGCAGTGCGAGCGACGCCGACGGGCACGTCCACACTGGCACGGTTCACTGGAGCGACTGATTAATTAAGTCAAAATATCGCATGCAATCTAGCAGTAAATCCTTTGCACACTCTGTCTCACAAATAAAGTTTTATCTATTCAAACCGACTAAAATGCAGTATCACCTTGATACTGCGTTTAAATTAGTTTAATTTACTATAATTTGTTAAACTTGATCCCAATTAAAATGCAGTATTTAAAACATTAACTGCACTTTAGCTAGGAATAATCATATCTGTGTCATTATGCTATCCAAACTAATCTGCAGTAATGCTGTATTTTACTGCGTGTTAGTCAGTTTATAATGATAAAAGAATGTTAAGTATTCACAACTAAAATGCGACAAGCTTTGATTTTACTGCATTTTAGTTGGGAGTTCGTGACAATAAATTGTATTTTCTTAATTTGCAGTAAAAATAGCTTGTATGGCGGTAAATTTTACTGCGTATTAATTTTTTTTTTAATTTTTTTCCAGAAATATAAAACTATCTAAAGAACTGTAAAATTATATTGCTTACTGCATTTTAGTTATGAAACCTTAAAATTTAATCTGCAGTATAATTTATACTGTATTTTAGTTGGGAAATCACGCCAAATTGTTAATTTTTTTCGTTTGCAGTAAGTGAAAACTGTTAAATAAAAACCATTCTAATAGTCTTAGAAATAAGTAAGTTAATTCAATAGAAAGCTTAAGAAACCCGCTTTCAGAATCACTAATAAAACGAAAAATCACAAAAGGGCTGTTACTACTCTTTAGTCTCTGGTGGGCAGATATAATACCCACCCAATCACCAAAGCGCTTATTACGCTTAATTAACACACGCAACTGAATCAATAATTAATGTACAATACATCCGCTGATTAGTCGTTACGTGGTTACCTTCGAGCGGAGTGTAATCATTCACATTGACGCTCGCTAAAAGTTCTTTTAGAATTACATACTATGGCGGGAATGTTTTACTTGTTTGTTCCGTTTCCGATCGAAATGTTGCGCAGGCGCACGGCCTCACAAACAAAGAGTAGGTTCCTACCATCAAATTATTAGCTTAGTATACACGGTTATGCCTCAAGTTTGTGCTACTGCAAAATAGTGCACGAGTAGGTACCTGAATAGTGCACGAGTAGGTACCTGAATAGTGCACGAGTAGATACCTGAATAGTGCCCGTCAAGATGCGATCCACCAAAAAATCCCCAGTCAGCCATTATTCAGCTCTTTGCTCTTTTCATTCTATGATATGACGCATGCGAAATGCTTATTTGAGTCCAGTAGAGAATATCCTGCGGGGTAATTGCGTAACACCTTACAGTCGGCTTCATTTTGACAGTTCAACAACATTCATTGCGTTATTTACGTTGTTGAGCAGACTAATTTTTCGAACATATGAAGCAATGGATTAGCAATCAGCTTCAAAGTGATTCTAATTCTGATTGATAGTATGTTACGCAATTAGGGTGCTGACTGCCTCGTTGGAATAGTGGTCACAACCAGGCCTGCTGTACGTGAGGTCCTGGGTTCGATTCCAAGGTAGGGCAAAGTTTTATGGGGATTTTCGATTGGGATTTTTTCCAGAACCAGCCCAGAGTCAAAACTGAAACTCAAAGCATTTATTTCAATGAAACCAATTACAGGCACTTTTTAATTGTCAAAGAGTCGGTCAGTTAGTCAGAAAATTGAAGCTAGTCGCCCATTCCAAAACGTAGATCTCTATGGAGAAGAATGAGCAAGAAACTCCATGGACACTCTTTTAAATCAAAATATTGCAAAATCCTGTAACAGTCACTTTGAAGGGTTTATACATAGGATATTATGTATGGATGGCTAAATTAAATAATATGCTAAGTTTCTTTGTATTTTTTGTCTATTGGTACACCTCTGCCTAACCCTTCGGAGAAATAAGGCGTGATGTTATGTGTGTTATGATGTGTGAAATGTTGATCTTTGTATTTTATTATGGTTTTTTAATAAGGACACGTTTGATGTGGGTTTTGAACTTTCCATTGCTAAGTTCTGTAACCGACTTCGGCAACTTGTTATAAAAGCGGATACTGTTTATAACAAACGACTTGGCAACTTGTTATAAAAGCGGATGCTGTTTATAACAAACGACTTGGCAACTTGTTATAAAAGCGGATACTGTTTATAACAAACGACTTGGCAACTTGTTATATAAGCGGATGCTGTTTATAACAAACGACTTGGCAACTTGTTATAAAAGCGGATGCTGTTTATAACAAACGACTTGGCAACTTGTTATAAAAGCGGATGCTGTTTATAACAAACGACTTGGCAACTTGTTATAAAAGCGGATACTGTTTATAACAAACGACTTGGCAACTTGTTATGAAAGCGGATTCTGTTTATAACAAACGACTTGGCAACTTGTTATAAAAGCGGATACTGGTTATAAGAAACAACTTGGCAACTTGTTATAAAAGCGGATACTGTTTATAACAAACGACTTGGCAACTTGTTATAAAAGCGGATACTGTTTATAACAAACGACTTGGCAACTTGTTATGAAAGCGGATTCTGTTTATAACAAACGACTTGGCAACTTGTTATGAAAGCGGATACTGGTTATAACAAACGACTTGGCAACTTGTTATGAAAGCGGATTCTGTTTATAACAAACGACTTGGCAACTTGTTATAAAAGCGGATACTGTTTATAACAAACGACTTGGCAACTTGTTATGAAAGCGGATTCTGTTTATAACAAACGACGTGGCAACTTGTTATGAAAGCGGATACTGTTTATAACAAACGACTTGGCAACTTGTTATAAAAGCGGATACTGGTTATAACAAACGACTTGGCAACTTGTTATAAAAGCGGATACTGTTTATAACAAACGACTTGGCAACTTGTTATGAAAGCGGATTCTGTTTATAACAAACGACTTGGCAACTTGTTATAAAAGCGGATACTGTTTATAACAAACGACTTGGCAACTTGTTATGAAAGCGGATTCTGTTTATAACAAACGACTTGGCAACTTGTTATGAAAGCGGATACTGGTTATAACAAACGACTTGGCAACTTGTTATGAAAGCGGATTCTGTTTATAACAAACGACTTGGCAACTTGTTATGAAAGCGGATACTGGTTATAACAAACGACTTGGCAACTTGTTATGAAAGCGGATACTGGTTATAACAAACGACTTGGCAACTTGTTATGAAAGCGGATTCTGTTTATAACAAACGACTTGGCAACTTGTTATGAAAGCGGATACTGGTTATAACAAACGACTTGGCAACTTGTTATGAAAGCGGATTCTGTTTATAACAAACGACTTGGCAACTTGTTATGAAAGCGGATACTGGTTATAACAAACGACTTGGCAACTTGTTATGAAAGCGGATACTGGTTATAACAAACGACTTGGCAACTTGTTATGAAAGCGGATTCTGTTTATAACAAACGACTTGGCAACTTGTTATGAAAGCGGATACTGTTTATAACAAACGACTCGGCAACTTGTTATAAAAGCGGATACTGGTTATAACAAACGACTTGCCGCTCGTTTTATTTAACCTAAGTTTGTGTTTCACAATTTATAACAAACGACTTGGCAACTTGTTATATTTAACCTAAGTTTGTGTTTCACAATTTATAACAAACGACTTGGCAACTTGTTATATTTAACCTAAGTTTGTGTTTCACAATTTATAACAAACGACTTGCCGCTCGTTATATTTAACCTAAGTTTGTGTTTCACAATTTATAACAAACGACTCGCCGCTTGTTTTATTTAACCTAAGTTTGTGTTTCACAATTTATAACAAACGACTTGGCAACTTGTTATAGAAGCGGATACTGGTTATAACAAACGACTTGGCAACTTGTTATAGAAGCGGATACTGGTTATAACAAACGACTCGCCGCTCGTTTTATTTAACCTAAGTTTGTGTTTCACAATTTATAACAAACGACTTGGCAACTTGTTATAGAAGCGGATACTGGTTATAACAAACGACTTGGCAACTTGTTATAGAAGCGGATACTGGTTATAACAAACGACTCGCCGCTCGTTTTATTTAACCTAAGTTTGTGTTTCACAATTTATAACAAACGACTTGGCAACTTGTTATAGAAGCGGATACTGGTTATAACAAACGACTCGCCGCTCGTTTTATTTAACCTAAGTTTGTGTTTCACAATTTATAACAAACGACTCGCCGCTCGTTTTATTTAACCTAAGTTTGTGTTTCACAATTTATAACAAACGACTCGCCGCTCGTTTTATTTAACCTAAGTTTGTGTTTCACAATTTATAACAAACGACTCGCCGCTCGTTATATTTAACCTGTTTGTGTTTCACAATTTATAACAAATGACTCGCCGCTCGTTTTATTTAACCTAAGTTTGTGTTTCACAATTTATAACAAACGACTCGCCGCTCGTTATATTTAACCTAAGTTTGTGTTTCACAATTTATAACAAACGACTCGCCGCTTGTTATATTTAACCTAAGTTTGTGTTTCACAATTTATAACAAACGACTCGCCGCTTGTTATATTTAACCTAAGTTTGTGTTTCACAATTTATAACAAACGACTCGCCGCTTGTTATATTTAACCTAAGTTTGTGTTTCACAATTTATAACAAACGACTCGCCGCTAGTTTTATTTAACCTAAGTTTGTGTTTCACAATTTATAACAAACGACTCGCCGCTCGTTTTATTTAACCTAAGTTTGTGTTTCACAATTTATAACAAACGACTCGCCGCTTGTTATATTTAACCTAAGTTTGTGTTTCACAATTTATAACAAACGACTCGCCGCTTGTTATATTTAACTTAAGTTTGTGTTTCACAATTTATAACAAACGACTCGCCGCTTGTTATATTTAACCTAAGTTTGTGTTTCACAATTTATAACAAACGACTCGCCGCTTGTTATATTTAACCTAAGTTTGTGTTTCACAATTTATAACAAACGACTCGCCGCTTGTTATATTTAACCTAAGTTTGTGTTTCACAATTTATAACAAACGACTCGCCGCTTGTTATATTTAACCTAAGTTTGTGTTTCACAATTTATAACAAACGACTCGCCGCTTGTTATATTTAACCTAAGTTTGTGTTTCACAATTTATAACAAACGACTCGCCGCTTGTTATATTTAACCTAAGTTTGTGTTTCACAATTTATAACAAACGACTCGCCGCTTGTTATATTTAACCTAAGTTTGTGTTTCACAATTTATAACAAACGACTCGCCGCTTGTTATATTTAACCTAAGTTTGTGTTTCACAATTTATAACAAACGACTCGCCGCTTGTTATATTTAACCTAAGTTTGTGTTTCACAATTTATAACAAACGACTCGCCGCTTGTTATATTTAACCTAAGTTTGTGTTTCACAATTTATAACAAACGACTCGCCGCTTGTTATATTTAACCTAAGTTTGTGTTTCACAATTTATAACAAACGACTCGCCGCTTGTTATATTTAACCTAAGTTTGTGTTTCACAATTTATAACAAACGACTCGCCGCTTGTTATATTTAACCTAAGTTTGTGTTTCACAATTTATAACAAACGACTCGCCGCTTGTTATATTTAACCTAAGTTTGTGTTTCACAATTTATAACAAACGACTCGCCGCTTGTTATATTTAACCTAAGTTTGTGTTTCACAATTTATAACAAACGACTCGCCGCTTGTTATATTTAACCTAAGTTTGTGTTTCACAATTTATAACAAACGACTCGCCGCTTGTTATATTTAACCTAAGTTTGTGTTTCACAATTTCATGTTTACTACGTGTATTTATTTATCTTATTTTGAAAAGTCCTAAGTTTTTGCGAACATACAAAATACTTTCTAAGGTATAAAGAGAAGGCAGAGTTAGTATATCAATTTATTTGAATTTGTTTCTAAGGGACTCACGAGGACCCATTTTATAGATCGCGCGGATTGCCCTCTTTTGTATAATGATAATTGAATCTACGTCAGCTGCTTTTGAAAATAAAAATAAAAGATTTAATTCGAGATTGGAACCCAGATCTATGTGATTCATATTCCAATACGGTGCGCTACTAGCTACCGGAACTTGTTGTAAGTCTGTGAATCTAAGCAATCGTATGAACCGACTACGGTATTACGTACTCTGCATGTGAGGAAAAGCTATTGTCATGATTTCCAAATATTAATAAGATTTGTAGTAATTTTAGATGCTAAATATAAAATTGAAAGTATGTGATTTGACTCAAATCATTTTTATATCAGTGTAGTCAGTCTTTTATATTGTTATCAATTTATCGGCTGCATGACACGAATCGTGTGTTTGATCGGGGCGACTCCCCGATAGCACGGGATGTGTTCTGGTTGCCTAAATGAAAGCAATAAACTTGATTTCTGGGCACTGGTGTGGGTGCCGCACATTAGGTCAGGGTAACTCTCTGATGGTGTGCAATGAAGTACACATGTGAATAATGTTTTGTGTGGGTCCGTGGCCACCCAACAAACAAAAATTGCTCTTGTAGTGGCTTATATTGCCAAAAATAATATTCTTATAGGAGCCGCATTATCGCTAATAAGGGTGCGTTTGGGCACAAATTATAAAGACAATAACCTTATACCCCCCTTATAGTTGCTTTATTGTCCACTTTATTTCCTTATACGTGTTATATTATGACAAGGAACGAGGAAATTAAATTTATAATGGCAAGAAAAAAGCTCCTAAAAAGCTAACACACTTGAAAGAAACATATAGTAAGCGTTAATACGGGCGATCACCCTTATACGTGTTTTATTATGGTCCGATACAAGGGAGTTAAACTCATTGTGGCAAATTAAAGGCTCTTAAAAAGCCGTAGGCCCTTATAGCCGTCTGATTATGATTCTGCAATAAGTTTTTTTCTTAGTGATTATGACATTTTCGCAACAGTTTGGCGAATAAAGAGAAACGTCAACCATTTTACTGAAAAGTGAACGTCAAGTTATTATTTTATGTAGTTTATTTACCTGACTTATGTGCTCGTTTATAGTGAAAAGTGTATGGGAATTCAAATGCATGGTGAAATGTGGTACGCTGTGTATTGTAGTATCAACCCGCCCTTGAATTTAAGCTGTTTTTGTGCTACAAACGTTATGAATTATTTAGTCATGTTATAAATAGTGCTATTTTATGAGAGCAAAACGATTCGCACATCATCTACAAGGAGTCTATGAGACTGAAGACTTTATAATGGCCACATTTGTTGCTTATGCTATCGCCATTTTACATACTGTCAGGGTTCCTTTCTCACGAAGAAAATCCTGTACCTAGCAAGTCTTGTTCCCATATGTATAAAATTTATGTCTCACTATGGTTGGGTTGGCTGGAAGAGATTTGTTTTTAGGGATAAGCTTGCTTTTGTGCACTAATTTTAAATTTGAAATATAATTATAATTGTAAGTACACAATAAAGAATATAATTATATATATAATATGTTTTTTATTATGTTAACTCTTCATTAAAAAATATGTCTACATCACTATCACTATCGCTACAATTATATTCTTCTTCACTGGTTTCCTTTTCATTCTCATATTCTATAAAATAATCCTCTGCGGAACCACTGGCTGATTCGTTGGTATCGGCTTGGTCATTTTGTAGCATCATAGGAATAGAGGTGTTGGGTGTAATGCTCCCAACCATGTTTTCGTAGACTTTTTTTACTTTTCTTCTGTAACCACCACTCCTTTTAAACTTCTTCCAGTATTTTGAATCCATTTTTTGAATGTAAATTCCACTCCGTAATAAATTCACACAATCTGCTGTACTTTCAAAATGGCGAATCTAGTTATGTAAAACCTTTTAATGTTACCATGTAGAGAATAATATCTTTATAATCACTGTCTATGGGAATACGAATTGCTTTCA
This sequence comes from Fissipunctia ypsillon, assembly GCA_947568875.1. Taxonomy (NCBI): domain Eukaryota; kingdom Metazoa; phylum Arthropoda; class Insecta; order Lepidoptera; family Noctuidae; genus Fissipunctia; species Fissipunctia ypsillon. The sequence continues at coordinate 24,704,955 of OX387653.1, forward strand.
TCCTTGTAATGATCATATACAATGTTAGAATTCGTTTGTTGGACAGACGTCTTATCAAATGCTCCTATAAGTTAAAAAGCATCATAGTTACCTTGTGCATTACTTTTCTAAGAATAATTGACACTATTAAAAGCTTTTATATGACTTTGAATATTATATGGCTAAAAAGCAATGTAAGTAGCTTCTATAAGAAGAACACATTTCGAGCCCTTATTGTAGCCGTATTAATTGGATTTATTAACGTTTACCCAGCCAAATTATAAGAATAAAGGTAACATTAGCCAAATCTTCTAATAATGTGCCACTATAAGGAACATTAACATAATAAATGCTCTTTTATAACAAGTATAAGAGTTTAGACCTTATAGACTTAATTTTATAAGCTTAGTTTGTTTGTTGGGCAGGGCCACTCTCTGATACCGCGGGATATGTGTTTAGCCAAAATGCTTCCTTGGAGTTATGATGACTACGTTCCCATATGCCTCCATAAGGATGAGAATGAGCAACATTTGAACATAATTATTTTATTTTATGATAATTTACAAGCAACACGAGGTAAGCGTAAATAAATTGTGGGTTATGATTACTTCTATCTTAGTATTGCCATGATATAAGTGAACTATGGTTGTTCACACTTGATAAATGATAAGTGAACTATGGTTGTTCACACTTGATAAATGATAAGTGAACTATGGTTGTTCACACTTGATAAATGATAAGTGAACTATGGTTGTTCACACTTGATAAATGATAAGTGAACTATGGTTGTTTACACTTGATAAATGATAAGTGAACTATGGTTGTTCACACTTGATAAATGATAAGTGAACTGTGGTTGTTCACACTTGATAAATGATAAGTGAACTATGGTTGTTCACACTTGATAAATGATAAGTGAACTGTGGTTGTTCACACTTGATAAATGATAAGTGAACTGTGGTTGTTCACACTTGATAAATGATAAGTGAACTATGGTTTTTCACTCGGATGGTTATTATAGGGGGCGTACTTAGTGATGTCACTGGATTTTGAGTGGATATGGTTTTGGTTGTTGAGTGCACCACTAGTCGTCTGATTATGTTAGTGGGCGTACTTTGTGACTTCACTGGATTTTGAGTGGATATGGTTTTGGTTGTTGAGTGCACCACTAGTCGTCTGATTATGTTAGTGGGCGTACTTAGTGATGTCACTGGATTTTGAGTGGATATGGTTTTGGTTGTTGAGTGCACCACTAGTCGTCTGATTATGTTAGTGGGCGTACTTTGTGACTTCACTGGATTTTGAGTGGATATGGTTTTGGTTGTTGAGTGCACCACTAGTCGTCTGATTATGTTAGTGGGCGTACTTAGTGATGTCACTGGATTTTGAGTGGATATGGTTTTGGTTGTTGAGTGCACCACTAGTCGTCTGATTATGTTAGTGGGCGTACTTAGTGATGTCACTGGATTTTGAGTGGATATGGTTTTGGTTGTTGAGTGCACCACTAGTCGTCTGATTATGTTAGTGGGCGTACTTAGTGATGTCACTGGATTTTGAGTGGATATGGTTTTGGTTGTTGAGTGCACCACTAGTCGTCTGATTATGTTAGTGGGCGTACTTAGTGATGTCACTGGATTTTGAGTGGATATGGTTTTGGTTGTTGAGTGCACCACTAGTCGTCTGATTATGTTAGTGGGCGTACTTAGTGATGTCACTGGATTTTGAGTGGATATGGTTTTGGTTGTTGAGTGCACCACTAGTCGTCTGATTATGTTAGTGGGCGTACTTTGTGACTTCACTGGATTTTGAGTCGGTATGGCTCCTTCTGGTTGATGAGTGGGTCACTAGTCGTCGGATAAATAGATAAATTGGTACATTGGTGCGATTGCCTATGTCAATTGATTGAGTTAACGAACTTGGCCAACACTTTATTTTAGCCTGGATTTATTTACATGAATTTTAGTATCGAATGGATTTGAATTGTGGATAAATGATAAATGGTTTTGTTTCTGTGGGTGGGTTTGTACAACCATTTTTACACGTTAATTATGTTTTATGATACTTATCTAGCGTCTTATTTTATGATAATTATGGTATTTAATGCTTATTGTGCTGGATCACTGGGACATTAACTGAGTATAACTAGCTTTGAATTCTGAATAGACTTCTCTAAGCTCGACTCATGAGTAAAGATAGGATTTTTTTACGCCCCAAATAATCTGCATAAATAAAAAAATTAAAATCTGTTCGTTGGTAAGCGCACCGGGACTGCACCGGCGCACCGGGCTGGTCGGGAGAACTGAAAACACGAAGTTTAGGCGTTTTTGCCGTCTATGGTTATAAAAAAATATTTAGATATGTCAAATTGGAGCGTTTTCATCGTAAACTTGATATGTGAATATTTTGGATTATGTTTATATTGCACAATATACACACGGTTACAGGCTATTCAGGCTAAAATTTAAGAGTACATAACCCTATTAGGGCGCAACAAGTATTATTACAATTCAAAAAAATCAAAAATCAAAATCAAAAAATCAAAATCATTTATTTGCATAAATAAGGTACAGAAAGTTCTTAATATATTACTTCGATCACTTATTATGCCATTAATGTCGGCGTGCAAACATGCTTAAATACTATTTTAAGAAATTAATTAATAAAGATGAATAATGCATGCGATTAGTAAATTATAATTCAGTTCAATTATATTCGGTCACAATTATTAAATTCAATTAAATTCGGGCACAATTATTAAACACTAATTCACAACCTACATTAAATACCACAATTTACAACTTATAATCTAAAACTCAAGTACACTATAAAAGCATTTATCTTTGAGCATTTTGTTAAGTTACGCTTAAATTTAAAAAATGGAAGTGTTTTTATGTTGCTTGGTACTTTGTTAAACAATTCGATGCACATGATATAACTATTGTTGGACGTGAGTGGGAGATCCGTCTTGGGTTGATACAACTTGTTAGTATTATGAGACCGAGGGGCATATTAATACTTACATCTATTTTGTTAAATACTTTAGGTACCAAATACTTCGATGTTCTCTTACCGTAATAATTTGTTATCTGTGGTTGAACCAGTTTATTCTCTCTAACCCTACGTGTTGTACTTGTTTTTAACATTAACTTTATATTTATCATTATAATAATATTCCAGACCTACCAAATAATCTATTTTTTTATCTATTGGTATAATTTTACAGATGGGAAATAACTTATCATATTTTTTGTTGCACTTATCTTTAACATTTTTACTGACCAGAAACTTTATAAGTCTTAAACAACTCCAACTTTACTATCGGTTTCAGCACCCTGGAAAACCATGAAAATGACACCCATGAAAGAAAATTTGAAAATTTTCACAGCCGCCATCTTGAATTTTCATTTCAACTTTACTATCGGCTTTAGCACCCGTGAAAACCATGAAAATGACACCACTGATGAAAAACTTGATAATTTTCACAGCCGCCATCTTGGATTTTCATTTTGACTTTACTATCGGCTTTAGCACCCGCGAAAACCATGAAAACGACACCCTTGAAGAAAAATTTGAAAATTTTCACGGCCGCCATCTTGGATTTTCATTTTGACTTAACTATCTGTTTCAGCATCCTCGAAAACCTTGAAAACGACACCCATGAAGGAAAATTTGAAAATTTTCTCGGCCGCCATCTTGGATTTTCATTTTGACTTTACTATCGGCTTTAGCAACCGCGAAAACCATGAAAACGACACCCATGAAGGAAAATTTGAAAATTTTTACGGCCGCCATCTTGGATTTTCATTTTGACTTTAATATCAGTTCCAGCACCCTCGAAAAACATGAAAACGACACCCATGATGAAAAACTTGAAAAATTTCACAGCCGCCATCTTGGATTTTCATTTTGACTACTATCGGTTTCAGCACCCTCGAAAACCACGAAAACGACACCCATGATGAAAAATTTGAAAATGTTCACAGCCGCCATCTTGGATTTTCATTTTGACTTTGCTATCGGTTTCAGCACCCTCGAAAACCTTGAAAACGACACCCATGAAAGAAAATTTAAAAATTTTCACGGCCGCCATCTTTGATTTTCATTTTGACTTTACTATCGGCTTTAGCACCCTCGAAAACCTTGAAAACGACACCCATGAAGGAAAATTTGAAAATTTTCTCGGCCGCCATCTTGGATTTTCATTTTGACTTTACTATCGGTTTCAGCACCCTCGAAAACCACGAAAACGACACCCATGATGAAAAATTTGAAAATGTTCACAGCCGCCATCTTGGATTTTCATTTTGACTTTGCTATCGGTTTCAGCACCCTCGAAAACCTTGAAAACGACACCCATGAAAGAAAATTTAAAAATTTTCACGGCCGCCATCTTTGATTTTCATTTTGACTTTACTATCGGCTTTAGCACCCTCGAAAACCTTGAAAACGACACCCATGAAGGAAAATTTGAAAATTTTCTCGGCCGCCATCTTGGATTTTCATTTTGACTTTACTATCGGCTTTAGCACCCGCGAAAACCATGAAAACGACACCCATGAAGGAAAATTTGAAAATTTTCACGGCCGCCATCTTGGATTTTCATTTTGACTTTACTATCGGCTTTAGCACCCTCGAAAACCTTGAAAACGACACCCATTAAGGAAAATTTGAATTTTTTCTCTTTTGATAGAGAGAGAGAGAGTGAAAGTGTAAATTTCAAAGAAGAAAGTATGAACGCGCTTTGTCGTTAGTGACGATTTCTGCCAAGCCGCGTCAAAGAACCTCGTTCCAATGAGTTGACCTACTGCCTACACGACACGCTTACCTATACTGTGACACATTTTGGGTTCATGCAAGTTCACGCTGGCGAGGTAAGCGCACGGCTCGCTCCGTGGGTAGGTTGGTAGCGTTAAATACCTACTTCGCAGGGTCTACCTCGCCTTAATAATAAAATATTATATAATACAGCGGCTTGCGCACGGCGATTCAGTCGCCCGCCGGCCCTTGACAAGGTCGGACCTATGTCCGTTTTGCTAGCGCACGGCTGTTCCGCTAATTTATCGAACAATTCATTCGTAGGACATAGTGTAAATAAGTCAGTATACTTTTTTTGGGTTTCGTATGTTCGAATGAAAAACAGAACCCTTATTTAGGAACGAAGTTCTGTAACGCGGCTTGCGGTAGGAGTTAACTGGTAGAAATCGCCACGACTCGACTTTCAAAGTGCAAATTTGGTCAAAAAGAAACTCCAAGATGGCGGCCGTGAAAATTTCCAAATTTTCCTTCATGGGTGTCGTTTTCAAGGTTTTCGAGGGTGCTGAAACCGATAGAAAAGTCAAAATGAAAATCCAAGATGGCGGCTGTGAACATTTTCTAATTTTTCATCATGGGTGTCGTTTTCGTGGTTATCGAGGGTACTGAAACCGATAGTAAAGTCAAAATGAAAATCCAAGATGGCGGCTGTGAATTATTTCAAGTTTTTCATCATGTGTGTCGTTTTCATGGTTTTCTAGGGTGCTGAAACTGATATTAAAGTCAAAATGAAAATCCAAGATGGCGGCCGTGAAAATGTTCAAATTTTCCTTCATGGGTGTCGTTATCGTGGTTTTCGAGGGTGCTGAAACCGATAGTAAAGTCAAAATGAAAATCCAAGATGGCGGCTGTGAAAATTTTCAAATTTTCCTTCATGGGTGTCGTTTTCATGGTTTTCCCGGGTGCTAAAGCCGATAGTAAAGTCAAAAAGAAGATGGCGGCTGTGAAAATTTTCAAGCTTTTCATCATGGGTGTCGTTTTCATGGTTTTCGCGGGCGCTAAAGCCGATAGTATAGTCAAAAAGAAGATGGCGGCTGTGAAAATTTTCAAGTTTTTCATCATGGGTGTCGTTTTCATGGTTTTCGCGGGTGCTGAAACTGATAATAAAGTCAAAATGAAAATCCAAGATGGTGGCTTTAAAACTTTTGTTTTTATTTAAAATCATGTAAGTCATCACGTAACAAGGATCCCGGGAGGATTCCGGGATCCGGGGGTTCGGGGAGGGGGAGGAGGAGGGAAGGAGGAGGAGGAGGTCCTGTCAGAAGTCCCCCGACGCACTCGGTTTTATAATGTTTTACTATTTGAATTTTGTTTTCTTCCAGAGCTTTCGCCAATCCTTGTTTTGATACTATTATGGGACATTTTAATTTCGACAATCGTATCATTTCCAATCAACCTATTCGGCATGGCCCCAATATAACACTTGGTTTTGTCTATAAATAATCCGTAATAAATAATAAATATAACTAAAACTAATTTGTATATAGGTACCTACTTTAAAATAAAACCCCACCATCAGCATCACCACTGTACGTATTTTTCTGTTTCTTTCTTCTGGTCTGTGTATATGTGTGTACACAAACTGTTAAATAAATAAATAAAAAACATGTGCAGTCGGGAGACACCGTCAGTCCGTTCATCTCACATATGATTTAATACAAAAACAAAATTTTTATTTTACATTTTGACCTTACTGTCGACTTAAATATCCCCGAAAACTAGAAAAACTACACCCATGACGAAAAATTTGAAAATTTCCGCAGCCGCCATCTGGATTTTCATGTTCACTTTACTATCTGCTATAGCACCCTCAAAAATCATGGAAACGACACCCATGATGTAAAACTTGAAAATTTTCACAGCCGCCATCTTGAATTTTCATTTTAACTTTACTATCGGCTTTAGCACCCTCGAAAACCACGAAAACGACACCCATGATGAAAAATTTGAAAATGTTCACAGCCGCCATCTTGGATTTTCATTTTGACTTTACTATCAGTTTCAGCGCCCTCGAAAACCTTGAAAACGACACCCATGAAGGAAAATTTGAAAATTTTCACGGGCGCCATCTTGGATTTTCATTTTGACTTTACTATCGGCTTTAGCACCCGCGAAAACCATGAAAACGACACCCATGATGAAAAACTTGAAAATTTTCACAGCCGCCATCTTCTTTTTGACTACTATCAGCTTTAGCGCCCGCGAAAACCATGAAAACGACACCCATGATGAAAAACTTGAAAATTTTCACAGCCGCCATCTTCTTTTTGACTTTACTATCGGCTTTAGCACCCGGGAAAACCATGAAAATGACACCCATGATGAAAAACTTGAAAATTTTCACAGCCGCCATCTTGAATTTTCATTTTGACTTTACTATCGGCATTAGCACCCTCGAAAACCTTGAAAACGTCACCCATGAAGGAAAATTTGAAGATTTTCACAGCCGCCATCTTGGATTTTCATTTTGACTTTACTATCGGTTTCAGCACCCTCGAAAACCACGAAAACGACACCCATGAAGGAAAGTTTGAAAATTTTCACGGCCGCCATCTTGGATTTTCATTTTGACTTTAATATCAGTTTCAGCACCCTCGAAAACCATGAAAACGACACCCATGATGAAAAACTTTCACAGCCGCCATCTTGGATTTTCATTTTGACTTTACTATCGGCATTAGCACCCTCGAAAACCTTGAAAACGTCACCCATGAAGGAAAATTTGAAGATTTTCACAGCCGCCATCTTGGATTTTCATTTTGACTTTACTATCGGTTTCAGCACCCTCGAAAACCACGAAAACGACACCCATGAAGGAAAATTTGAAAATTTTCACGGCCGCCATCTTGGATTTTCATTTTGACTTTAATATCGGTTTCAGCACCCTCGAAAACCACGAAAACGACACCCATGATGAAAAATTTGAAAATGGTCACAGCCGCCATCTTGGATTTTCATTTTGACTTTGCTATCGGTTTCAGCACCTTCGAAAACCTTGAAAACGACACCCATAAAGGAAAATTTGAAAATTTTCACGGCCGCCATCTTGTATTTTCATTTTGACTTTACTATCGGTTTCAGCACCCTCGAAAACCTTGAAAACGACACCCATGAAGGAAAATTTGAAAATTTTCACGGCCGCCCTCTTGTATTTTCATTTTGACTTTACTATCGGCTTTAGCACCCGCGAAAACCATGAAAACGACGCCCATGAAGGAAAATTTGAAAATTTTCTCTCTTGATAGAGAGAGAGTGAGAGAGAGAGAGTGAGTGTGAATTTTAAAGAAGAAAGTATGAACGTGCTTTTTCGTTAGTGACGATTTCTGCCAAGCCGCGTCAAAGAACTTCGTTCCAATGAGTTGACCTACTGCCTACACGACACGCTTACCTATACTGGGACACATTTTGGGTTCATGTGAGTTCACGCTGGCGACGTAAGCGCACGGCTCGCTCCGTGGGTAGGTTGGTAGCGTTAAATACCTACTTCGCAGGGTCTACCTCGCCTTAAACACCCTTTGCAAAAATGTCCACTGACCGCGTATCTGAATGGCAACGTCGCATAGCGTAGCGTGTGAGTCGGTGCGGCGCGGCGGGGGGTCGTCTCAGTGCCACTCGGAACAAAGCGGGGCGGTGCGTTTGATGTAGGTAGACACTTATGTAATAGTGTACTTACGTAACGTTGGAAGTTATGATCATAATAAGCAATAATTATTAATTGTTAGTATGTACTGTACACAATCATACACAGCACGACACACTAAATCTTTAAATGTTCGAAATGTCCACCGTTAGCATTAACACACAAATTATAACGACGTCTAATATTATTTTTTAATCGTTGAATAATGTCACTATTTGTGGTTAAACTTTTTAATTTATCAAACGTTAAAATAATTCTGTTTCTAAGTTCCTCTACGGTATTCACATCTGTCGCGTACACTTCACCTTTTACAAACCCCCACAAAAAGAAATCCATTGGAGTGAGGTCCGGGGACCGTGGTGGCCATCGAATAGGTCCAAATCGACCGATCCACTGCTGTCCAAACATTTCGGTGAGTCGCTCTCTGGATAATGTCACTGAATGAGGTGGCGCTCCGTCCAACTGGTACCACAAGTGCCGATGATCGGCTAAGGGCAGCTCGTCGGTATACTCGGCAACTGGACCGGATAATATTTCCAGAAATCTTTCGGCGTTTAGGGTACCATTGATAAACACAGGACCGATAATTTGGTTCCTATGTATACCAGCCCACACATTAATAGAGAAGCGGTATTGATGTTCTGACTCCCGAACCATGCGTGGATTTTCTACACTCCAGTATCTTAGATTTTGTCGATTCCAAATCCCATTGCGAGTAAATGTACTCTCATCGGTCCAGATCACATTAAATAAAAAATTTGGGTCGTCGTCAACTTTGTCGAGCACCCATTGGCAGTAACTACTTCTGACTGGCAAATCTCTTGGCAACAGGGCTTGAACTTTTTTAAATTTGTAAGGTTTGCGTTTATCCCTTTTTAAAATATTATGCACGGTTCTGTGGCAAACTCTAAACTGCCGTGCGGCTCTGTGCAGACTCGATGTAGGGTTGCGAACAAAATAATCTAGAATCTGTTGCTCGCGTGCAGTAGGTATTTGCCGCGGTGGGACTCCCTCCTGATGCGCCACTAAGGGCTTATTTTCCCGTGCCCGTTGTACAGCCAATACTATGGTGCGAGCGTTCCTTGGGCATGTGCGGCTGTCAGCATACCTTTCTCGATATGTTCGCAGAGCTAGAGCTGCGTTTCCGTGATATTCGCCGTATGTCAGTATCATGTCAGTGTATTCTGACGCCGTGTATGTAGCACGAGGCATTATGGATGTCGTAGTACCTACGTACCTACAATAATAGGAAACTAAAACCTAAGTATACACAAATTGTGTCCTGCCACAATACTAAAACTTTGCACTAATTAAGTAAGTTCCGTGTCCTGTCACTACACAAAATAAGCACTATGACTATAACTAAGGTGTCCTGTCACAATATAGCACGCCCCTCTCTAGATCATCTACTAACATCATGCAGTCCCCCTCTCAGTGTGATTCTTTGGTTTTACTGCAAACCGATGCTACTGAGATAGAGTCACTCATTATAAACCTGCGAAGGGATTGTGCTGTTGGTTATGACAATATCTCTGCGGCTATTTTACAATCCTCTATAGATGTATTTGTCCCAGTTTTAACGCACATTTGCCAGCTATATCTGTCTACGGGAGTCTTTCCTGATGTGTTTAAGAGAGCCATTGTATATCCGATACATAAGAATGGTGATGGAGACGTGGTCAATAATTATAGGCCTATTTCTGTTCTCCCAGCGATGTCCAAAGTCCTTGAGAAATTACTATACATAAGGCTGACCAAATATTTAGATTCAAAGGGAATTATTTCAGACCACCAATTCGGCTTTCGAAAGAAGAAATCGACCGAAGACGCAGTCTCTTCACTTGTTGACAGAGTGGTGGACTGGTTGGACGGGGGGGAGAAGTGTCTGGGACTATGTTTGGACCTCACCAAGGCGTTTGACACCGTCTCCATCCCGCTTCTTATCTCTAAATTGGAAAGGGTTGGCGTTAGGGGTCTGACTCTTGATATCAGGACTACCTGGCGAACAGAACACAAGCAGTCAGAATAGAGGAATGCATAAGTGAAGACGCGAAACTGGTTTTTGGAGTCCCCCAGGGCAGTATTTTGAGTCCCCTTTTGTTTACTATTTATATTAATGATCTCTGTGAATTAAAATCTCCCAACTGCCAGATACTAACTTACGCGGACGACACTGTGCTCCTCATACACGGCCCTACCTGGGACGATGTGAAAGCTTATGCAGAAATCGCCTTACGACAAGCTGTGTTCTGGTTGTCCTGTAACCTGCTGACATTAAACGTAAACAAAACAAATTTCATAACCTTCGGAATGAAAATCTCTGGAGTTCCGCCCTTGGACTCTTTCTTCATCAAATCTCATACTTGTTTGTCACACCTTTCCAACAACTGTGATTGTCCGACTATATCTCGTGCAAACACTGTTAAGTACCTAGGAATCAAAATTGACCAAGTTCTGAAATGGCAGTCCCACATTGATTCTTTAACCTCACGTGTCAGAAAGCTAATTTATGTGTTCAAGTTGCTCCGTAATGCCGCCAGCCTCGAAACTCTCAGGATGACCTACCAAGCACTTTGTCAGTCCATCATATCATACTGCATCTCGGCTTGGGGTGGAGCAGCCAAAACCATACTTTTACCCCTTGAGAGAGCAGAGAAAGAGCAGTGCTCAAGGTTATGACCAAAAAGATCCGTCGATATCCAACTTCTAAGCTTTATAATGAAATAGGTGTTCTGACAGTGAGACAGCTATTTATACAACATATTTTAACCAAGAAGCACGCCAGCTTAACATTTGACCCCTTATTATATCACAATAAACGTCGATCGGATATAGTCTGCCCCTCAGTTAGACATAGGACTGTAATGGCCAAACGGCACTACATGGTTATAAGTGGTGTTTGTGACGGTTAAAGTATTAGAATAATTATTTTGTAAATCAATGAAACCGAGTAAATGGAAAAATTTAACTTGAACTCGATAGATGGCGTTGTCGTCAAGTTAGATCGCACTATCGTTTGCTTACTCGATTTAGTAGGGTCTAGGACCATTTCTTTAATAAAAAAAAGATCAACTGAGCTTTTAGATCAGAATACAATACCGTGGTTTTATTCACCCTTTATTAGTGTTCCCGAAAGTACATACAGTTCAAAATATATTTTGGTCCAATCGAGCCGGACGTTTTTGAAACTCAGTGGTTCGAGAACCACATTCCCGTACTCGCAGTGGATTGCTGCGGCAAGGTACGAGGTCCTTGCAGTGACACCAGCAGCAGAGACGAAGGAAACGGAAGCAGCGTCGTTTGGCAGAAGCAGACGACGGCCTGTAGTTCAACCAGTCGCCGCAGGGGGCGCCACCAGTCACTTGAGTTGTGACATCATCAGAGCATCACCAGCAGTCTACTAGTGAGTGAAGTGCAAAATTGTGAGTACAGTTCTATGTTATAACGGTCAAAGTGCAAGTTCACAAAGTTTCGGCAATTTGAACCTTATTTCCACCAAGTAAATAACTTGGACAATTTCCAAACATAATTTCATTGTTTGTGGTCAACGGAGTCAGAATATCGAAGAATGGACTTAGTAGATTTTAAGTGAATTATTGTGTGCATGTTTAGACTTAGAATAATTTTAGAAATAACGAGGGAACGTGGAACCTATGTCCGATATCCCCAAAGTAAAGTTAATCGCTAAACACTTGTAAAATTTTAAGCAAAGTTTTGGACTTGTAAAAATTTTATTATAATTTGTTTACAAGGACTTAGAAAAATTTTAGTACATTTCGGAATTATCTTTTACTGTTTTATCACTTATATGATTTTTGTAAAGGCTATTGTTGTTTATTTATTAGATGGTTTGTTTTATGTTTTTTTTTTGTTTTGCTTCGTATAGATTAGGATCGTAGTTTATACAGTTGATTGATTAATTAAATCAATTGGTAGAGTATTATTTACACGTCCTATTTACAGTCTTAAGTAATTCATTTAATAAAATGGAAGGATTAATCAACGTGTTAAAGGAAATTCAAAATGTAATAAAACGGAGCTTAACTAACTTTAAAAAGAGTCCGAAGGATAGGTTAACAGTTGATTATATTCAAACTAGAGAAGAATTACTGGAAAGAGATTGGAATTTATTTACAAACAATTATACTAAACTTCATGAATTATATACAACTCAGGATACTACAATTTCAGAAATGTATGAGAGTACAGAGGATATTTACATTACATATAAATGCTTAATAAAGTCTATGCTGAACAAATATAGTGATGCACAAGTGACCAATAAGGAGTCTAGCTCATCAAGTAGTGTTTCTAAGCAATGTACTTTTGTAAAATTGCCTAAGATCGTCATTCCGATATTTAATGGCAAATATTCGGAGTGGACGACATTCCGAGACTTGTTTGTTTCACTAGTGCATAAAAATGATGGGTTGGATAATGTGCAAAAAATGCACTATTTAAAGAGCCATCTCAGCGGTGAAGCTGAACAGTTAGTGAGACAAACACCAGTGTCTGACTCTAATTACAATCAATGTTGGGCAACATTAGAGAAGCGATATAATAATAGGAGATATCTAGTTAGCTGTATATTACAACGTCTCTTTGGGCAAAAACGTATACAAGTAGAATCTGCATCGTCATTAAAGGAGATGCTTGATGCAACAAACGATTGCCTTAACGCTTTGAAAAATTTAAATTTGGATGTGACAACTTGGGACGTCGTGATCATTCATATCAGCACCTTTAAACTAGATTCAGAAACCCGTAAACAGTGGGAATTCAGTATTAGTAACCTGGACTCCGACAAATTGCCCACATTTGAGGGATTTGCTACCTTTTTAGAGAATCGGTTTCGGGCTTTAGAGTTCATAGAACCGAAACGAAATTTTTCCAATCAAGTTAATAGTTCACACGGTCCAAAGGCTATGGTAGTGAGTTCAAGCAACATTAAATGTGAATATTGCAGCGAATATCATAAACTTTGTTTTTGCAAAGAATTTGCTACACAATCAGTCGATCAGCGCCGTGATTTCGTGGCAAAGCATAGACTTTGTTTCAACTGTTTGGGTGGCAATCATATGGTAGTAAATTGTAACAAAACAACCTCATGCAAGCTTTGTCATAAAAGACATCATTCGTTGCTCCATCTGAATGGAGAAGTAAATCAAGTGGATACATCAGTAAACGCGTCTACGGCTGAAACTAATCCATCGACTAGTTCCACTCCGGTTGTATCTTGCCTATCCACTAAGACAGTTCCCATACCTGGACAGGTCTTACTAGCCACAGCGCTAGTAAACGTCGAGTCTAGGATGGGTTACCAAACGGTTAGAGCTTTACTCGACCAAGGCTCACAAGCTTGCTTTATTACCGAATCAACAGTACAGTTTCTCAGATTGCCAAAAATTCCCATACAAGGAATTGTATCTGGATTAGGTCAAAAATCAACAATGGCTAAACATATGGTTCACATAAAAATTCAATCCCGGGTTGATCCAATGTTCACCTTAAATATAAACGCATATGTAATAAGTAAAATTACTTCTTACCTGCCAGAACAATTGGTAGATAGAACTTCCTTTGACTGGATCGATTTAGCGAGTCTGAAACTCGCTGATCCACAGTTCTACAAACCGGGTAGAATTGACCTGTTATTGGGTGCAGACGTTTATGGTTGCATGGTGATGGAAGGCATGATGAAGAACCCATCTTCTAGTCTAGTCGCACAAAGCACAACGTTGGGGTGGATCTTGTCTGGAGTGGTTGGTTCAACCACTAGTTCATGCTGCACACAACCCAGTGTCAGTATAATGCACGCTCACCTCACTACAGACCAAATCATAAGACAGTTCTGGGAAATCGAAGAACAAATCAGTTCAAAGAAATTGCTAACGATCGAGGAACAAAAATGTGAAGATTTGTATGCAAGTACCACTACAAGAAGACAAGATGGAAGATATGAGGTTCGCTTACCATTCCGCGTTGAAGATCCTCCGTGTACATCAGGTGGGTCACGTTCTATAGCTGAAAATAGATTAAAAACATTAGAAAAAAGATTAGAGAAAAATATAGAGTTAAAGAAAAGGTACACTGAAGTCATACATGAATACTTACAGTTAGGACACCTTAGACCTGTACAAGAAGAAGACAATAAGAAAGAATTAGCGGTCTACTTACCTCATCACGCCGTTATAAGGGAAGACAAATCAACGACCAAGGTGCGGGTCGTGTTCAACGCATCGGAAAAGAACAAAAGAGGAGTCTCTCTAAACGACACGCTGATGGTTGGCCCAACTCTGCAAGCTGATTTGAGGCACACAGTTTTGAGATGGAGAAGACACTCTATTGGCCTAGTAGCGGACATCATTAAAATGTACCGTCAGATCAGAGTCACGGATGAACATACTATGTATCAGAGAATTCTTTGGCGCGATGACCCTAAAGAGGAGATCAAAGACTATGAATTAGTCACCGTTACCTTTGGTACAGCTTCAGCGCCATATCAAGCTGTAAGGACTTTACATCAAATTGTGTACGATGAAGGTGAAGAGTATCCACTGGCAGCTGAAAGGGTCTTAAATTCATTTTACATGGATGATTTCATGAGTGGATGCAGTGACGTCACAGAGAGCGTTGAAATATATAAACAAATGAATGAGTTGTTAAGCAAAGGTGGATTTCGCTTACAAAAGTGGAACAGCAATAATACAGAAATATTAGATCAAATAAGGACATTAGAAGATAATCAGAACACAAATAAAATAAGTACAATAGAAAGTAGTGAAGAAGAGAACGAGAACAATAGAGCAATAAATAATAATAACCATAAAGAAGTAGCAATTAAGGTAGATGATACTATGAAGATTTTAGGACTTACCTGTCCTGGGATCGCCAAGGGGATTCCTTTCGGTACACGGTGTGTCTTCAGTCATCAGACAGTCAACCTGCAACAAAAAGAGCTGTAGTATCAGATATTGCTAGATTGTTCGACCCATTGGGCTGGTTGGCACCTACCATTGTGTTAGCCAAAATCTTTATACAAAAGTTATGGCTGGCTGGTCTTGGGTGGGACGAACAACTAACAAGTGATCTACTGGAAGAATGGCATACTTACCGAGAAGAGTTGCCTTTACTAGCCAAAATACACATACCTCGTTGGCTTGGTACAAAGACAGAAAACGATATAGAGCTCCATGGCTTTTGTGATGCCTCGAAGGTAGCGTATTCTGCTGTGGTATACTTAAGGTTAGTCAATTCTGCAAATGAGGTCAAGGTGTCGTTGCTAGTCGCAAAGACTAGAGTTGCACCTATAAAGCAAGTCAGCATACCACGATTAGAGTTGTGTGGGGCAGTACTGCTGTCGAAGCTGTTGGCAGAAACTGCGGAGATTTTGAATGTTCCAAAAGAGAATATAAGAGCATGGACGGATTCTACCGTAGTACTTGCCTGGTTAAATAGCCATCCCAGTAGATGGAAAACGTTCGTTGCCAACCGCACTTCTGAAATATTAAACTACACATGTTCATCGCAATGGTATCATGTAGCGACAAGTGATAACCCAGCGGATTGTGCGTCTCGTGGATTAATACCGAGCTTATTCATTCAGAATACACCTTGGTTTTCAGGACCACAGTTCCTGAAAGAAAATAATATTACATATAAAGAGCCAAATGATTTAGAAGTACATCTAGAACAGTCTATCAAGACTCACGTAGCAACGGTTCCCAATAGTAATGACGATAATATATTCGAAAGATTTTCTTCCTTACACAAATTACTTAGAGTAGTAGCATATTGTCGTAGAGTACTAAAAAGCAAAGGAGATAGGAAAACTTATTTACAAAAGCAGGAAATAAAAGAAGCCTTAGAACGCTGTCTTAAGAAAACACAAAGAGAAAGTTTCACAATAGAGTACACACAATTAGAAAATGATGGACACTTACATTTGAAAACTAGCAAACTCAAATCCTTATGCCCTTATCTTGATAACAAGGGTATTATGAGATTGCAAGGAAGACTCGGAAATTCATCATTAGACGAACAGATAAAACACCCAATTGTCTTGCCACATGATTCGCATTTTACACGTTTATTGGTAGCAGACGCTCATCATAAGACTCTTCACGGTGGACTACAATTGATGATGAACTATTTGAGATCAGCTTATTGGGTCATTGGCTTAAGAAACCTTGTGAAGCAATGCGTTCGTAAGTGTGTAGTGTGTGCTAAACAAAAGGCAACTATCAACAATCCATTTATGGGATCTCTACCAACCAGTCGATGCTCACCTGCAAGACCATTCTTACACAGCGGGGTTGACTACACTGGCCCTATAAATATCAGGACAACAAAAGGTCGTGGCCACAGGTCATATAAAGGATACGTATGCTTATTTGTCTGTATGTGTACTCGCGCTATCCATTTGGAGGTGGTCAGTGATATGACAACGCAGGCGTTTTTAGCTGCCTTTAGGAGATTCGTGTCCAGGCGAGGTCATTGCGCTAAGATGTGGAGCGACAATGGCACCACATTCGTAGGAGCATCAAGAGAACTGCGACAGATTGTAGACAATTTACATACCTCCGTTGCAGAACAGTTGGAAGCTAATAACACTGAGTGGCATTTCATTCCCCCTCACGCACCTAATTTCGGCGGTCTGTGGGAAGCGGGAGTGAAATCTACTAAGTTTCATCTCAAACGTGTGATAGGAGAGTCTACACTCACTTATGAGGAGCTCAGTACACTCCTTACTCAGGTAGAGGCATGCTTGAACTCACGCCCTATGAGCATTATTAATTCAGAAGATCCAAGTGAACCTGTGCCATTGACTCCGGGTCATTTTTTAGTAGGTGAACCGTTAATCTCTGCACCAGATTATAACTACGAAGGTTTATCTGTAAATTCTCTAACCAGGTGGCAATTCGTTCAACGGATGTTGCAATCCTTTTGGAGATGTTGGTCTCAGGAATACTTAGCTAATTTAATGAACAGATACAAATGGCATTCTAGAGTTCCTGAACCAAACGTTGGCGACGTTGTTCTTATAAAAGAAGATGATCTGCCTCCTAGTCGTTGGATGCTAGGACGAGTTCTTGAAAAACATCCGGGAAATGATAATGTTACTCGAGTTGTCACATTGCGCACAAAATCAAGTATCATAAAGAGCCCAACCAATAAAATATGTATTTTACCCATTGCAGACTCATGAAATGAATGTTTATATTTTTATCTTTTTACATTGCTTTATTTTTGTTATACGCTGTTTATTGTTGGAACTGTAATTATACACTGTATTCTTCTTATTCTAGGTTTTTGTTGTTTTATATTTTAAGTTTACATTTTATTATACATAGTTGCATGTTGTAAGTCAAAAATACATGATAAAAATCGTGAAAAACTAAATAGTTCGAGATTTAGCTGCACTGATGGAATTGTAAGTTTTAATTTTGTATAGATCAAATATTTATTTAGAGTCGTACTCAGTTTAAAAAATATTTATATGTGTTTTAAATATAGATATAAGAAGAATATTTTTTGTTGTGAATTAGTCAAGCAAATTGCGATTGTTTAAGGACATTTCGGCACTAAATGTCCTTGGTGGGCGATATGTTTGTGACGGTTAAAGTATTAGAATAATTATTTTGTAAATCAATGAAACCGAGTAAATGGAAAAATTTAACTTGAACTCGATAGATGGCGTTGTCGTCAAGTTAGATCGCACTATCGTTTGCTTACTCGATTTAGTAGGGTCTAGGACCATTTCTTTAATAAAAAAAAGATCAACTGAGCTTTTAGATCAGAATACAATACCGTGGTTTTATTCACCCTTTATTAGTGTTCCCGAAAGTACATACAGTTCAAAACAGTGGACTACTATACAATAGAATTAACAAAGTACTGATTTTATACCCACTTAAATTAACTGAAGTTAAAAACAAAATAATATCTTGGCTTTTACAGTTATATTACATAGAAACTGAGAATCTATTAAATCAATAATAGTTACGTATTTTTATAATTTATCTCATGCAAATCGAAAAAAAACATCCAGTTAATAAGATTGGATCAAACTAGTTTACTCGATTATAATTAATTTTACAACTTACAAATACCACCAACCTTTATTAAACTCCCACAAAGCACTCACGTCCTTACAACCACAATAAACACATCACTACTTACAACCACACACACAACATATTATACTCACACTTTAAACACAACACTATAAATGTGGCACACCCATACTTCATAGTCTTTTAATTTGTACCTACTTATTTAAATACTGATTCCCTATCAACAGGCATGCCTAATTAGGGAACTCAGTGAGTCAAGTACTTTTTTGCTACTGTAATGGTTCATATGAGCTTGTTTTTGTTGAGGGGACGGAGCATTGCCTAGTTCCTGTAATACAGGTTCATTCCTAGCACGGGACTAGGTCTTGCCCTGCTCTCCACTCTAACATGCCTATGTCTCTGTTCTATGTATTGCTGTAGTATATAAGTTATTTTGTACTCAAATGTTTTTTGCTCAATAAATATTATTATATTATTTTTTTTTTTGATATTTCTCGGGACCCCAGGGTCCCGGACCTTTAGAAGGCATATGAGGGGCCGAAGCCAACTCGCAGAGGCCCGTTAGACGCTTTCAATGGAAATGAGGCACTAACCGACGATTATCCCTGTGCGTACTATGCAAGTGCACCCAAGGACAACCCCCGGATGGTGTAGGACTATTGCAGAATATGGAGACAAAAAAAATTGAGCTATGGGTTTGGATGGCTAAAGTGGACTGGTTATCTAAAACTATGGAAGGACTATGGCCCCTGCCTGACCAATGTGTGATAAATACAATACACGGATAAAATGGCAGGGGGTGACTTGCACACTCAACAATGGGCCCCCGGAAACGGTCGCTAGCACATAGTGTCGTAGCGACAAGGGGCCAACATGTCTTGAGGTGCTTAAGAGGAGTGGAGAGGTATTCCACGGCTATCAGGACAATCCCGGAAGTACGGTCAAGATCCCTACCAGCATCTTACTGGACTACTTCCTTCCTCCGAGCACGTTTGCTCTTGCGAATCTCTACTCAAGCCAGCCAATAAAGGCAAGAATGAGGTGGGAGGTCAGTTCTCGTCAGTGTTCACTCCAGCCGGCCAATAAAGGCAAGCCAGAGATGAGGAACATGACTTCTCCCGGGAGATAGGGTACGTGGGGTCGCTACTGCCCAGCAGCTCGCCACATGCTGCCCTGCGGGTTTCTGTATCTCTCTTGGTCTGGCTCATCACCCGAGACCTGTTCCGGCAAAGTAACCTCTACCGGCACAGACCTAGAGTTCGAAGCGCGCAAGCCCCACCACGACGTCAACGTAGAGATACAGCGATGGGGT
The DNA here is from genome assembly GCA_947568875.1 of Fissipunctia ypsillon. Taxonomy (NCBI): domain Eukaryota; kingdom Metazoa; phylum Arthropoda; class Insecta; order Lepidoptera; family Noctuidae; genus Fissipunctia; species Fissipunctia ypsillon. The sequence goes on from OX387653.1 coordinate 24,724,774, forward strand.
TATATTATTATTTCCTTTATTCCATTTTTATACATATATCTTACATTTTTAAATATTTTTATAAAAACATAAAAAAAAAACATTTAAAAATATAAAAAATAGTAGCCCACCGATATCGGGAATAGGATCCAAGCTACCGGTGGTCAGGGCTCCTGAGAGAGGAACCTCCTGACGATACGTGCCGTATCGAGAAGTACCGCTTTCTGGATCAAGCCCTTGATCCAGCTGCCTAACGAGAGCCTCCTCAGATGTTGGTCGAGACTCTTGGCAATTAAGCCATTGGCTGATACGACTATCGGCACAATGACTGCTGTATCCACATCCCATATGTCGACAACCTCGCGAGCCAGGTCAAGATACTTAATCTGCTTATCTTTTTCAGCTTTCACGAGGTTCTCGTCATGCGGAACCGCTATATCAATAATCATTGTGCGACGCTCTATTCGATCTATCACCACTATGTCTGGCTTATTGGCAACAATAGTCCTGTCAGTGATGATAGATCGATCCCAATACAACGTAATATTGTCATTTTCGAGAACTGGGTCGGGCACATACCTATAGTACGGTACTTCCGATTCCGCAAGGCTGTATTTCAGAGCAAGTTGCTGGTGGATAATCCTGGCTACAAGGTTATGCCTATGCAAGTAGTCTCCGTTAGCCAGATGAGAACAGCCAGAAATAATGTGTCGGATTGATTCCCCGGGACGGTGGCATGCCCGACAGATGTCAACCGTGCCGTCCTTCACAATATATTTCCGGTAGTTGTTCGTCATCATAACTTCGTCCATAATCGCAAAGACAAAACCTTCGGTTTCCCCAAAGAGGTCTCCGAATCGCAACCAGGATACGGACGCTAAGAGGTCTACATCGGGCCCATGTAGGACCCGGTAAAAGCGCCCGTGAAGCTCTTTACTCTGCCATACCTCCCTGCGGTCATTAGTATCTAATACTATAGGTTGGCGCCAGTTCTCGTTAGCCAAGGAGAGCGGGGTGAGGCCCTTGTCCACTGAGACCACATCTCGGTGCATCCCCACGTCGGCTTCTAGGAAGTATTCCCTGAGACTGCATACTTCACGATTGTGCAGGGTCTTAGCATTTAAAAAACCTCGACCTCCGCACTTCCGCGGGATATACAGTCTCATCACCGATGACCGTGGGTGATGCATCCGGTTTGCGGTCAGCAGTGTACGGACCCTCCTATCCAGGGCGTCTAGTTCCGTCTGAGTCCATTTGAGTATGCCGAAAGAGTACATCAAAACCGGCATGACCCAACCGTTGAAGGCTCGCGTCTTATTTCCGCCTGATAAAAGACTGTTTAATACTTTATTCAGGCGGCCAAAGAAGCGCTCCTTCAACGATTGCTTCATGTCAGCAGCATTAATGCCCAACGCTTCCGACATACCCAAATACTTATAGGTTTCGGTTGCGGAGAGGGCTCTAAGGTTTATGGAATCCGAGAGTTGCGTTCCCACGGATTCCATAATCCTGCCTCGCTTTACATGCATGACCGCACATTTGTCCACACCAAATTCCATCCTGATGGCGCTACTGAAAGTTTCGGTTACCTTCAGTAGCTCCAGCAGTTGCAAATTGTTGGGGGCAAAAAGTTTCAAGTCATCCATGTAAAGGAGGTGGGATATGACCTGACCACCTCTCTTCAATCGGTAACCTAGACCTGAATTCTCCAGCAGTGTACTTAGAGGATTCAAGGCTAGGCAGAACCAAAGTGGACTCAAACTATCACCCTGAAAAATACCTCGCTCGATCCTTATTGGTTCGCTATTCCTCTGGATATGTCGACATCCTGGATAGCGGAGAACCGTCCTCCATTGCCCCATACACGACTCAAGGAAGGTGCGTAGAGTTGCATCAATCTTGTACAACTCCAGCACCCTCATGAGCCATGTATGTGGCACTGAGTCGTAGGCCTTCTTATAATCTATCCAGCATGTCGACAGATCCTTGCGGGATCGACGAACCTGTTGGCTAATGGCCATGTCGATGAGGAGCAGCTCCTTAGTACCGCGGGATCCGTTCCTACATCCATTTTGAGAGGCAGACATGATGGAGTTAGTGTCTATATGTTTGTTAATTTTAGCTCTCAAAATGGATGTAAAAACTTTATAGACCGTTGGTAGACAAGTGATCGGTCTATAATTTTTAGGTTCCGCAGTACTACCTGATTTGTGGAGCAGGTGGGTTATTCCTGTCGTTAGGAACTGGGGCAGCGATCCTGATTCTAAGGCTGACTGGAACTGGGATGCCAAGCGGGCGTGCGACCTTTGCAGCCACTTTATCCAAAAGTTGTGTAGCCCGTCCGGCCCTGGAGATTTCCAGTTGGGCAACGGACGGACTGCACGAGCTACATCTTGGGGGCTGATGGTTAGTGCCCCCATTTCTGATATTTGATCGCATGCTCGCTCGAGCCCCCCAGTCCAATCACCTTCGGTGTGACTGACAGGCACCGACCAGATGCTTCGCCAGAAGGAACACATGGCGTCATCATCCGGTAGGCGCGTGTCAGTCACACCTTGGTTCGATTGCTCCCAAGCCCTATAGACCCACCTTTCATCGCTCTGGAATGTGCGATTCTGAGTGTACCGCTCCATTCTCCGCCTGTATCGACGAATACGGTTTGCCCATGCACAGATCTTCTGCTTCAGGAGGTCGATACGCTCTGTGACGCGGCTCAAATAATCTCGAGAACTAATATCCGTCCCCGAGAACGCCCGCCTCACAAAGCGCATCACTCTAGGGCGAGTGTTGCCCTGCCTGAAAGAGATTAGCTTGCCGATGAGTGCTCTAGCCTCACCGATACGTCGCTCAATCCTGCACTGCCAAGCTGGCATAGTTGGTTTTGGTCGTGGAGCTCTGTCACTGTTAGGAAATTTAACTTGAGCTACACGACATGCCGCTACAGCTGCACAGTACAAGATTGAGTGGGTGTCGGCGAGGTATTTGCTGCCGTCAAAACAATTTGACAGCTGCGAGTCTAGAGCACACACCAGCGCCCTGTTTTTCTTGTGCATGGGCAAACGAGGTAAACGTGGTCTAAGTCCCGGCGGAGTGGAGCGGTACTCCCGGAAAGCATCCTCCAAAGCGCTCCTCAGTCGTACATTGCATTGGGAATTCACGGATATAGCCCCGTCATCATCCACTTCACCAACGCGGTCGAGTCGCGGTGAAGCACTGGGGAGATTTTGCAGTTGCACCGCGACCGGTGGCAAAGCAGGTGTAACATGGCTATTCCGTGATTCGAGACGTAGTCGATCAAGCACGACGTCATCCAGCATATGGTTACGCTGGATGACCCGCACCTGATCCGACAGTCGTTGCGCCGACACGTTGACAGCTGGCTCAAGCACCTGAAACAGAGAGAGCATTCGACCACGGTATGCAGTCAAGTTACTTCCCCCCTCAGTAGCCCCAAAGTATGCGCGCATGACATTTTCGTTGACTGTTTGTGTCCATCTCATGCGCTGCACACTTCCACCGGAAGCGGGGACCCTATCAGAGGCCGATGGGCCTCGGAGTCCTAAGCTGGCCGGTGGTCGGCCTCTTCCACGCCGACGTACTGGTGGTGGTGTCGTCGGCGGCGAGAAGTATTCGTCGCTCGAGCTCGACGCAACTGCAGCGGCCGATATTACTGGACTCACATCTGGAGCAGGTTCCGGTAACTGCGAGGCGGAGCTGAGCGACGAACCCGAAGATGTTGGGTGTGTGTTTAGGGTCAATTGTCGTGCCCGACTTCTTGTCAGCATTGTACTATTGTCCGTGTAACATTTCGCTCTCCGTCTTAAGTCGTTTTTTACTTTGTGAGCCTGTTATAAAATCAGGCTCAAAAAAACATCTCTATAAATGGTGTAGACACTCACAACACAACATTGTTGCATGTTTAAAGTTTAAAAATACTAAAAAAATTACACGGACTAAATTTTTTCGGCCGTCAGCTTGACAGTCGGGCCACAGACATTATTATTATTATATTATATTATATATTATAATAACAATAAATAACAAACAAAATGTGTCCTGACTAGAGATGGGCGGGTGGGTAAAAATTGGGTGGGTATAAATGGGAAAGAAAGGGTAGAATAGGTGAAAACTATAAAATACCCATTTTTACCGGGTATATTTTAAAAATACCGGGTAAAATTTAGACATTGATTGACAGTTGTTTGAAATGATTTGATAGTTAAAAAAACACCGTGTTACGGTATTTACCAAAAATTTATACAATGGGAATAAAAATGTTGTATACTAATATTATTTTGATCAAATACAGTGTGAGTCATTATAATGTGCACATATCGAAATGAGGGAATCTATGCTTAATTTTATCGACGGAAAAAATGTTAAAAAAAATCTAAATATTTATTTATATTTTTTATGGATTTTTAAAAAAAATTGTTTGCTTTTGTGACCCCAGTGTATACAAAACTGTGTAACTTTTAAACTAAACGATTTATCACGATGAAACAAACTCTATAATGTTTGGAAGTAATTAGGTGTCGTCATAAAATAAAAATTATGGAAAAAAAATAGCCACATTTAAAAATAAACATTTTTGTTTGGCAAAAATCTGATTTTTTTTCATTAATTTTTACAAAAATTGTAAAATTTCTCAATAACATGCCCCCATCACCTTCTTTTTTTATAACTTTAAGTTATTCTTCATTGTATTAGGAACCTAACGGTAAAAATTGCATGTTTTTAACTCAACCCCAACATTTTTTATCAACTGTCAAAGAAAGGCCCAACGCATAGCTATTGTTTAGCAGGTAGATAAACTTTCTTTTGAATGTGCGCAGGTCGGGGAGGTAGGGCCAGCCAAAGGAACTTGAATTATGACAGATGTCAGACTGGCAGTCGCTCCGAATTATTCGCCGCTGCTACATGTGTTTCGGTACTTTCGTTCGCTGGACTTTCATAACTTTCGTTCGCTGCTACATGATGCCGCGTTTAAGTGAATTTTCCCCGGCACACATCGCCGACATACATTTTTATTATGGAGTGGGACAAGGAAGTGCCAGAGCTGCGCGCGCGGCTTACATAGCTGCGTATCCTAACAGGCAACCAGTGCCATCTGCCCGAAACTTCCAGGAAGTTCACAGAAGGTTGTCGATCACTGGACTTGGATCAAGTAGAGATCGTCGCGAGCCACCTCAAGTAATTATTGATGCGGCTACTGAACAAGCAGTATTAAGTGATTTGTTTGCTGATCCATCCATAAGTACTAGACAACTGGCTCTTCGTCACGGAATATCCCAAAAATCAGTGTGGCGTATTTTAAAGAAAGAAGGATTGCATCCTTATCACTATCAAAGGGTGCAACATCTACATGAAGACGTAGACTGGCGTCCAAGGTGTGTGATGTCCACATGGATTCAAAGAAAAACCAGAGCAAACCCAAACTTTCCAAGAAAAATACTATGGATGGACGAAGCGACATTCACTAGAGACGGTATTACTAACTGTCGAAATTTACACAGATGGTGCCGCGCAGGTGAAAACCCGAAACTGAAACGGTCATCTACTTTCCAAGTAAGATTTTCGATAAATGTTTGGGCTGGTCTTATCGATAACATGTTGATTGGACCAGTCATATTGCCGAGAACGTTGACTGGTGAAAGATTTTTAAGTCTATTGAGAGATGATATGCCTCAGTTATTGGAAGATGTCCCACTGGCTGTGCGTCAAAGGATGTTTCTTCAGATGGACGGATGTCCTGCCCATTACGCTAGAAATGTAAGAAGATTTTTAAACGAAAATTATCATGACAAATGGATCGGCCGGCAAGGACAGTTAACAAAAAAAAGTTTATCTACCTGCTAAACAATGTGCGTAGCTATGCGTTGGGCCTTTCTTTGACATTTGATAAAAAATGTTGGGGTTGAGTTAAAAACATGCAATTTTTACCGTTAGGTTCCTAATACAATGAAGAATAACTTAAAGTTATAAAAAAAGAAGGTGATGGGGCATGTTATTGAGAAATTTTACAATTTTTGTAAAAATTAATGAAAAAAAATCAGATTTTTGCCAAAAAAAAATGTTTATATTTGATTATGGCTATTTTTTTTCCATAATTTTTATTTTATGACGACACCTAATTACTTCCAAACATTATAGAGTTTGTTTCATCGTGATAAATCGTTTAGTTTAAAAGTTACACAGTTTTGTATACACTGGGGTCACAAAAGCAAACAATTTTTTTTTAAAATCCATAAAAAATATTAATAAATATTTAGATTTTTTTTAACATTTTTTCCGTCGATAAAATTAAGCATAGATTCCCTCATTTCGATATGTGCAGATTATAAAGACTCACACTGTATAATGAAACCATAATGATTTAAAAACATGTATTACTTTAATTTGTAAATAACACAGTGGTGCCGATTCTCTTGTACACCGAACTAAACTATCCAAACTATCACTAAAATTCTTTACTTTTGGTTATGAGAATCTTAAAGCTATTCTGCAAAAAATAATTTTGACAGAACTAAAATCGAATTTGATAATCGCGTGACTCCACGTGTTTGCACTACTCCGTGAATTTTCTTTTAGAACCGGAGGCGCGCAGGGGATAGCCTCGACGTGTTTTATATGGAACTTTTCACTTTTTGTATAAAAAATATTAAAAATTATTACCTATATGTTGAGTTTTAGAAGTTTAAGGGCTTCATAAAAGGGGTCGAAATTTTCATTATTTTTGCGATAGGACACACCGTTTTTGAGATATAAGCAAAATAAAAGAAAAAAAGCTGTTACTGTTTTTTGTGTTTTTGAGATGATCCGGCAGAGAACCAAAGTTGTCGACGAACGAAAGTGTGTCACTTTAGTCAATTTCAGAATGGGAAATCGTCGTTTGACAGTAATAAACTAAATTTTGGTGATTTTTAGTCTAGTTTAGAGGCATTTGTGACAAGAGAATCGGCATCAGGTTTTTCAGTCTATACATTTCTGATTACCGTTAACAGCAGTATATCAAAACAAAAAATAATTAAATCATTACGAACTAATATAACCTATACCTACATCACTAATTCGTATTATTGTCGATCAAGACTAGAGCCAGCGCACGCGCACTTTAAACTGACTAAACAAAATGGCGGAGTTTGGGCTATCAATCAATCAGGGTTGCCATTAAAATATTTTAAGGTGTGTGTGTAAATGAAAACAGTGTTCTGGGTATTTTATTTTTATGTTTGTGCCCGGTAGATGGCAATTAGCTCGCCCCCTATTACATGGGACTTAACTGGCGAAATATGGGTGTACTATAGGTACACCCCTGCCTAACCCTTCGGGGAAACAAGGCGTGATGTTATGTTATTTCCATGTTGTAATTTAGAAGTTGCTGTGTTCAATATGATTAATAGTTCTGATTGGTAGCAGGACACTTGCGCGAAAAGACATTTCCGCGAACGGACTATTGCGCGAACGGACTTGCGCGAATGTACATAAAATTAGCGCGAAAGACACTTGCGCGAAAACACTTGCGCGTGTGGCGACATATCTACATCGCCACATGTGAACGCATCACACTGACATCACGCAATCAGAGTTTATCGCGCGACTACTATATACAGGGCGTCCCACGGATATGCCTCATGGAGGAAAAGTACCTTGAATATTGTAGATGGAACATTTTACTGAAAGAAGACATTATTTGAATTTAAAAAACAATTTAAACTGCATTCATAGATATTTAAATAATTACATGGTTGAACCGGCAATCGAACCCGTTACATGAGAAAAATAATCACGTGATTATTTTTTGCTACATAACATACTATCACAAATAAAAGAAAGACCATGAATTTTAACATTTGATGTGAAATTTTGGGAGCGAAATAATCAAAAGAGTGCGACTTTGTATTCAATAGGAAGGGACTCATTTTGAGCATTTGATAAATTGATTAATTTTGTACCTTTACATCCTGTTCCTCATAGCTCTATACGCGAAAGACACTTGCGCGAATCCACTTGCACTAAAGGACAGTTGCGCGAAAAAGTTGAGGAAATGAGATTTCTTCATAACATCACGCCTGTATTCATTCAAAGGTTTGGGACAGGCGTGTATGCTGTGAATAGTACACGCAGAATTGTATTCGCCAGTTAAGTTCCAGTTACAGACAGACTGGAAGTAAATAGTCTAATTAGTCCTCAATAGTTTTTTTCTTAGTTCTTTATGTACTTTTTTTTATTTATTTTCGACATGAAAACGACACCCATGACGAAAAATTGGCAAATTTTAGGTGGCGCCATCATGAATTTTGATTTTGACCTCATTATCATTGTCAGCGCCTTCGAAAACCATGAAACAACTCTGATGTATGAAGAAATCTCATTTCCGTAACTTTTCGCGCAACTGTCCTTTCGTGCAAGTGGATTCACGCAAGTGGATTCGCGCAAATGGATTCGCGCAAGTATCTTTCGCGCAAAGGTCCATTTGCGCAAAAGTCCTTTCGCGTAAATGTTGTCGCGTGAATTTTGTCATTTTAAGGTGAATGACCCTAGGTAGCTATGCCTAAGTACTTGGTCAGCTGCTAGGGAAGATACATCGTGTTTTATCTAAGAAAAATCTTTAAAAATATCCTGTGACTAAAGTATTGCTTCTATTGCTCTGATTTTTGGTGTGTGGCCTGAAAATGATACAAAGTATATGAGGATTCATTTAATGCCTCTCGCTTTTATCAACGTTGTATAATTGTTGCATACCTACATAATAATATCACAATATTCATTAATATAATACTTATGGGAATATTTGGGGTACTGTAATGGCCTGCCACGATGCTAGGGCAGACCAGTACTTAGGTATATGTCTGTTTTTTGCTCTCTTCTAGAGGTGTGTTGTTGGTTATATAAATGAGACACACAGCAGCACTGCTATCACTATTTATTGGCTTATGGGAAAGCACGTTACATTGTCAACCGGAAAGCTAGCACAGCACTCACTCAATATAAAACAATTTGACTATATGTCACACTCATACCTTAAACCTATTCTATATTTCAATAAACCAGTGTTTGTCTCATTAGCCAATGCCACAATCCGTGGAGGATTCATGCTAAAAGCCGGCCCGATTAAAGCCTCTACAGTACCTAATTAGAAACGTAAATATAGATAGATTTAAATAGATAGATAGATTTAGGTAGATTTTATGTCAATATACTATTTTTAGGAACCAGAAGTAGAGATAAATAAAAAATAAATAAAAACAATAATCACGTAGATTTTACTAACTTTCTTAGCATAAATTAAATTTAAACAATCATAACAAAATCACGTCAAAATCATGGAGTTCTCAAGAGGAGCTGAAGGAGGCCCTGCTTCAGCATTATCCACATCATCGTCAGTATCTAATAAGAAAAGTAGAAATTCATTAACATTTATATTAATGAGTAAATTCCTATTCTTTCATTCACCTCACAGTCAAGGCCCTCATTCCTTGAAACACACTTATTTTTCTTATTATACTTCTAATCACTCATCATCACATATGCACATCTTGTTGGTCATCCTTCCCTCCTACAATGTTAGCGAACTAGAACATCTCCACGCATTTATGTTTCTATAGGACTCCAGTCCAAAACACATAGGTACACTATGTGTCTACAGGACTAGTGTTCAGATACACATACACAATAAGTGTATGTAGGACTATGGTCCAATACACATACATAAAATGTGTCTGCAGGACCTAAATGTCCAATACACATACATAATATGTGTCTGCAGGACCTAAATGTCCAATACACATACATAATATGTGTCTGCAGGACCAATGTCCAATACGCATACATAATATGTGTCTGCAGGACCTAAATGTCCAATACACATACATAATATGTGTCTGCAGGACCAATGTCCAATACGCATACATAATATGTGTCTGCAGGACCTAAATGTCCAATACACATACATAATATGTGTCTGCAGGACCAATGTCCAATACACATACATAATATGTGTCTGCAGGACCAATGTCCAATACGCATACATAATATGTGTCTGCAGGACCTAAATGTCCAATACACATACATAATATGTGTCTGCAGGACCAATTTCCAATACACATACATAATATGTGTCTGCAGGACCAATGTCCAATACGCATACATAATATGTGTCTGCAGGACCTAAATGTCCAATACACATACATAATATGTGTCTGCAGGACCAATGTCCAATACACATACATAATATGTGTCTGCAGGACCAATGTCCAATACACATACATAATATGTGTCTGCAGGACCTAAATGTCCAATACACATACATAATATGTGTCTGCAGGACCAATGTCCAATACACATACATAATATGTGTTTGCAGGACCAATGTCCAATACACATACATAATATGTGTCTGCAGGACCAATGTCCAATACACATACATAATATGTGTCTGCAGGACCTAAATGTCCAATACACATACATAATATGTGTCTGCAGGACCAATGTCCAATACACATACATAATATGTGTCTGCAGGACCAATGTCCAATACGCATACATAATATGTGTCTGCAGGACCTAAATGTCCAATACACATACATAATATGTGTCTGCAGGACCAATGTCCAATACACATACATAATATGTGTCTGCAGGACCAATGTCCAATACACATACATAATATGTGTCTGCAGGACCAATGTCCAATACACATACATAATATGTGTCTGCAGGACCAATGTCCAATACACATACATAATATGTGTCTGCAGGACCAATGTCCAATACACATACATAATATGTGTCTGCAGGACCAATGTCCAATACACATACATAATATGTGTCTGCAGGACCAATGTCCAATACACATACATAATATGTGTCTGCAGGACCAATGTCCAATACACATACATAATATGTGTCTGCAGGACCAATGTCCAATACACATACATAATATGTGTCTGCAGGACCAATGTCCAATAAGCATATAAAATACGTGTCTGCAGGACCAATGTCCAATAAGCATATAAAATACGTGTCTGCAGGGCTCATGTTGTGTGCTCCCCACTCAGAACAAGCGTTTCATCTCCAGCCGGATACACATCAGGTATGCGTTATTATTACATAGCTGAAACATAAACGACAGTTAGACATTTGACTCACTTTCAAAGAAAGCAGCACAACTCTCGGGATACCACTCTCCCTTCCATGGCACCATATATTGGGCTGCTGCTTGTGTGGTTTTGCCACGAGCACCACCCAACAGTTTGAGCTCATAGCGGTTGCTCGGCAAGATCTTTATCACACGGTAAGGGCCTCTCATTCCAGAGTCTAGTTTTCCCGTTGATTGGGAGTACTTAATGACGAATATCAGATTATCAGTCTTAAAAACTCTAGAAGGGTGTCGGTGACGATTGACATGGGAATCTTGTTTGCTCGATTCCTGCAGATTTCTCGCCATGCTTCGCGATTAGGGTGTGCATTTTTGACTGCCACGTCTCGGATCAACGCACGGATTACAGGAGTGGTCGCATCAGTGCCAATTAATAAATTTAACGCTGACAAGTGGGTAGTCTTTTGTTTCGTTATGTTCAAAACAAGTTGAATTTTCCATAGTGAATCAGACCAAGATACATTTTTATTACGACTTTCAACACGAATTAGGTTTAATACAGTTCGTACATAACGCTCGGCTTGACCATTTGCATGGTGCATTTCAGGAGTTAATGGTGAAGGGTAGAGCCTAATTCTGATATCCAGCTAGTAAAACCCGCGGCTTCGAACATGCGACCACGGTCGGAGACTATTAATTTAGGGAAACCGAACAGCGATATTGCGTTATTAAAAACGCGCTTGAGTTCGCTCGTGTCTTGTAGAGTAAGCAAAATTTTGTAAACGAATCCACTAACACAAAGACGAATGTATAGCCGTTTGATTCCGGCAGTGGGCCTAACACATCAACATGTATTGTATTGAATGGGACTTCAGACTTTACTCATGAAGTAATAAGTTGATTTGGAGCCCTAGGAACTCGTTTTTCTGGAAATGCAAATTAGGCAGTATGAAGTGTATTTGCTTACAAATTGTTTTAGGCCAGGAAACCAGAAATGCTTTAAATCAAGGGTTTTATCAGCACCGATGTGTTCATGCTCATCGTGGAATAATCGTAAAAGACTAAGCCGGTGTTCCTTAGCGACAAAACACAAAAGCCGTGACTCTTCACCGACTGGTGAATAACGGTAATATAATAAATCATTTTGATTCACATAACGACGTGCATCTAAGTGCCCGTCACTTAATTTCTGTATAAGATCCTTAGTCTCATTGTCGGCTGCCTGGGCCATTTGTGCCCAGTTCCGGGGTCTATCGACTCCAAACCTAACATAGTTATATCCTTAAGTGAAGAAATAAACATTTTTATTTATTTTTTTATTTTTTTTATCGATCTGGTTTACCTGCAAGACTGGTGGATATCTGTGCAAATAATCGGCATGAGACATCATTACACCTTTTCGGTATTCTATAGTGAAAACAAAATCATGCAAATAAACCACTAGCGTGCCACACGTGGAAGCAGAGGTGGAGGCAGACCGTCGGGCCATAACTCAAACTCAAACTCAAAGCATTTATTTCAATTAAACCAATTACAGGCACTTTTGAATTGTCAAAGAGTCGGTCAGTTAGTCAGAAAATTGAAGCTAGTCGCCCATTCCAAAACGTAGATCTCTATGGAGAAGAATGGGCAAGAAACTCCATGGACACTCTTTTAAATCAAAATTGTTACAAAATCCTGGGTAGGTACATTGTTATTGTTCTTGTTGCTTCTATATGTGAGAACAATGTAAAAAATAGATAATTAAAACAATTTAAAATATAAGATTAAAAATAAGCCCTGGCAGCTAAGAGATGACCAGTCTCCACTGACGGCGCCCGTTCACGAACATGACCGAACATAAACCGAAAGGCATTTTTAAATACTCGTAATGCCCCTCTGGCGTGACGAAACCAGTTTTATGTATCGAGCTATCTTCAATTGGAATCTGGTGGAAGCCCGAAGCCATATCAAGAACAGTAAAGTATTTTGAGCTACCAAGACGGTCTATGTGGTCTTCTATTAAAGGAAGAGGGTAGCGATCTTTAACGGTAATACGATTTAACGCCCGAAAATCCACACACATTCTGTCTGCACCGTCCTTCTTTTTAACTAGAATGATAGGGCTCGCATACTCGGAATCGGACTCCCTAATTATTTTTTTGTCTAATAAATCTTTTACGATTTCGCGTACTTTCAATTTTTCCTGATATGATAAGCGGTAGGGATGATAAGCTACAGGATCATCACTAGTCAAATTGATTTGCATTTTTCCTGTTTGAACTGTTGTAATAGCGGTGCCAGATATTAAATAAGGTAAAAAATCGTCAATTACTGCTAGTAGGAACTTTAAATCTTCACCTTGAAGAGGTGGGTTAACTTTAGTATCTGATGCAACAACGTTTTCTTTTAATACTTGAGAGGAATGTGTCAAATATTGCCCATTTTTAGTCCTAACAAAAGTTACGCCGTCCCTACTGAGGATATCTGTACCGATAATAATTGGCGTATTCATACAAGAAGCGGGTACAATAACGAAATCAACTTCAAGCGCAAGGCCGCTGAACTCAACTGTAAGCGTAACATATTCGCGGGCAATGATCCCTTCGTAACTCATCATCTTCCTGCCCTTGTCCCATGTTACTTGGGGTCGGCGCAACACGTTTTCTCTTTCCATTTTCCCCTGTCAAAAGTCACGCTATCATTCACTCCCTTCTCTTTCATATCATTCCTCACACAATCCATCCATCTTTTCTTTGGCCTTCCTCTCCCTCTCCATCCATCAACATTTATATTCATCACTCTTTTAGTCACATGCGTTTCTTCCCTCCTCTTCACATGTCCATACCAAGCCAAACGATTTCCTTTCAACTTTTCTGTCACTGGCGCCACTTTCAAACTTCCCCTTATATACTAATTTTTTACTTTATCCAATTTCGTCACTCCACACATCCATCTCAACATTCTCATCTCCGCTGCATGCAATCTTTTTTCATCCGTCTTCTTCACGGCCCAGCATTCTGATCCATACAGTACGACAGGCCTTATCACGGACTTATAAATTTTTCCCTTTAATTTGAGGGGCATCCGTGGGTCGCAAGTTGTTTCTGTGACCTGTCGCCATTTCATCCATCCTGAGTTGATCCGGTATGCTACGTCTCGGTCTACTTCGCCATCCCCTTGGACAAAAGACCCGAGGTACCGGAAGTCGAAGCAGCTCGGTACGGGCGTTCCGGCGAGAGATATGAGCACAGGACTGGAGAGACCGCCAAAATCACAAAACAAATATTCTGTTTTGGTCCGACTTAATCTCAGGCCAGCGGTCTCCAGTTTTGCCCACCACACCTCCAATCTGCTCTGGATCTCTAAGCCGCTCTCAGCAACCAGCACAATGTCATCAGCGAACAGCATACACCAGGGCGCCTCTTCGTGGATATCCGACGTAAGAGCGTCCATTATCATCACGAAGAGGTAAGGGCTGAGTGCTGACCCTTGGTGCAAGCCGACAGCCACATTGAAGCTGCTGGTAGTGCCCACTGTAGACCAGACTTGGGTACTGCATCGACTGTACATCGCTCGAATCAACTGCACATACTTCCCTGGCACACATTTCTCCTTAAGGGCCCACCACAGAACTTCACGAGGCACTCGGTCGTATGCCTTTTCGAGGTCAATGAATACCATGTGCAGGTTTTTATGCGCACCTCTGTATTTCTCGCACAGCTGGCGGATAGCAAAGATGGCATCTGTTGTTCCCCAACCAGGCATAAAACCGAATTGGTTTTGCGAAATTTCACTCTCTTCTCTCAGTCGCCTTTCAATAACTTTTTCCCAAACCTTCATACTATGTGATATTAGTTTTATTCCTCTATAGTTGTTGCACTCCAGCACATCACCTTTGTTTTTAAAGATGGGCACCAGTGAACTGTTACACCATTCGTCAGGTATGGCTTCTTCCAGCAACAATTTATTGAAGAATAAAGCTAACCACGTCCATCCATGTACCCGTAATAACTTCCATACTTCAACTGGTATTCCGTTCGGACCTACTGCTTTACCATTCTTCATTTCATTTACTGCTATTCTCACTTCATCCATACTAATCATTCTCACTAACCCCTCATTTACTTGTTTATTCTCAAGCACACCACTCCAGTCATTCTCCTCATTCATCAGTCTTTCAAAATATCCCTTCCACCTATCCTTAATTTTCTGATCATCCGAAAGCACTACTCCAATTTCATTCCTTATACATTTTATCTGACAAACATCCCTCATCTTTCTCGCTCTAGCTCTAGCAAGCCGGTATAAGTTTTTTTGGCCTGCTGGACTATCCAGTGTGTCATAAAGCTTGTCCTGGGCTTTTGCTCTCGCTACCGCCACAGCTTTTTTAGCTTTTTTCTTTAGAGCATCATACTGACACTTTTTTTCTGTTTTCAAACTAACATTCTCATCTTCAACACTCTGCCATTCCTTGAACTTTCTCTTCTTATCCTGCAACACATTCTGTATTTCTGTCGACCACCACCATGTATCCCTATCTATCGTACCCTTTCCTTTAGTCTCTCCCAAAATATCTTTCGCTTCACTCCTAATATACTCCGCCATTTCACTCCAACATTCATTTACACTTCGATCATGTGATCCCTTCGTAACTAATTCCCTTTAAAACACAATGAATTGGTTCACGGGGGCAGGAGAAGAATTTAATAACGTCAGGCGATATTAAAGAAACATTGATAGAGCCACTATCTATCAAAACATCCACTGGTATGCCTTGTATCACAGCAGTACTAATGTCATTATTATTACTGTTTGGAGTCGACAATTCTTTACAGAGGTTGACTTTCTTTTGATTTTTATTTTGTCCCTCCTATCGTAATTTTGCAAAACATTCACTTTCTTTATGACCGTTCTTTTTACAAAAGGTACAAGTAATCTTTGTTGATCTATCATTAGGAACTTTACTTTTTTTAGGACAATAAAAACTTTTGTGGCCGGTCTGATTAATCGACCTAGGAGGAATTATGGAATTATTAAATTAACGGCTGTCCTGCTTTTTCAACTGCTTTTGTATTTAAATGGGCACAGGCTTATCCCACTTCTGATTTTAGGAACCAGAAGTAGAGATAAATAAAAAATAAAAACAATAATCACGTAGATTTTACTAACTTTCTTAGCATAAATTAAATTTAAACAATCATAACAAAATCACGTTAGCAAACAACCGTTAATTTTATCATTCATGTACAAATTCAAACTAATAACGACAAATAGCAAATAATGACGATCACCAGACAACCTTACCGCTCAAGAGCCGACCGACAAAATGGCCGATCTCACGTGGATGTCGCTACGTCCCCGTCAGGGGGCGCGGCTGGCGGTGTCGGGGTTACCCCCCCTGACCGCGGAGGCCATACGGTGACCCGTAAATACGGGCCCCTCGTCCTGGTGCCATCTTGGCGTAGGATGAATGGGCGCAGCAACTACGTGCGCCCATGATTCGCAGAACGGTGCTTTTATAGTGTGGCTAAAAATGCTATCTGTCATGGCGTCTATCCTAATACTATATAGGATGACTGGTAATTAGTGACCGATACTTAAACACATGATTTTACACATGATAACAAGCAACTTTTACTATGGCACCAATCCTGAAATCGCGAAAAAAAAATCTGCTGGTCCCTACATTTTGACGAGTTATGCGAACATAAATGTAAGGAAGAGCTGGTTTTTTTTTCGCGATTTCCGGATTGGTGCCATAGTAAAAGTTGCTTGTTATCATGAGTACAATCATGTGTTTAAGTATCGGTCACTAATTACCAGTCACCCTATATACAATACTATAATTGGTTTACCCACAATGTTATTTTTAGCTTTCCTGAAGTACATGGATGTGTTACGGGGAACCATGTATATTCTGATTCGTTCAATAGACGACGCACATAGGGGTATTTTAATCATCTAGGCGGCCAAAAATATTAGTGCGGGTTTTTTGGTTTAAAATGACGGAAATAAAACAAGCGAAATATATACGGACAATAACTTTTATAATTTCGTAAAAAAAAAGCAACAAAACACAAATACAACAAAAAAAAATATAAAAATGCTGAAAATAGGCCATATATTTACATATTCTTACGTACACTTATCTACATTACACTATATATTTATATAATCTTACATACACTTATATACACACTATATATTTACATATTCATACATTACTTAATTAATTTACCAATGACAATATGTACATACTTTTTCAAATCAATTCACCTCCTCGTTCTCACTTTCTGATTCTGTTGGGTTTGGTGTAGCAGACAGAAGCATGTTTAATGTTTCAGGCAGAAACGAAGACATCTTCTTTTTTTTTATTGCCCTTGAGGCACTAAGAAATGGATCTGAGCTTAAAAGAAGCCTGTTTAAAATATCTCTATTACAGGATTCTCTAGGGAATTTCCTTGAGTAATCCTGTCTGTACGTCCTAAAATGTTTGTTGCGTGCCTCTGCTGCTTCCTCAGACAGTTGTCCTATAGGTAACAATGCATTTTTTATTATAACTGATCCGTGTACAAGTATTTTGTGCAGTGTGGGTGTCATTGGCTGCCATGGGTAGAGTTTTATGTATAAACAAGCAGTTTCTTCCGCATATTTTTCATATTTTTCTACATCTATAGTATGTCCGCTCGAAATCGTTTCTAAAATAACTTTTAATCTATATATTAACTCATAATCTATCCCTGTAATGTCTGAAGCTAGTTTCGGATCTTCAAAGAATCTCCTGCTGGTGTTCCCATCATTCGTATTTCCGAAGTTTGTTTTCGGCATATCTACTAATAAGCCAGTTTCATTGCGAAACCTGGTCTGTATCTCAATTTTCCTATTCTTTTCCATTTCTTTTTCCTCGTCTGTTTTTCTCTCCCGATACTTTTGCACTGGTAATTTGTACGCTAAATGCAGAATGCTTTCGAAAAATCTTATTCTCGCATGTAAAATCGACAGTCCGAATTCAGTAGCATCTTTTGAGAGTTTCCTTTTGTCCTCCAAATTATTAAACTCTTTAGAAGTTTTTCCACAAATATAGCAGCGACTCGTAGATGTTGTTCCAGTAGCTGCATTGCAAACTTTTCCGTCAACCATTGTCATTACAAATTGGGAATGAATCAAAAACTTTTTTCCGTCAATATCCACCTCAGTCGCAACCAAATTATCAACAGAATTTTTGACATACTTAACTGATCTCTTCATTGGTTATATCAGTTGTCTCTTTGACGAAGCGAAATCGTATTAGACGACAAAATCGAGGAGATGAAGGGGTTGGATTTTCCCATAACACCTTTTCGTTGTCCTTGCCGTAAACTAGTCGCACAGGTACAAAGCAGCTTTGAAAAATATTTGCATCAGAGTCAGCCTCATTTTCAAGCTTTTGTTTATATTGTGCTTGCTGGGATCCATCGCAGCCCCATTTACACATGAACTTCAAAGTTTTCCGCTCTTGCTCTTTTATTGTTGATAAGACCTCTTCTAAGAATATCGATAAACGCCTAATGGTAATATCAATTAAGGGTTGCAGTTGGATTTCGGCGCAGGTACTCGTTACCGTGCACGTTTCTGGAGGAGGATAACACTCTTTTTTTGCTTCTTGAATTAAGCTATAACATGGAAAGAACTTTTTGTTCGTGTTTCTTATAATTTCATACTGTCCTCTTGTTAAGTCTGCATCAATAAACATTTTTAATGCTTCCATAGGGGTTAGACGCGATGGTTTTTCACATTTAGACGAATCATAAGCTTTTTTGTATTTCGTTGCACGGGTCGGAGAGCTCATAATATCTTTGAGCACGTGGGAAGCATCACGTTTTCCCGATTTACTTAATTCAACTTGAGCTGCGTGAAGTATTACACCATCTTCTACATTAGATCGGATCCCTTCCGTTTTTCTTCTTTTGGTCCTTTCGCTAGATTCCCCAAACGATTTACAAGGGCGACCTGGACGATTTGCCGTTGTGACTGGAATTTCGAATGTGCCCTCCAGCCAAAGTTGGTTGTTTTTCAAAAAAACCTCTTCTTTTTTGTGAGATTTAATCCACCTTTGCTTCATTTCCGATTTAAAATGTGCAAAATTGTTTTTCAGTATTTTTAACTGATCTTCAGTAAGATCGTCACTAGTGAAAAGGTAATCTCTCAAAAAACATAGTTTTTCTTCCAAATTGCGTAAATTTTCATTTTTCATAATATCAAAGAGAGATTTACGAGTCACTATTCTCACTCCGGAAGTACCCACTATATCTGGAACAAGTAAATATTGTTTTTAGACATAAATACTTTTTTTCACAAATTTAGCTTATTTTGATCGTGAAATTCAATGTTCTACATTTTTGCGCATCCGCGCTATTCCGCGGCTAATTTATTTAGTATTCGTTACTTAAGGGTCTATATTTTTTATATAAATTACAAAAGTTGCCGGATCTATCCCGATACTAAAACAAATAGCTTCCTAAACATAAATTTCTTAAAAAATTATCCTTATTTCAGACGTTATTTCTCGACCACTAAAAGTATATTAAAATAAAACAAATTTAAACAAATATATTTTATTTGGATTGTCACATACCTGTAGTTTCCGAATCCATTGCTATTTTGCACCAGGTAAACACAGAAAACTTCAGTTTAACACACAAAGTTAACGCTTTTGTAAATAGTCGATAAGAGACACGTACACAAGGTTCAATGATCAACTTTCGACTGAATTTACCTGATAACGCGCAACGGAAGAAGGGTGGGGGTGGCGGTCTATTGTTTGTTGGAATGTCCCCTGCCTCAGGTAGTCAATGTAATTAGCATTCCTTAAACTTTGTTATTTTGACTTTTGGCCGCCTAGATGATTAAAATACCCCTATGTGCGACGGTTACATTTGGTCAAGATCTTCGTAATAGTAATTATGAATTTTGAGACAAACTTGTCAGCTATTGATTTTATTTCTAAATGATTTATTTCTATAGATTATCCTTTTTTTGAGAATCTTTAAGATGGTTTCATCTTGTGCAAGGTGTGCAATGCGGGTTGCACAAGGTGTGCGATGCAGTGTCAAGGTTTGTGATGCACTATTTGTGCAATGAACAAAGTGTGTGATGTGTTGTGTTGCGTGTGCGTTGTGTGAAACACACGGTGTTTAATGTGTTGTGACGAGCATTTGTATTGTGCGATGCACAAGATGTGTTTTAATTTTACGCTGTGAAATTGCAAGTAGTTGAAGTGTTTCATTCTTGAACATGCGTATAAAGTGTAAATGGTTTATTTTAGTTAATGGTTAAACAAATAGTTAATTATCTCAACTGTAAACTGAAACCCTGACTGACCCTGACTGTGAACTGTGTGTTGAAAAGAGTATGCTTAGATGGTTTGGTCATGTTGAGAGGATGAATGAAATGCGAATAACAAAAGGTATTTACACGGCAGATGTGAGTGGAAACGCCGGAAGGCGACGCCCTAGGAAGACATATAGTGATCTTATTGGTGATGTTCTTCAGAAAGGTCAGGTGCGTAGTACTCGCAACCGGCGTGCGTGTATGACCAGATGTATGAATCAATGAACTTATATGGATATAAGTTCCTTGGTATGAATGTAAACGAGGCAAAAGGAGTATGAAAGGATCGTAGCAGGTGGCGTTCTGTAGTTTCTGCCTATCCCCATGGGAAGAATGCGTGAGTTTATGTATGTATGTATGTATCTCAACTGTATAATGTATGGACGGCAGCACATCAAGCTACTACAATCTGTCAAATTTCTTTAAAAGATTTTCAACTTTATTACGATAGTATTAGGTTCAAGATTGATTGGGAAAATTTGACAGGTTCGGGTAGCTTGACCTGCTGGCGTCTGTACGTTATACAGTTGGAGGTGTCTCCTTTTAAGCATATAGATGCCTGTGCCAGGAGGCGCCGCTCTTTGTTTAACTCGCAATTAGTGTAACATGCTACTAAAGAAAAGTTAAAATTTTTGAATCAATAATTTTTATTTACTATTATTGGTTGGTTGGTGTGTGAGTGTATATATGTGCGTGTTTGCGTGTGTGTGTGTGTGTGTGGTTGTTTTACACGGAAGTGGTTTTACCTTATACAGGGTGTTTGGAAGGTGGGTGCAAAGCCTTAAAGGGGAGTTAATACAGACCATCTAGAACATTTTGAGCCATATTTGTCCTAACCAAAGTCTGATATTTATTTTTTTAGAGAACTTTTACGATTTTGATACCAAAATCCCAAAATTTTCCAATTAAGGCCTAATAACGCAAAGATTGAGTGAAAATTTCTATTTTTTTTAATTTACTTTATTGGCCTAATGTGTGTTTAATGGTATGAAATCATTTCGAAGCACCGTATTTACTAAAAAAATAACTTTCAGACTATTTAAAATAAAAAGAAAAAAAAATTAAAGAAAAAAAATGGATTTTAATTGACATTTAAAAAATAAATAAAATAGCTACTGGTGTTCAAATAATTTTAAAAACATGCTGAGTTATTGCTCTTTTTTTTAAGGTATCATTTACTTAGATAGCTTTACAATTTTTGAAGTTAGGGTGCCTGAACCAGTTAAAGTCGATTTTAAGGAGTAAAAAAAAAGACAGTTTTTGATTTGATTTTTTAATTTTGATGTTCAAAATGGCTTCCGCCACAGCGTATACATTTACGACAGCGATTTCTAACTTCTGTCGTGGTGATTTTAAGCTGCATTTCTTCTTTCATTGTTCTGAAAGCTGCTTCTATTCTTTGAATTAGTTCTTCTCTTGTTGAAATCTCAGTTGTGTATACGAGCTCCTTTGCCCGTCCCCAGACAAAAAAATCTAACGGCGTCAGGTCGGGCGATCGCGCGGGCCAAGGAATGGGCCCATCTCTACCTATCCAGCTGCCTGGAAAACAGTTATCAAGATGTTCTCTGACAATCAATGTCCAATGAGATGGACATCCATCTTGTTGGAAAATTATTGGCCTGTCCGTATTTAAAATGGGTACTTCCGCATCATCCAGGAGTGTTGGGAGATCGTTTTGTAGAAAATTCAGATAATTTTCACCGTTTAAATTATCTGGTAAAATGTGGGGCCCAATCAACGTCCGTCCAATTACTCCAGCCCATACATTAACGGAGAATTTTGCTTGGAAAGACACCTGAAACAAAAATTAATTCTAATTAAAGTGTTCTTTGAAGATGTGTTGAACATCTGGACTTAAATTAATAAACATTAATTTGTATACCTGTTTTTTCCAATGCGGATTGTTGTCCTTGTCAGCCCATTCATGTAAATTATGGAAATTCGTGATTCCTTCTCTAGAAAATTTGGACTCATCAGTCCAGAGGATAGATTTTAGAAACCATCTGTCGTCAATGTCGCTATTGAGCATAAATCGGCAGAACTGCATCCTTCTCCCAGGATCGGTTTCTACCAAGCCTTGCACGCCTCTACCGTGAAACGGATATTTATGTTCCCGATGCATGGTACTCCACACTTTCCATATTGAAAGGTTTAAGTTTCTCGCCACAGTTCTGACGCTGGTTGTAGGATCCGCTTCAAAGGCTGCAAGTATTTGTTCTTCAACGTCGGGGTCATGTCTTCCTGGATTCACTCCGGGTACTGCATGATGGATGCCAGATTCCGAAAGTCTGCGATACGTGTTGTAAAAAACTCGAACATTAGGTAGCCTGAAATGAAATTGTTTATTAGTAACGTCAGTTACAAATCAACATGGCAATTGAAGTAATAATGTTAGTATTAGAAGTTACTTTACCTGCGGTTCGGGTAACGTTCTTGGTACAAACGTCGTGCCAAAGCTCCGTTACCATCAGCTCTGCCATACATAAAAACGATATCCGCTTGTTCCTGAGATGTAAATGCAGCCATGGCAATCGTACATACACTCAATTAAAATGTCAATTAGTTCAATAGTCCGAAATAACACGTGCAGGAGCGTAAAGCTACAACTGAACACGGTAAATCACAAACGCAATACAAGTAATTCCAAAATTAATAATCAACACGCGCAGGAGCATTAAGCTACGACTGAGTACGGTGAATCAAACGTCTACTCGCAACGCGCAAGGGCAGAGCAGTGAAGGAAGAGAGAGAAAAGATGACATCACCGAAGCGACGGGTCGGGTCCATCTCAGGTACTAACGAATTTATAAACTCAAAAAGCATCTTTACATCCTCGGCAATAAGACCTAAAGTTGTCTTTATCATAACAAAAGAATCAAGAGCCCTTTGTTATCGTACGCCACCCGGTCCGCCGGCCACCACGGCAGCCTTTGTTTCGTTTTGTAAGGCCGACTTTTTTTAAGTGCGTCTAAAAAATAACCACTTTAGACTTTAGTTTAAAGTTATTTGAGGAAAAATCAGGTTGATTTTAATTTTATTGAAATTTGAAATTTCTTACCCTTAATTGGTCCAGGCACCCTAACTTCAAAAATTGTAAAGCTATCTAAGTAAATGATACCTTAAAAAAAAGAGCAATAACTCAGCATGTTTTTAAAATTATTTGAACACCAGTAGCTATTTTATTTATTTTTTAAATGTCAATTAAAATCCATTTTTTTTCTTTAATTTTTTTTTCTTTTTATTTTAAATAGTCTGAAAGTTATTTTTTTAGTAAATACGGTGCTTCGAAATGATTTCATACCATTAAACACACATTAGGCCAATAAAGTAAATTAAAAAAAATAGAAATTTTCACTCAATCTTTGCGTTATTAGGCCTTAATTGGAAAATTTTGGGATTTTGGTATCAAAATCGTAAAAGTTCTCTAAAAAAATAAATATCAGACTTTGGTTAGGACAAATATGGCTCAAAATGTTCTAGATGGTCTGTATTAACTCCCCTTTAAGGCTTTGCACCCACCTTCCAAACACCCTGTATTTGATAGAATTTGTGAAGTTCTTTTATTTTGTAAATAAAGATATTTAATAAAAATGGTTTTATTTCCTACCAAAAATTATACCATCATTTAGAAGACGTTAGCGCACTCACTCTACGTATGCGGTGTGTTCGTGGCTGTCATGGTTAGCAGTTAAGTACGTACAGTACGAATATAGTTTTTTAGTGTGCGTTGGTTACTTAACTCTTTTGCAGACTGTACCTATAGCCCTGCTATCTTGTAAATTGGCCGTCGGCTCGAGCTAGCGCGTATGTATACCTTCAGAGTATATACTAATACTACCCTATCCAATATATTTCGTTACTCAGAAAGTAAGTTAGATCTACCAGCCCTAGGATCTTGCTCTACATTGAAACTGAACGTGATCAGCACATCTAAACTACGTTCAAGAGCTGTCAGTGTCATAATTCCAAAGATAATATAAAGGGCTGATCGCGTTCAGTGTCATCGGTGAAATCAGGCCTTATTTGGTTTTGGCTTTCTTTATCAATTTTAAACTAGGCTAGTCCAGCTCCAAATAGTCATATAACAACTTTTTGTCTATAATAAGTCCATATATGGATTTTTCTAGAGGCAATTTACGAGATCCTGGAAACACTGACACTGAACTGACATTGTACAGTGACTTGTTGAGTTGATTACACTGTCACACCATGACACCAGTACTACTTAGTCTGTGGTCACACCGTAACACACCTAAAACCTCCGCTAGGAGTATTAGTGTTCTGTGCCTAAAACTGCTTTAGTTATTGTTCCGAGCCTAAAACACACCTTGACATACCATAACACCATAACACTGTCAGATTGGACCAAGAAAGGCGGCAAGACTGCGTTTTCCCATGATTATGTTGTAACTACTAATAGAAACTTATCTGCGATTTAACCTTTCACATTAATGCAAAATGCCGCGAGTGAAAATTGATTACGTCGTCAGTTTCAGCAGCGAGGATCCTGTAAGTAAACCAGACTATCTGACTTTGTTTACATTTCTTTACGTGTTCATCAACAGAGTATGGGGTCAGTGGGTCGTCTTTATCGACTTCTGTTTTATGTTAAATCTATTACTATTCTATGGACGTCCTAAAGTGTAATCATTACATTTGACTACTTCTCTATAAACTTCTCGTAGTCCAGCACTAGTGTTACATGTTTGAACTTGTTTCAAGTAGTACCTAACCTTGCATGATCTATTGTGTATGTTTGTATTGTTTTACTCAAAAAGTCCATATTGTACCAATATCCTGTTTTTAAATCCTATTTCTGTTTATGTTCTGCAGTATCTTAGTCATTTCTTGGACCTGTAATGGTATTCCCTTTCCATGACTTTGCAGGAGCACCCCGCTAGCAACCTGTTGCAGAGAGAGGTGAGCAAGAAGAAGTGGTTGTGCAAAAAAGGGGAGTCCTCTTGCTCGGTGGTTCTACAGCTGCCCAGAACTGTCAAGGTAAGTGATTCATCATAAAAAAGCAAGTTAGAGTCCCATTTCCTATGAAATGAATGGAAAATGTTTTTGCGGTTTCTGACTTTTCTAGTAAGTACTGGGTAGTTCCACGGTAAATGCTACCGCATGTTTTTTTTTAATTCAGTAATTTTATATAACATTTAGTTTAAGCTAATCTACTGATCCTTTATTTTATTAGACACTTTAAAACTTTTGCCTAGTTATCGAATTTATCTATTTTATCCAACTAAAGTCAGGTCATTAGGCTTGATCAATGGTAGTTTATTTTTTCCGATAATAAAAACAGTAAAAAAAACAAGAAGAACTTTCAAATTGTCAGCTTGCCACCCGCCATTCGAAAACAAATATTTCCTTCTGCTGGTGCGTGAATAATAATTTGGTAAGTATGAGATTTTCATTACTTTCAGCAGCTTTTAAAGCAGTCCCCTTGCCAGGTAACACCCATTACGAAAATAGTGGAAAAGATTGTTTAACATCTAGTCTGTTGCATGCAATGTAAAATGCATTTGAGAAAGTAAAGTTATGATTGCAAGCAACATATAAGTATTTGCGTTTTTTTTTAATGTTTGGCTTATTTATTTATAAAATATTGAGAGGGAATATCCTGTAACATAATGTGTAAACATATGTTACCTCTTTTTGATATGATATTATTGGGACCAATAAAATATTGATAATGGGTTCAGTGGTTGAGGTTGAAGCTTGTAAACAAAGAGGAGTTATCCATAACTTATGGGCCCCTTTTTCTAAACCCTTCTAACATCAGTTACTACTTTTTGTCCTGAAATTACGCTAAAATGTTCTTGATGTACTGCTGCCCCCTTGTGATTAATGGCACGTGATTTATTGACGATCCCTAAATATGATATTATGCTGTTGCTGCGCGATAAAAGCTTTGATTGGGTTGCTGTTGTTTTAGATTTTCAAGATGCCTTCAGCAAGAGAGAATGAAAAATATATGAGAAAAGATGAAAAGGAACTCGAAAAGTATGCAGAGCATTTGCAAAAAGAAAGGGAGAGGGAACAAAAAGGAGACAAAAAGTTAAGGAAGAACTAAAAATAAGAGGGGCCCGTACTTACTACAGTTTTTTGTCAACAATTGATGTTTTAGAGCAGCCTTTCCCAAAGTGGGCAATAACGCCCCCTTGTGGGCGCTGCAGGCCTAAAGGGGACAGTAAGAGACCCAGAAAATGTTTAACTCTCCGCTAATATAGCTCGCAATAAGTAATTTAATTTGAAGTTATAGTGGTTTTTAAGTAGGTGAAAAAATGGGGGCACTAAAAAATAATTTATTCTCAAAGTGGGCAGTAGACAAAGTAAGTTTGGGAACCCCTGTTTTAGAGCAATAAATTTATGCAAATTGATTAAATATCGTGTTTTAAGTGTTCTCACCATAAATAACAACCAAATATATGCTTTAATATAGACTTATTACAGCAAATATTGTTTAGGGTTTGAATGAATGAATGAATGAATGAATGAATTTATTTGTAAGAATATAGGTAGCTAACATAAGTTCTTAAGATATATGGGTTTCACTATATTCGGCATTTCCGCCGTACAAATATTTAGATTTTACATCTTGGTTATACTTATAGCATGCAGTACACATTTCATAATTTAAATTTAGATTACAATGCAATTAATAAAATTAAAATTAAATACAATTCCATTCATTTAAAAGAATAATTTATATTAAAAATAGCGATCAGTAATAATGATGTCATGTCAATAAAAATAGCAATAATAATCAGAGTATTTCAATATTATTTAAGTAATGTTAATATGTAGATGCCATAATAATTATAGTAAATAAGTTTTACATTTTACACTCAAAATATTCATTGATGGAATAAAAACATCTGTCACACAACCAGTTATATAGTTTTTTATTAAATTCTAAGTCTGTAGCATTTCTAAATTCTTCGGCTAAGTGGTTATATATTTTCACAGCCATGGTATAACAATTTTTGTTGCATAATTTTAGTCTATTACGCGGAACTACTAGTGGCTTTTGTGTTATTTTCCTCTTTAACTTAGCTTTTTCATCTTTTTCAAAAAGCGAGTAATTGTTTCTTACAAATTTACAGGTTTCAAATATATATAGAGACGGGAGGGTAAGCAGCTTTTGCTTAATAAATACAGGTTTACAAGAATCTGTCCACTTAAGATTGAAAATTGACCTTACACACTTTTTTTGGGCTATGAATGCCCTCTGGGCATCTGTTGAATTCCCCCACACAGTTATTCCATACCTTAAAACAGAACAAACATGGCGTTTGTATGTGTAACATCCGTTACCTACACCAACCCGTTACCATTACAAATTCCTAGTTAAAAAAAATCTGTAGGTATGTGGTATGTGTGTATGTTTTAACTACACTTATCCTATAGTATAAAGTGGTTACTTAATTTCAATTAACATAGATTTTTAAAATATACAAAATTCGCAGTTTCATATCGTTTACGGGCGATCTGGTATACAGAGACCAGATCGTGTAACGCCCGTTACGCACATAAATGGCTCTATATTTTTGTACTGCTAATAGACATATTAATTTCAACACATTTTACGAAAATCTAACATTAGGTGGAGTATATTGAAACAATGACATTAAAAGGTAAAGGTGTACGAACTGTAACACCCGCTACATGGAACTACTACTCAAACCTCAATTTGTTGATCCTTTTAAGAAACAGGATCAATTGGCACCAAATAAAGTTTTTTTGTGAAAATGGCGCATTTTCTTGTTCACTGTATTTTTTTTTTCTTAATCTGTGAATAGGGATCAAAATTTCTCAAAAAAAATAAGGTTAAGGTACCTATCCTTTCTGCCTTGTCTCAAAAATCCACCCTGTATACTGTTGGCATACCCATTTTATAAATAAATAAAATATCAGAACATTTATAACTAAAGAAAATGAGAAGCAAGTTCAAATGAATACATATTGGTTATACAAGGTCTATCTATTCAATATATAAAATCTCTTAAGGGGTTGTTGTACTCATCATTATGAACAACTTTTAATACTATGGGACCAAACCTGAAATTGCAGAAAAAAAAAATCTGCTGTTCCCTGTGTGTTGACGAGATATGTGAACATAAATGTAAGGAACAGCTAATTTTCGTCTGGCAAATTAAAAATCAAAGCATAAGTGGACAAAACATGAGTCATTGACACAAACAAAATAATAAAAGTAGTGTTTCACTTGCAAGAAGAAAGTGAGCAGATTGCAGATGTACTCCTATCTAGCCTTACATACTGATCATGCCATTACATTAACATGTATTTGTTTCACTTGCAAGAAGAAAGTGAGCAGATTGCAGATGTACTCCTATCTAGCCTTACATACTGATCATGCCATTACATTAACATGTATTTGTTTCACTTGCAAGAAGAAAGTGAGCAGATTGCAGATGTACTCCTATCTAGCCTTACATACTGATCATGCCATTACATTAACATGTATTTGTTTCACTTGCAAGAAGAAAGTGAGCAGATTGCAGATGTACTCCTATCTAGCCTTACATACTGATCATGCCATTACATTAACATGTATTTGTTTCACTTGCAACAAGAAAGTGAGCAGATTGCAGATGTACTCCTATCTAGCCTTACATACTGATCATGCCATTACATTAACATGTATTTGTTTCACTTGCAACAAGAAAGTGAGCAGATTGCAGATGTACTCCTATCTAGCCTTACATACTGATCATGCCATTACATTAACATGTATTTGTTTCACTTGCAAGAAGAAAGTGAGCAGATTGCAGATGTACTCCTATCTAGCCTTACATACTGATCATGCCATTACATTAACATGTATTTGTTTCACTTGCAACAAGAAAGTGAGCAGATTGCAGATGTACTCCTATCTAGCCTTACATACTGATCATGCCATTACATTAACATGTATTTGTTTCACTTGCAACAAGAAAGTGAGCAGATTGCAGATGTACTCCTATCTAGCCTTACATACTGATCATGCCATTACATTAACATGTATTTGTTTCACTTGCAACAAGAAAGTGAGCAGATTGCAGATGTACTCCTATCTAGCCTTACATACTGATCATGCCATTACATTAACATGTATTTGTTTCACTTGCAACAAGAAAGTGAGCAGATTGCAGATGTACTCCTATCTAGCCTTACATACTGATCATGCCATTACATTAACATGTATTTGTTTCACTTGCAACAAGAAAGTGAGCAGATTGCAGATGTACTCCTATCTAGCCTTACATACTGATCATGCCATTACATTAACATGTATTTGTTTCACTTGCAACAAGAAAGTGAGCAGATTGCAGATGTACTCCTATCTAGCCTTACATACTGATCATGCCATTACATTAACATGTATTTGTTTCACTTGCAAGAAGAAAGTGAGCAGATTGCAGATGTACTCCTATCTAGCCTTACATACTGATCATGCCATTACATTAACATGTATTTGTTTCACTTGCAAGAAGAAAGTGAGCAGATTGCAGATGTACTCCTATCTAGCCTTACATACTGATCATGCCATTACATTAACATGTATTTGTTTCACTTGCAACAAGAAAGTGAGCAGATTGCAGATGTACTCCTATCTAGCCTTACATACTGATCATGCCATTACATTAACATGTATTTGTTTCACTTGCAACAAGAAAGTGAGCAGATTGCAGATGTACTCCTATCTAGCCTTACATACTGATCATGCCATTACATTAACATGTATTTGTTTCACTTGCAACAAGAAAGTGAGCAGATTGCAGATGTACTCCTATCTAGCCTTACATACTGATCATGCCATTACATTAACATGTATTTGTTTCACTTGCAACAAGAAAGTGAGCAGATTGCAGATGTACTCCTATCTAGCCTTACATACTGATCATGCCATTACATTAACATGTATTTGTTTCACTTGCAACAAGAAAGTGAGCAGATTGCAGATGTACTCCTATCTAGCCTTACATACTGATCATGCCATTACATTAACATGTATTTGTTTCACTTGCAACAAGAAAGTGAGCAGATTGCAGATGTACTCCTATCTAGCCTTACATACTGATCATGCCATTACATTAACATGTATTTGTTTCACTTGCAACAAGAAAGTGAGCAGATTGCAGATGTACTCCTATCTAGCCTTACATACTGATCATGCCATTACATTAACATGTATTTGTTTCACTTGCAACAAGAAAGTGAGCAGATTGCAGATGTACTCCTATCTAGCCTTACATACTGATCATGCCATTACATTAACATGTATTTGTTTCACTTGCAAGAAGAAAGTGAGCAGATTGCAGATGTACTCCTATCTAGCCTTACATACTGATCATGCCATTACATTAACATGTATTTGTTTCACTTGCAACAAGAAAGTGAGCAGATTGCAGATGTACTCCTATCTAGCCTTACATACTGATCATGCCATTACATTAACATGTATTTGTTTCACTTGCAAGAAGAAAGTGAGCAGATTGCAGATGTACTCCTATCTAGCCTTACATACTGATCATGCCATTACATTAACATGTATTTGTTTCACTTGCAACAAGAAAGTGAGCAGATTGCAGATGTACTCCTATCTAGCCTTACATACTGATCATGCCATTACATTAACATGTATTTGTTTCACTTGCAACAAGAAAGTGAGCAGATTGCAGATGTACTCCTATCTAGCCTTACATACTGATCATGCCATTACATTAACATGTATTTGTTTCACTTGCAACAAGAAAGTGAGCAGATTGCAGATGTACTCCTATCTAGCCTTACATACTGATCATGCCATTACATTAACATGTATTTGTTTCACTTGCAACAAGAAAGTGAGCAGATTGCAGATGTACTCCTATCTAGCCTTACATACTGATCATGCCATTACATTAACATGTATTTGTTTCACTTGCAACAAGAAAGTGAGCAGATTGCAGATGTACTCCTATCTAGCCTTACATACTGATCATGCCATTACATTAACATGTATTTGTTTCACTTGCAACAAGAAAGTGAGCAGATTGCAGATGTACTCCTATCTAGCCTTACATACTGATCATGCCATTACATTAACATGTATTTGTTTCACTTGCAACAAGAAAGTGAGCAGATTGCAGATGTACTCCTATCTAGCCTTACATACTGATCATGCCATTACATTAACATGTATTTGTTTCACTTGCAACAAGAAAGTGAGCAGATTGCAGATGTACTCCTATCTAGCCTTACATACTGATCATGCCATTACATTAACATGTATTTGTTTCACTTGCAACAAGAAAGTGAGCAGATTGCAGATGTACTCCTATCTAGCCTTACATACTGATCATGCCATTACATTAACATGTATTTGTTTCACTTGCAACAAGAAAGTGAGCAGATTGCAGATGTACTCCTATCTAGCCTTACATACTGATCATGCCATTACATTAACATGTATTTGTTTCACTTGCAACAAGAAAGTGAGCAGATTGCAGATGTACTCCTATCTAGCCTTACATACTGATCATGCCATTACATTAACATGTATTTGTTTCACTTGCAACAAGAAAGTGAGCAGATTGCAGATGTACTCCTATCTAGCCTTACATACTGATCATGCCATTACATTAACATGTATTTGTTTCACTTGCAACAAGAAAGTGAGCAGATTGCAGATGTACTCCTATCTAGCCTTACATACTGATCATGCCATTACATTAACATGTATTTGTTTCACTTGCAAGAAGAAAGTGAGCAGATTGCAGATGTACTCCTATCTAGCCTTACATACTGATCATGCCATTACATTAACATGTATTTGTTTCACTTGCAACAAGAAAGTGAGCAGATTGCAGATGTACTCCTATCTAGCCTTACATACTGATCATGCCATTACATTAACATGTATTTGTTTCACTTGCAAGAAGAAAGTGAGCAGATTGCAGATGTACTCCTATCTAGCCTTACATACTGATCATGCCATTACATTAACATGTATTTGTTTCACTTGCAAGAAGAAAGTGAGCAGATTGCAGATGTACTCCTATCTAGCCTTACATACTGATCATGCCATTACATTAACATGTATTTGTTTCACTTGCAACAAGAAAGTGAGCAGATTGCAGATGTACTCCTATCTAGCCTTACATACTGATCATGCCATTACATTAACATGTATTTGTTTCACTTGCAACAAGAAAGTGAGCAGATTGCAGATGTACTCCTATCTAGCCTTACATACTGATCATGCCATTACATTAACATGTATTTGTTTCACTTGCAACAAGAAAGTGAGCAGATTGCAGATGTACTCCTATCTAGCCTTACATACTGATCATGCCATTACATTAACATGTATTTGTTTCACTTGCAAGAAGAAAGTGAGCAGATTGCAGATGTACTCCTATCTAGCCTTACATACTGATCATGCCATTACATTAACATGTATTTGTTTCACTTGCAAGAAGAAAGTGAGCAGATTGCAGATGTACTCCTATCTAGCCTTACATACTGATGATGCCATTACATTAACATGTATTTGTTTCACTTGCAACAAGAAAGTGAGCAGATTGCAGATGTACTCCTATCTAGCCTTACATACTGATCATGCCATTACATTAACATGTATTTGTTTCACTTGCAACAAGAAAGTGAGCAGATTGCAGATGTACTCCTATCTAGCCTTACATACTGATCATGCCATTACATTAACATGTATTTGTTTCACTTGCAACAAGAAAGTGAGCAGATTGCAGATGTACTCCTATCTAGCCTTACATACTGATCATGCCATTACATTAACATGTATTTGTTTCACTTGCAACAAGAAAGTGAGCAGATTGCAGATGTACACCTATCTAGCCTTACATACTGATCATGCCATTACATTAACATGTATTTGTTTCACTTGCAACAAGAAAGTGAGCAGATTGCAGATGTACTCCTATCTAGCCTTACATACTGATCATGCCATTACATTAACATGTATTTGTTTCACTTGCAAGAAGAAAGTGAGCAGATTGCAGATGTACTCCTATCTAGCCTTACATACTGATCATGCCATTACATTAACATGTATTTGATCGTAGGAACTGCTAATTCAATGTTGTTGTTGTTCAGATAACAGCAGTTCACGTAGGAGCCTACCACGCGGCGCTGGTGGAGGTGCTGGTCGGCCGCGCAGAGACCTGCAGTGAACAGTTCCAGGTTACAGCATTTTATTAGTTATACTTTATAGTAATTACTAGCTTCTGTCCGTGACTTCGTCCGCATGAAATTTCTATTTTCTTGTTCCCCGGGTCCACCCTGTCGCATCGCATCGCCTTCCCGCGCTATTACTTCGTTTTCGATTAGCGTCCGTTCTGACTTTTTTTCTTTTTGCTCGGCTCTTAAAAGTCCTAGCGTGATGTTATGAAGCCTTTAGCCTTCCTCAAAAATTGGGCTATCAAATGCAAAAATATTTCTTCTAATCCGACTGGTAGTTCCAGAGATTAGCGCGTTCAAACAAACAAAAAAATAAAAACTGGCCAAGTGCGTGACAGAATTATCCCAAGAATAAACAAAACATTGTAGTTGAAAAACATGTTCTCCCAGACATTCCAACTGCAAATGTGTGCGCACAATATTGAGAGATTTAACAGAACATGCTATTCGAAACCTAGATAAAAAGCAAAAATGCTTATTATTATTTTTAGACCTGTCGAAAGCTTTTCACTTGAATTTATCGTTTTAAATAAGCTGGAACGCTATATTTATTCCTCCAATTAAAGTTATCTAACAGTTGAAACATTGATGGTCCTAAGAGAAATAACTGAGAGAATGTCCATGCCATATCTGATAAGAGAAATAACTGAGAGAATGTACATGCCATATCTGATAAGAGAAATAA
Source organism: Fissipunctia ypsillon (assembly GCA_947568875.1). NCBI lineage: Eukaryota > Metazoa > Arthropoda > Insecta > Lepidoptera > Noctuidae > Fissipunctia > Fissipunctia ypsillon. The sequence continues at coordinate 24,759,093 of OX387653.1, forward strand.
CTGAGAGAATGTCCATGCCATATCTGATAAGAGAAATAACTGAGAGAATGTCCATGCCATATCTGATAAGAGAAATAACTGAGAGAATGTACATGCCATATCTGATAAGAGAAATAACTGAGAGAATGTCCATGCCATATCTGATAAGAGAAATAACTGAGAGAATGTCCATGCCATATCTGATAAGAGAAATAACTGAGAGAATGTCCATGCCATATCTGATAAGAGAAATAACTGAGAGAATGTCCATGCCATATCTGATAAGAGAAATAACTGAGAGAATGTCCATGCCATATCTGATAAGAGAAATAACTGAGAGAATGTCCATGCCATATCTGATAAGAGAAATAACTGAGAGAATGTCCATGCCATATCTGATAAGACATTATTGTACATTATTGCCTGCTTGCCGACAACAGAAATAAAGCTGACAAGTTGGCTTTTCTTTCTAAAGTATGTTGTTCTCAGTTGTAGAACTTGCTCAAGGACGGTTAGTTCAAGGTAGGAGTACAGTCGGTCAGAAAATGTGTGTGTAATGAATTTTTAAGCTTATGTACTTACACACTAAAAACAACCGACCTCCAAAAAAACACTACAAAGTTAAAAATAACTAATTTCGGAAGTCGGTGTCTTTGGATCTGTATTTTAGGTTTATGCCACCGACTTCCGAAATTAGTTATTTTTAACTTTGTAGTTTTTTTTTTTTAAGTTTTTTATTTTTCACTTTTTAGTGGGTCAGTTTTTAATTTATCTAAGTTAAAATAGCCTAATGACAACTGCTCATCACCTTTTACAAAACATTGCTTTTCCCGATGCAGGTACGTTAATTGTTGAGGAGTTCTTCTGGTACTTCACCATCAGATCCACTTCACCATATAAATGGTGACGAGCTTATATTGCTTAGCAATAATTTTAAAATAATCGAATCGCAACCCGTGAAATACTTATTATTGAGTTGTTCCGGTGGCCATCTTTGGCGAACTGAGTGAAAACCTCCTCCTTTTTCGAAGTCGGTTAAAAATAATTTATAGCCAGAGTGCATCTCATGACAATTCCAATAAGCCCAAACACGGCTAGGATACATTGTTTTATTTCGCAGTTCCGGTGCCTACCTTCCGGGGCTTCATTATCAGATCAGATCGATGGTACCATTTTCATCAGCACTATTTATTTAAATTGGCTTCGTCATTGTCGCTTAACTATCTTAATCGAGATCTCTTATCGCCACCCGTGAAATACTTATAATTGAGGAGTTCCCGTGGTCATCTGTGGTCTTTTTCATCAGTTCCACTTCATCAAATGATACCTTCTGAATGCAAATGCTTGACTTGTTGTTGAAAATATCAAAATCACTAAGTGTTTGCCTATAATATTTAAGGAGTTCCCTCAATTCCTCATGGATCCTGTCATCAGAACTAGACTTTGATAAAAATGAGACCAATCTGGAAGTATGTCCTTTCAAAGAAAAAAAGAATTTTCCAAATCGGTTTATAAATGACTGAGTAGGTACTGAGGTAACAAACATTAAAAAAAAACGTACAACCGAATTGAGAACCTCCTCCTTTTTTTGAAGTCGGTTAAAAAGAGTGACGACTGAAAGTCTGGACTCCTCAGCACACTCACAGTTACAAAGTCTGGACTCCTCAGCACACTCACAGTTACAAATTGCTTTAAAGTAGTTGCAAGTGACTACATAGTTAGCTGCTTTTATACTTATCTCTTAACCGACTTCAAAACAAGGAGGAGGTTGTGCATGTGGCGAGTTATATTTTCTTTTTCTTGTATACATACACCGATTTGTCCTTGATTACGTGATTCTTTTCTTTTCTTAGAGAAAGCTTGCGGAGCTTGCCCATATAAATTGTATTAACTTTGCTTGTGTAGTTTTCGAGTTTATTTATTTATTTCAAAAGTGTGGTACAGTCTGTTACATAATAAATATAGTTTAACAATTTTCGGATAAAATCATAATTAGCAACAAATAACAGAATAGAATCTGGCGTCCTAGCTAGGTTACAAGGTAACCTGTATTAAGGTTCGCCAGCCCAGCTTCCCACAGAAGGAGTACAACATTTTAATAGACTGTTTAAGACTAAAAGCTACAAACTAACTTGTTAACTTAACTATGTTTGTGAAATGTAAATATATGTGTGTGTTTTCCGATGCAGGTGTGGTGTGAGTGTGTTTTATGATGTAGGTGTGGTGTGTATGTGTTTTGTGATGTAGGTGTGATGTGTGTGTGTAAACGGAAGGAAAAGAGAATGAGTTCAGCTACGGAGTGTTAAAGAAGTGACTATGATTGTGCAATAAGCAGACATTCAGTGTCGTCGTAGTTTAAATCGGTTAGTAGGCGCGTTATCTGTTTTTTACACATTTCGTAAGAGGATTGATGTACAGGGGTAGTTTTGTTTATTTTGTTATATAAAAATGGCCCAAGTTTGCTTCAATAATAGGTATTTAATCCACTTAGCGTATGTTGGTGATGTTATAACTTCCTGGTACTGTTTACATAGCAAGTAGTGGTATAGTTTGTCAGAGGTAAGTAGGTACCTACCTCTCACATACCTATTATTAGTTTCGGAAACGTTGAAAACTCCACCAATAATGCTAAGGATACTTCTAACACTCATACCCGTCGTAGTTATAGATATGTATAAGGTTTACATTGACGTGCTGCCGACTGTACCACAACTAAAAAGTAAAACATAAAAAATCTTTGCCTTCCAAAAAAATACTACAAACTGAAAAATAACTTCCGTTTTGGAAGTCGGTGGCAAAACATGAAAATACAGAACCAAACACACCGACTTCCGAAATTAAAATCCTTTTTCACTTTGTAGTTTTTTTTTTTTGCCGACTGTACTAAAATGCGTCTTCTCTACTCTGACATAGGACTGTTTCCTCAGGTGTTGGTGCCCAGCAGCGTGTTTATTTCACGCGAGGAGTCGCGGCGTGACGCGCCGGTGGTGCGCGTGCGCTCGTTCAGTGCCGACGTGCTCAGTGCGCCGGCGCGGGAGCAGCGCTGGGACCGCGTGCGCCTCGTGTGCTCGCAGCCGCACAACAAGCACTGCCAGGTACGACGCGCTCAGTGCGCCGGCGCGGGAGCAGCGCTGGGACCGCGTGCGCCTCGTGTGCTCGCAGCCGCACAACAAGCACTGCCAGGTACGACGCGCTCAGTGCGCCGGCGCGGGAGCAGCGCTGGGACCGCGTGCGCCTCGTGTGCTCGCAGCCGCACAACAAGCACTGCCAGGTACGACGCGCTCAGTGCGCCGGCGCGGGAGCAGCGCTGGGACCGCGTGCGCCTCGTGTGCTCGCAGCCGCACAACAAGCACTGCCAGGTACGACGCGCTCAGTGCGCCGGCGCGGGAGCAGCGCTGGGACCGCGTGCGCCTCGTGTGCTCGCAGCCGCACAACAAACAATGCCTTTAAGTAAGACATTTCCAAAATGTTCTTAACTAACTTTATAGACCTATGTATCCTGCTTATGCGTATGCAGTTTCATTAAAATCGGTTCTTTCATTTCGAAAAACAAGGACTTGAAAGTTTGTATGAAATGCCGTACGTCGTAAACACTCTTAAGGGATAATCTAGTTTGCTCTTTTAAGTTTTTCTTGTTGATAACTTCTAGTTCGGGCTATCGTTCGTGCACGTGGACGCGGAGGACGTGGAGGCAGAGGGCGCCGTGCCGCCGCGCTTGCTGACACTCGACGCCTACTCGTCCGACGAGGACGACTTCAAGCCGGGCGAGCTGTTCGCCAAGCACCTGCAGAGCGCCGGGGCAGAGGTCCACACTAACACTAGCAGTAACACTGGTAGGAGACATACATTTCATTAGTAGACTAACTGACCCGACAGACGTGCCCTGTCCTTAGTAGACTAGCTGACCCGACAGACGTGCCCTGTCCTTAGTAGACTAGCTGACCCGACAGACGTGCCCTGTCCTGGATAGTTTTGCGTAATATTCGCAGTTCTCCCGACTTTATTTTTCTGATAAGTTGTCCAATTTTTCTTTCCATAAAACCTAATTCGGACTATTACGACCATTTTAAAACAAAAAATTCCCAAATCGGTCCAGTCGTTGGCAAGTGATGCACTCACCAACGCACCAACGCACAGCATTTAATGTTTATTTATATACATAGATAGAAGATGGTTCTAATCTGAGAGCGAAGTCTGACACAGCTCTTGACGGACCGCACTGACTTTTACAAGCACTTCTTATCAGCAACGCTGCTATCATAGGCAAGGATATTTTTTGTGTCATTATAGATCCGAACATGCTGGTTAACTGCACTGGTATATTTCCAGGTGCACAAATACGACAAGCAACATTACAAGCTCTAAAGAATATACCCGAGTTGTCAACGAAGCTTCTGAAGACTCCGATCAGCAAGCCTGCCGCGGCGCGCGCGCACTCGCCGCCCTCCGCGCGCTGCGACCGCGCGCGTGACGCGCTGCTGTACACGCAGCGCGACGACGAGCCGCACGCGCGCATCGACCGCGTGCTCAGCCGGCACGAGCGCGACAAGGAACACGAACACACGAACAAAACTGACAAACACGACAACACAGACAAACAAAACAATACCAATCAAAAAATTAAAGATTACTCTAAAACAAAGGACGAGTCCAAAATAAAAAATGAGACTAAAACAAAAGACGAGTCCAAAATAAAAAATGAGACTAAAACAAAAGACGAGCCCAAAAGGATCCCTCAAAGAAACAAAAGTGACTCTCCGCCGAGGCCGCTGAGGAATCATAACAAGCCAACCAGTCACCAGAACGAAGAAGTAAGGAAGCGGAGGCGCTCCAGCAGTCAGGAGCAGCCCATCCTGGGTAAGGCATGAGGACCACACCCACGTACGTGGCGACACTACTCTGTGTACTTGTGACCTGACCGTCCAGCTATAATCTTTCAAGTAACTTGTAGTGTTGTTGTGGTGCAACCGGTTGCACAGCTGATGACATTTTGACATACATTTATGTTTTGAACCTATGTTATACATTATATATTCTGTGGTTATACGAGGTGACATATTTGTGGCGACGCTTGGCGTCGATTGTCCGGGGTCTGGTTGCACTTGAAGTAAGCTTGCGCAATTTAACTCAGTCAATTGAGTTTGAAGTCCCCGATAGTGCGCGCTGTGTATCAGGGAGTTTGAAGTCCCCGATGGTGCGCGCTGTGTATCAAGGAGTTTGAAGTCTCCGATGGTGCGCGCTGTGTATCAGGGAGTTTGAAGTCCCCGATGGTGCGTACTGTGTATCAGGGAGTTTGAAGTCCCCGATGGTGCGCGCTGTGTATCAGGGAGTTTGAAGTCCCCGATGGTGCGCGCTGTGTATCAGGGAGTTTGAAGTCCTCGCGATGTCAACTATTCTGCCAGTATCCGTTTTTTTTGCACTTTGACGATATGGGGTATTAAAATAAAGGGTTTCAGGAAACGTTTCCAAAAATATAACACATTAAATGGTTGAAAATAAAATAAGGATGCCACCAACTGCACCCGACTGCAGAACGTTTTAGTCGCAGGCGGGGTTTTGTTTTTTTTTCTGTTTTTGTAATGAAAAATGCTACAATCTGTAATTAAATGTAGCTGGGGCAATGGAGGACTGCTATTCCCACCTTACCTGGCACAAGCTAGTCTTACAGCACCGTGTGTGTGTAGGGCTGGCGCCGGGCCCGGTGAGCGCGGCCCCGCACACGCTGCTGCGCGGCAGTGTGCTGGTGCTGAGCGGCTACGAGAACCCGCGCCGCGCCGCCGTGCGTGACCTTGCGCTGGCGCTGGGGGCCCGCGTGCAGCGTGACTGGGGGCCCGGGGCCACGCATCTCATGTAAGTGTTAAATATCCTCCTGCCCTTGTCCCATGTTACCCCGCGCCGCGCCGCCGCGCGCGACCTGGCGCTAGCGCTGGGGGCCCGCGTGCAGCGTGACTGGGGGCCCGGGGCCACGCATCAACTATTGAATGAATCTATTTTGCGGTTTGCTACTTCGATATCAATCTGTTTTAACTGCAATAAATTAAAAAGATCGTCGGTTTTTTGTAAAATGTCTGATACTACGTGCAAAAAAAAAAACAAAACTGCATGTTTTATAACTTACTGAGGAAACATTCTGCCAAGGAGAGAGATTCACTATCCCAAGATTGCGGGGTATCTAACATACAATTAAAAGTACTAATCATGTCTAATCTACAATTAAAAATGACCTTCATAATGCGTGAGTGATAGTGGCATCGAGTTTCCGATACTCCGGGCACACGGCGCGGGCGCGGCGGTCAGCTGTTTCCTTCAAAAGGTTGGACCGTTTAGTTGATATGTTGAAAAACCGAACAATAGGTACTATTTACGTGTCCAAAAAAAGTTTTTAGTTCCTGAATATTTTCATGGGAACGGCTAAGTACTAAATTTAATACATGAGCGTAACATAGAACAAACATTGCCATAGGGCATGCATCGCGAATTGTTGCTTGTGGAGTACAACGTGCTCACCAGACATAACCGCCGCACCGTCGTAAGACTGACCAACTAACTTATTCCTACTACGAGACTGGTCAAGTATTTCTGACAACTGTTTGGGTAAAACTTCAGCAGTTCGACTTCCGCTAACATCGTAAAACCCTAGGAATCGTTCTTCGATTCCAGTTTCTGATAAATGTCGAAAAATTACTGTTATTTGCTCCCTGTGACTGACATCGGGAGTTTCGTCAATCATTACAGACAAAAATTTAGCTTTATCTATCTCGAATTTAATGTGGTCTCGTAAAACGGATACAATACTATGTATTAAGTCATTTTGAATATCACTCGAGAGACCAGAAAACGGATACAATACTATGTATTAAGTCATTTTGAATATCACTCGAGAGACCAGAAAACGGATACAATACTATGTATTAAGTCATTTTGAATATCACTCGAGAGACCAGAAAACGGATACAATACTATGTATTAAGTCATTTTGAATATCACTCGAGAGACCAGAAAACGGATACAATACTATGTATTAAGTCATTTTGAATATCACTCGAGAGACCAGAAAACGGATACAATGCTATGTATTAAGTCATTTTGAATATCACTCGAGAGACCAGAAAACGGATGTATACAATACTATGTATTAAGTCATTTTGAATATCACTCGAGAGACCAGAAAACGGATACAATACTATGTATTAAGTCATTTTGAATATCACTCGAGAGACCAGAAAACGGATACAATGCTATGTATTAAGTCATTTTGAATATCACTCGAGAGACCAGAAAACGGATACAATACTATGTATTAAGTCATTTTGAATATCACTCGAGAGACCAGAAAACGGATACAATGCTATGTATTAAGTCATTTTGAATATCACTCGAGAGACCAGAAAACGGATACAATATGTACTATGTATTAAGTCATTTTGAATATCACTCGAGAGACCAGAAAACGGATACAATACTATGTATTAAGTCATTTTGAATATCACTCGAGAGACCAGAAAACGGATACAATGCTATGTATTAAGTCATTTTGAATATCACTAGAGAAACCAGAAAACGCGGGGCTCTGAACTGAAGAACATACTCGTATATTATGTAGTTCCAAATGCGAGTCCATTACTGTATCATGTTTGCTCAGATGTAACATGGTTTCGATATACTTACCCCGGTTATCGGAATTCGGACTTCCATCGTGGCTGCGAAAAGCTACCTCTTGTTTACCTAATAAAATAACGGTGTCAATAAACCGTTTCATTAAATTCCTATTTCGATCTACTTTATGAGCTTCATACGAATTAGCGAAAAATGATTCTATCCCACCAGTCTCAATTCATGTAATGCTAAACAACTCCTTGATATGTTTTTCAGTTGTGAGATGTTTCTTTGATGACGTTAGATTATTAATATCTGTAAAACCCCCTTTATTCCATAAACTACTAGCATCTGAGAAAAGTAAGCACGGGAAACAGAACATTTTATTTAATTTACAACTGCCAGTCCGCCATTGATATTTATCGTAAAGCGAAACATTAAAATGTTTGAGAAAACCATCGCGTCGTTTGTAATTTATAGTTATATCTGGGCGAGCACGGCCTAGCTTAATTACGTGTTTTTTATTTTCAAAACTTGACCTTGAAAAGCATGTTTCCTCACAAAGCAAATAATCTGTCACACAACAACCTAAAGCGATGAACGCCGCCAGCGCAACCCCACTGCTCCTGCTAGTGACAATTACAATTCTCGAACATCATTTTTATGTATCTCTTATGGTTTAGCCTACGTAAGCCATGCAACTTTATGTATCTCTTATGGTTTAGCCTACGTAAGCCATGCAACTTTATGTATCTCTTATGGTTTAGCCTACGTAAGCCATGCAACTTTATGTATCTCTTATGGTTTAGCCTACGTAAGCCATGCAACTTTATGTATCTCTTATGGTTTAGCCTACGTAAGCCATGCAACTTTATGTATCTCTTATGGTTTAGCCTACGTAAGCCATGCAACTTTATGTATCTCTTATGGTTTAGCCTACGTAAGCCATGCAACTTTATGTATCTCTTATGGTTTAGCCTACGTAAGCCATGCAACTTTATGTATCTCTTATGGTTTAGCCTACGTAAGCCATGCAACTTTATTGTTCGGCGACTTTGTTGCAATATGTTATTTTCTGCTTACATAAAAACTTAATTAGGTTTTATTTGTATAAACCTACTTACAGAAATAAAATCATTTATCATTTATTATGTATTGTATAAAAACCTTCCGTGAAATATTATCTAACTGATGGTGAAAACCGCATCAAAGTCCGTTGCGTGGTTTAGGAAGAGTTAGCGGATATACAGACAGACAGAGTGGAAAGCGACTTTATTTTATACTATGTAGTGATAAAAAATTTATTGAAATGATTCTGGGCCTTTGTTATTTTTAATCGTTATAAAGGATTTGGCAAGTAAAATAGAATACAAGTTTAATATGTATGTACTTCGATGACCTAAAATTGTACCAAACAGTAAACTGTGCTACAGACTCAGTAAAGTTGTAACCTGGAATCGATAAAGTGTGCAGATGGTGTGTTGAAAACCACATGATATTGAATGTTAATAAATATAAGCATATTTTTACAAGAAAAAGATACCCCACTAACGCAATGTATTCAAGTAACGGTGTACCCTTTTTTTTTTTTTTTTTTTTGTGGATGGGAAATCATCAAATGACTTCTCCCGCTCTGGGCGGAGCGGGAGGGCGTGTCAGACTTTTACTGACTAAAACCCACCCGTGTTCCTTCTGTTGCCTGTGCCGGGGCCACGGTAACTCTTTCGAACATCCCGCAACCCTAGCTGGCATCGGCCCTAGCGGACCCCGTCAATAGTGCTGACATCTCTTTGAGGCGCGCGTGGAACACGACGCGCCGTCGACTCGGGCCTGGTCCTTACCGGACGGCGAGCTACCCATTGCTCGCCGTCCGCAAGCCCGCGCCTACGGTGGCCGGGAATCGGCTGCCGATTCCCGACGCCCAGGGCGTCTCCTGCGGCGACTAGGGGCGTGAGGGTGCAAAGCTTGCCTCTCCCTCACGCGTCCCGCCTCCTCCTTCACGAGCATTACTGCTTCGCAGAAGGAGGTAATGGCTTCCCATGCACTCTCGCTCCGTACCATGGCCTGGACCAGGGCCGGACGCGAGAGATCGCCGCTGCCGATCGCTTCCGCGAGGACACGGCGGTGCCCCGCCCAAGCCGGGCAGACTTCCACCGTATGCTCCACCGTGTCCTCCGGGCGATCCACACAGTGGCGACACCCGGGCGTTTCCTCCCGCCTTATCCGGAACAGGTACCTCCCGAAGCACCCGTGTCCGGTGAGGACCTGCGTCAGGCGGAAGGTGAGGACGCCGTGGCGCCTCTCCAGCCACTCCTCAAAGAGGGGACTTATCGCCGCAATTGTGGCGTGCCCAGCGCTGGGTTGCGACAATCGCACTCTCCATGCCGCCATGAGATCCTGCCGGAGCTCTGTCCGCCGTGCCGCGATTTCTCGCGGCAACGGAGTTACGCCCCGGCGTCCTGCCTCCTCGCGCCACTCCCAGATGTGCGCGAGGACTTTTGCCTCCAGATCCCATGGCGGTAATCCGGCAAGGAGGTTCGCCGCCTCCCCGGAGACCGTGCGGTATCCCCGGGCTAACCAGATGGCCATGACCCTCTGGGACGCGTTCAACCGACGGACCGGTCGCCGCCTCACGGAACGCGCCCACACCGGAGCTCCGTAAAGGGCCATGGACCGCACGACCCCCGCGTAGAGCCTCCGGCAGGAGGCGTTTGGACCCCCCAGATTGGGCAGGAGCCGCCCCAAGGCAGCCCCGGCCCGCTCCAGTCTGGGAGCCAAACGTCGGAAATGCTCCACGAAATTCCACCGGCTGTCGAGGACGAGTCCCAGGTACTTCATCGTCGACTCGACACCGATGAGAACCCCTCCTACCGTTATTTGGGAACCCGATGGTGGTGCGTTCCGAGGACCATGAAAACACATGGCCTCGGACTTGTGCAAGGCCACCTCGAGTCCCAATTGCCGGATCCTTTCTGCGATTGTCGCAACCCCGCCAGCGTCCCGCCCGTCAGCCCGTCAGCGTAGCAAACTACGCTGACGCCACCAGGGAGGTCGGCGCGCAGCACCCAGTCGTACCCGATGTCCCACAGATGCGGTCCCAGAACCGATCCCTGCGGGACACCGCACGACATCTCTCGCCGGTTCCACTCTCCCCGGTGACCGGGGTAGATGACGGCCCTGTCCGTCAGATAGGCCTCGACCACGCGACAGAGGTAGGTCGGCACTCGGTGATACCGGAGTGCCTCCCTGATGCAACTCCAGGGCAGGGTGTTGAAGGCATTGGCGATGTCTAGAGACACCGCCAAGACGACCCCACCCCGGGCCACAGCATCCCTCGTCGTGAGGGCTCGTACGCGCATGATGGCGTCCACCGTAGAGCGCCCCTTGCGGAAACCAAACTGGCTCTCCGCCAAATCCGGCCCCACCCTCACCAGCCGCCCGACAAGGCGGTCTGCAATGACTCTTTCAAAGAGCTTGCCCACCTCGTCGAGCAGCACGATGGGCCGGTAAGCGGACGGCGAGTCCGCAGGGCGCCCCGGTTTCTTAATGAGGACCAGTTTCCCTGTCCTCCATTGAAGCGGGAACTGGCCCCTCTCCAAGCATGCGCTTAGGAGCCCCCTTAGTCGAGGCCCGAGAGCCTCCAAGGCCAGGACCCAGGCTTTTCCAGGTAAGCCGTCGGGTCCTGGGGCGGTATTCTTGGCATTCAGCCTGCGCACCGCCACTCTCAGCTCTACCTCGGTCACCTCCGGAGCATCGTCGTCATCGTCGGCTGCGTGGTCCGCATCCGACACCGCAGGAGGCGGAGCCATGGGCGGGGGAGTATGTTCCCCTCGCGAAGGGAACAGAGCGCTCACCACGTCCTCCACGAGCTGGGGCCGGAGACTCTGCGTCAGCGGGGGAGCCCATGGGCGGAGCTTGTTCCGCACCATTTTATAGGGGCGTCCCCACGGGTCCCTGTTCAGAGTCTCCAGCGACTCCTCACGGGCCAGTCCCTTGGCCCGCAGGATCTCCGCTCGGAGGGCGGTCTTCGCCGCTCTGTACCCCTCGTACAGCTCCGCCTGAATGGCTTCCGTATCCGGAGGGCGGATACGGAGCCTGCGGTGCCTGGTGTACCGGCGTCGCGCAGCAACGCACGTGTCGCGCAGAGACGTCAACTCCGGCGACCACCAGCACACCTGGCGCCGGGCGCGTCCGGGCCGGACCCGGGGCATTGCCACGTCGCATACTTCGGACATGGCCTCCCGGAACCACCCCGCCTCGTCATTGATGTCAGCAGGCCTGTCCAGTGGTGACACCCAGGCCTGCACGATCGAGGCTTCCAGGAGGAGCTCCCGGTCCAGCTGCTTCAACGCCCACCGCGGACCACTCGGGGCCTGTCGGACCGGCGCGCTCGAGGTCTGGGCGGAGACGTCAAACCGGATGTACCGGTGATCGGAGTAGGTCTCCACCCCCTCCATGACGCGCCAGTCGAGGACACGCGGCGACAGAGCGGGGCTGGCGAACGAAATGTCCACCACTGACTCACCCCGCATCCGCACACACGTGGGGACAGAACCCCGGTTTAGGACGACCAGGCCCGTCTCCAGAGCCCAGTCCTCCACCATCCTGCCCCGTGTGTCCGTATGCCGGGAACCCCAAGCCACATTCTTGGCATTGAAGTCCCCGAGGACGAGTACAGGGAGGGAACGGAATCCGACGACGACGACTCTCAACTCCGCAAGGGAGTTGTGGAACTCGGCGAGAGTTCGGTTCGGGGAGAAGTATACCCCTACCACGACAATCTCCCCGAACCGTGCTGCCACGCAACCCCGTCCCCTCTTGACCGCCTCGAGGGACGGGGTACCGGCGGCGGCCGATGAAATTAGAGTCACTGAGCCGCTCAGGTCCTCCACCCAGTCATCCCTGGGCGGGACAAAGTACGGCTCAGCGACCACGGCGATGTTAATCGACCACTGCGCCATGCTCTGGAGCAACAGATCCTGAGCGGAGGCGCAGTGGTTGATGTTCGCCTGGAGGAGGCGTAATGGGGCCATTATTGGCACTCCATATCAGCCCCCTCCCGAACCCCCTGTGAGGGCCCTGCCGCGGTGGTTGCGGCGGTGGCGACAGTGGAGGCGGCGGCGGCAGCGGTGGCAGTGGCGGCGGCTGCGGCGGTGACGACGGTGGCGGAGGGCTTGCTGGTCCTGGGTTTGGCGGGTGGAGTGCAAGCCTTGCTCCCAGCCCGGTGATTGGCCGGCTTGCCAGCTGCCGCACACGCGAAGCAGTGCGGCGCGGCTTTACACGAGCCGGCCTTGTGACCGGGCTGACCACAGCAGAAGCAATGGCCGCTACGGTCCACCTCCGAGGTGCATTTAGCTCCCACGTGGTTGCCCACGTGACAGCGGAAGCACCTCAGAGGTCTGGGTTCCAGCAGTTTCACCTGCGTGGATACCCAGCCCACCTTGAGCCTTTGGCCCTCCCCAGTTATTTTTCGGGCCACCGCCACGGGGCAGCTCACTGTAACAGTTCGCATCCCCGTGAAGTCAGGACGGATGGTGCCTACCCTAACCTGCTCGGCTGAGCACCCTCCAGTCCTAACAACGGCGGCCACCACCTCTCCCTCCGTCGCTGAGTCGTCCAAACCCAGTATGCGCATGTTCGCGCACTTGGTGGGTCTGGACACTCGGGCCTCGTCCGCATTTAGGGACGCCCTAAGCCTCTCGGCCAGAGCGTCAGCGGTCGGGCCGCTGGCCGCACCGGGAACCTCCAGCATCCGGGCCCCAGTCGCAGTGACCCTTATCCGGATGCCATCGGCAACGCCGAGCTCCTCGAGGTTCACCGCCTCCCTCGCCTTGGCAAGCACGTCGCGGTAGGACACGCCCTTCTTCTCCGCTTCCGGCTGTAGTGTGATCACTACAGCTGCGGACCTCGGGGCACGGAGCCTAGCCGCGACGATTCGCTCCTTGCGCCGCTGCCGCCTCTCCTTCTTTTTGGCCGCCCTTGCTGCCTTACCCGCCTTCCTCTTCTCCCCGGCTACTTGCCATTCGGCGTCAGCCGGAGGAGATTTAGGAGGCGGGGGCGGCCGTTTCGCCGCCGGGGCTGGGGCCCTCGCGGGTTCCTGCACGGCCCCGCCTTTCGCCTGCCCCGTTGATGCAGGCTTGACCGTGGCAGCCGCGGCGGCGGCATACGATGCCGCCTTCCGCTGGCCCGAGGCCGGCTGGCTCGCCGCTAGCGGGGGCCGCAGGACTATGGCCTCCAGGGCGGAAAACCGGCTTCGGAAGGCAGCCAGCTCCTGCCGGACCAGGGCCAGAACCCGGTCCTCAGCAGGCACGGGCCCGACCTGCCCATGCCGCGCCTCCCCCTGTGGCACCTCCCGGGGGCCAGCTCCTCGGAGCCTGGCCAGGTCCGCTCGGAGCTCCTCATTCTCCTTTCGGAGAAGCTCCATGGCGGCTGTCAAGCGAGCGACCTCCGCCCGCATCCCTGTCATTCCGTCCGACGGGGGCCTGAGGTGACTGGCCTCCGCTGCCGCCATAATGGAGGCCCTGGCTGCCGATATGGCCTTGTCTTTAGAGGACTGAGTCCTCTTCAAGGCCACACTCTTGATCGCGGCTGCCACGACCTCTGCGAACCTGATCGTTTGCTCCGAATTGGAGCCGCCAGCGGCGTCCGGCTCACCACCTGCTGACTCCGACCCAGCCGAGACTGACCCCATCTGCGACTCTGGCTCGGCCGGGCTGGCTGGGCTCGGCTTGCTGGCTTCTTTGGTGAGCCCTCTGCCCACACCCCTTTCATGGGCCCCACCCCGCCGGCTGATTTTTTTACGGGCCGAGCTCAGCCCACCATCCGAGGAAGACCCCAGGCCATCCCCCGGTTTGGGGCGCTTCTTGAAGAACTTTTGGTTCTTCCCAGCGCCCCCCACCATTTCGCGCTCCGGGCTCTTACATGAGCCCTTCACGCCAGATGCGGCGTCGGACTCCGACCCCGCATCACTCCCCTCCTCTTCGCTGCTATTTTTGTTTGTTTTATTATCCATGTTTGTTCCCACGAGTAAAAAACTTTGTATCTTCTCAAAAACCAGTGGTTCGCACTAGCGACTAATTTAGCTACCCATTAGTCAAGCTATCAACCTCCCTCACGGTGCGCCGCCGCTTGGAGGTTTGGGGTGATTTTTTATAGAGGTTTTCTTCCTCGCGGCCCGGGCGGTTAAGCCAAGACCCTCGACCCCCGTCAAAAGTCAGAGACATGACCTTGACAATCTTCGGGGCTACGAGAACAACGGTGGCAGAAAGAGAAGGCCTCTTCCTGCCTGCCCGGCGGCAGAGTTAGTGCACACCGAGCCCGCTCTTACTCCGCCGCTGTGCGTCTCTGCTTAGAGCGCAGAGAGACACACGTTGGAGCGTACTTCTGACAGGATATTGGCATACGGGCAACAAGACCCCTTAGGCACAAAGTACCTAATGGGGAGTCATTGCCCGTACCCCAGGGTGCACCGTCCCGGTGACTGGCCTTCCCCCCGGACGCATCCATAAGGGAATTCCAGCCCACAGGCACACGGGGAGGTTTCCTGTCCAAGCACCCCAACGGTGTACCCTTGGAAGAGGTGCGCGTCATTATGTATTGCCAACTTAGACATCATATAAATAATATGCCGCTCGCGTCTGACGGGTTTTGTAGCGCAACAACTCGGGGAATTTAGGGATCTAAAAGTCACAATATCCACCGAAATATAGGCGCGACATTGAAGTGTTGAAATATTGCAACGATGACTGTCCAGAACCAGGATAAGAAAACCAGACCGATCTAAATGCTCAGAGGGGTGAGACAGGGGTGTGGTATTCCCGAAATTGTTCATCAATCTGTTGTCTTCAAGACACTGGACTATTCGACGTGCACGGCGAGTACATGTACGCTGCGCCGATTACATCGTCATAATGGCAGTCAGTAGAGCCTTCAGTAGACTTCCGAAAGAGTGGGACTCTCTTAAAATGAACATGGACAAAACGAAGGTCATGGCAAATGCCCGTGTAAAGTGTTACATGGGCATTTGACGTGACCTTCGTTAGCTGTTATGTGTTGACAGTGTTTATTGAATTGTTTAGTAGCAGACCGGATTCTAGATTGGTGTCTGACAACATCTGTGCTTATATTAGCCCTTCGGGGCATATACACTGCCGGCCAAAAGTTTGAGACCACCTACATCAAAGAAGGAAAATGATATAAAACTCGAAATACAAAGGAAGAGGTTTAATTATTAATTAAAATACATATTTACTAATACACATACATTAAGAAGAAAACGAAAAAAGAATACAAAAAATATTAACAACCATTTACATTAAAAATGCCGTTCATATTTTAAACAATTTTTCGTCGAGCCCTCCCTTGCATTTTATTACTTTGTTCACTAGTCTCGGCATGCAATTTGTCGATATTGTTCCAGCTTTCTTGTAAAGCCTTCCACATGTCTTCTTGCGAGGAGGGACAACAACTGCACACATTTCTATCAAGCTCTCCCCACAAAAGTTCAATTGGGTTGAGATCCGGGCTCTGAGGAAGCCACACCATGTGTATAACACCCCTCCCGTTTCTTTATGTTCTAAATAACCCCTGAATAATTTTGAACTATGTTTTGGATCATTATCTTGTTGGAAAAAAAATCCATTTCCAATGAATCTTAAACCAGACGAAACGGCATTTTGCTGTAGTATTCGTTTATACTGCTCTTTTGTCATGATTCCTTGGACTCGTACCAAATCTCCGGTTCCATGGCCCGAGAAGCATCCTCAGACCATAATGGAACCACCACCATGCTTGACTGTTGGCACCACACAGTCTGGCATCATCTTTTCCTCGGCGCTACGTTAGTTAAAAATTCGTCGTTTTGATCCAAATATTTCAAATTTGGATTCAACTGTCCAAAGAACTTTCTTAAAGTCTTCTTCAGTGCAGTTACGATGGGTAAGGGCCCACTGCATCCGTTTCTTTTTGTTTTGTGCCGATAGTAGTGGTTTTCGAACGGCGACGCGACCAAATAACTTAGCATCTCTCAATCGTTTTTTTACTGTAGTCAATGACACAGGTTTAGATCGGGATTTGTTCACTTTCGCGGATCTCTGGTGCTGTTAGGCATCTATTCCGCTTGCTGGTAACGACGATGAAATTATCCTCTCTAGAAGTGGTAGCTCTCGGCCTTCCCGCTCGCAAACGATCTTGATTACTGCCAGTCTCCTTGTACCGGGTTATTGTGTTATGAACACAAGTCTTCGACAACATAAGTTGAGAGGCAATCGCACATTTAGATTTGCATTGGTTGTGTAACACAACTATGGCAGAACGAGTTTCACTGCTAATTTAGCGCACTTTTCCCATTTAAAGATGTCTACACTGTAACAACGACGAGCTCAGTCTAACCAAGATAGAGAAACATTACCTCCATGAGAACTCAGGTAGTAAATATGTTTTAGGAATCTAAAATAATCCTTAATTTCGGTTAACGCGAAACATAACCAAACTAGTAATGAGTAGCTTATAAAAATCTTACAATGATTCTACCACCCCTTGCGAGTGGTGATGAGTGCCGCCTCATTGATGTTTTGAAACAATATACAGTATTCCCAAATTAATAATGCGCATGCAGATCTTCGCTAATTGTCGTATTCCCGGAAACACAGTTCACAAAACATAATTCTACTAAATTATGCATGAAGACAATGCACTTAACCACTCTATATACATATCGTCTTCCGACGCTCGGGGAACACGACCGTTGCCGAACAGTGACGAAGATTTCTATGCGCATTATCACTTTGGGAGACCTGTATCTTTATAGGATAATAACTTAAAAATATACAAAAATAATTACTCTTAGGAATTCTTTAATAACAATAGAATACGCTGATGTTCAAATTAGCTCTTTATCATTTGTACTTTTGAAATATTTTGTTGGTGACACAGATTTTTACCAGTGCTCTCAAACTTTTGGCCGGCAGTGTAGGCGTGACGTTAATGTGGCAGTAGTACGTCGGGCTGGTGACTGCTACTCCAGTCCAAACGCGTATTTTGCGTACGAGTGTGAAAATTGATCAACGATCCAGCCCAGTCACGTTATGTAAATGTACAGTTGCGCGTTCCCCAACACGCCGAAGCTGCGCGCCGTCCGCGCGGCCGCCGGCGACAACGTGCCCGTCGCGCGCGCCGACTGGCTCGAGCAGCTTAGTCGGCGCAGGAGAATGCTGCCATGGCACTGGTACGCCACGGAGCAGAAGCATCGCGTGCAGCCCGCGCCCGAACAGCTGCTCGACGACGACGACCCGCAGCCCGACACCCGCCACACACACCAGGATCCTGACTCTGGCAAGTTTTGTAATCCCATCCTTCCGATCCCATAGTTTATTTATTTAAAATAAATTCGCCAACAGTATCTAGCTGAATAACTTTCATTATCACTTCGGAGCGTGATGCTCGAAAACTGATGAGAATTTGGAAAAAGTGTAATGGACAAAAGTTGTAGAAAATATTATTAGCTTTCATTACGTAGAAGATATTTAAAGATATTCGAGAAAAACTCAAAAGTGGGAACTTGTTCCCCCCCCCCCCCAGCCCTCCAGCTCACCATCTAGACGCGGGGATTTTTAGTATGTTAACTCCCTAAGCACCCTAAACAACTTTCTGAAGAAATCGCTTAGGTCCCAGCTCACGCACTCGACACCTCCTTTGGGGTATTCGTTCAGTAGACTATAGGTACTGTAGTGACCTGCCACGATACTATAGGCAGATCAATACGTAGCTTGACTGTTTGGTGTCGACTCCGAGGTGTGTCGGTGGATGTATAAATGAAGAACACGGAAGCACTGCTATTCCTATTTATATGAAAGCACATTACATTGTTAGGGGTAAAGCTAGCACCGCACTCTCTCAATATAAAACAAGATGACCGTACGTCATAATCTTTACCTATTCTAAATTCCAATAAACCAGTGTTTGTCTTATCAGCCAATGTCACAATCCGAGGAGGATTCAAGCGGAAGGCCGGCTCAACTAAAGCCTCTACATCAGCTACGCCCCACTGGATAAATTGGGCTACCAGAGTGCCCCATTTTATCCATAGGAAACGAACATTAAGACAAGCACTGATTTAACCTACCTACGTCTATCCGAAAAAGGACCTACGCGTGGGCTGAAAAATACAACATGGGGTCTATCTCTTACAGGAGAAAGCTGGGCTCAGCAATAACGATCCGCGAAGCTCCGGGACTCTGCCGAGCGTCCGTCACACTAAACCTTAATATGTGCCACAAGGCACCCACGCAAACTAACGTTTTGCTGTCCCAACCTCGTTGGCCAAAACCCACGCGGGCAAAAAAAAGGATCCAACGTGCCCCTTAAGTGTTAACAATAAGACGTGACAAATTCACATCTGCCCAGATGGGGCTTAAGGAAGAAAATTTGAACTAATCAACCTAAACTTTAACCACACCGGACGTTAATGAGCGTGAGGGAGGTAAAAGCTCAAGAAGCAATAGTTCATATGAAGTCCTAACTCACGAAGTCACTAAGCTCCATTGACTGTCAGACAATTCTGACCACATTGTGGGTCCACAATCATCAGTTGGACCAGTTGTGTCAACCTGACACACCACGCAAGGATTATGTCCCGTCACCAAGGCTGGTTTCAACTCAGACTGCTTATCCCCCCGTTCAAGACTGGAACCACAGTTTCAAATAACTATTTCCCTCCTCTAATACGCCTTAATAAATCTGGAGGATGACCATCCTATTCTGGGCCGCGCGAATATTAAATATAGAAGACGAAGTGCGTAGATGACGCGCTGATGAAGCCCAGATGGACCTGTCCCTCAAGCTCTGAGGAGGGCTGAGAGGCGTGGCCTCTCAAAAGCTCTCTCGGCTGCAACCGATGTGTCTCGTACATATGAAACACACACAAACAATGCATTGGTATAATATTACATTGACATGACAATAGCAGTTAAATGATATCATTTAACTGTGTCTGTGTTTTTTATATAAAAAGAAAAAAAAAATACATGGCATTACAAGACAATCGAAAAGGTTAGATGATTCTTAAAAGAAAAAGTTTCCATTCATTGTTATTAATAAAAGTATCTATAAATCATTTAAAAGGTGGCTTATTTAATTTCAAAAACTTGTACCTTATAATAGAAAATGTCTTTATAAAATTTTTATTTGTATTCCTAGGCCTTCTTTTAAAATTATTTTGTTTAAGAACAAAGTTTTTCTTTTTGGTATTTTTAACAAATAAACTCTTTTTCTATGTTGATGTTTTGGATGAACTGCGCCTAGCACGCATGCGTCGTACGGGGACACTAAGAATAATACTATTTTTTCGTTGGTTATGAGTGAAATCATTTTCTATTTTACCCGCATCCAGAGCGCATGTCTCGATGTCATCCCCATCTATTTTACTATAAATATTTAATGTATTAAATCCGTCCCTGGCCAGTGACGAAAGCTCATCGTTCAATATCTCGGAGATTTTTTTATCTGAACTAAACTCGAAAACTTGATTCTTGGCGACGTTATTATTTATGAATTGGACGTGATCAACATACTCGCTCCGTTGTTCTGAAATATGCCCATTAGGCTTAAAACAAGGACTGAATTGACCCGATACTTCCCTTTCTTCCTCGTGTTCCTTCTGGATCGCTTGAGCCGACTCCATGCAGCTTGGCTCGTCGTCATCATCGTTGTCATCCTCGTCGCTGACATCTAGTGGATCTTCTAGACTTCCGCTAGAAATTAGGGGTGCATCAACAATTGGCATTATAAAATTCTCCCGTTCGGCTTCTTCTGACGGCTCTTGTGTGATTGTCTCCTCTGGCACACTACCAGGAACAATCCCCCTGTGGCATTTGCAGCCAAGTTCTGCTCTGAACACGTCACATATGTCACCAAAACTCACGCCCTGGCGATAGAAACATTTATAGCATGTTTTAGCGGTGCCCTCCAAAGGTACTCCGAAAATTAGCGCCCAATCTTTTTCTCGCTATAAATGGCCAAACTTCTAAAGTCCTCAATAAATTGCTCGAGGCATAGGTTGTAGCCCGAGTAACACTGTATATCTAGAGCTAGCGTCATCACGCTCGATTAACACCCATTAATAATAAAAAAAATCACTCAACTTCGCATGGGGGCACTTCTCTCTACGCGCCTTCAAACTTCTTATCTCATACTTATCGCACCAGTCTCCGCTTGGCTCTGCGAGAGGACTCGCCGTATCGCTGAAACAACAAATAACGTACGCGGGATCGCGTACAGCGCACTTCGCAGAGCTTCCACAAGGCGCTCCACTTGTAATTATCTGAAACACACGCGATACGTAATATGGCGCACTCCACCATATGTAGTGACCTGCCACGATACTATAGGCAGATCAATACGTAGCTTGACTGTTTGGTGTCGACTCCGAGGTGTGTCGGTGGAACGGAAGCACTGCTATTCCTATTTATATGAAAGCACATTACATTGTTAGGGGTAAAGCTACTGTGTGGATCGCCCGGAGGACACGGTGGAGCATACGGTGGAAGTCTGCCCGGCTTGGGCGGGGCACCGCCGTGTCCTCGCGGAAGCGATCGGCGGCGGCGATCTCTCGCGTCCGGCCCTGGTCCAGGCCATGGTACGGAGCGAGAGTGCATGGGAAGCCATTACCTCCTTCTGCGAAGCAGTAATGCTCGTGAAGGAGGAGGCGGGACGCGTGAGGGAGAGGCAAGCTTTGCACCCTCACGCCCCTAGTCGCCGCAGGAGACGCCCTGGGCGTCGGGAATCGGCAGCCGATTCCCGGCCACCGTAGGCGCGGGCTTGCGGACGGCGAGCAATGGGTAGCTCGCCGTCCGGTAAGGACCAGGCCCGAGTCGACGGCGCGTCGTGTTCCACGCGCGCCTCAAAGAGATGTCAGCACTATTGACGGGGTCCGCTAGGGCCGATGCCAGCTAGGGTTGCGGGATGTTCGAAAGAGTTACCGTGGCCCCGGCACAGGCAACAGAAGGAACACGGGTGGGTTTTAGTCAGTAAAAGTCTGACACGCCCTCCCGCTCCGCCCAGAGCGGGAGAAGTCATTTGATGATTTCCCATCCACAAAAAAAAAAAAAAAAAAAGGGGTAAAGCTAGCACCGCACTCTCTCAATATAAAACAAGATGACCATACGTCATAGTTTTTACCTATTCTAAATTCCAATAAAGCAGTGTTTGTCTTATTAGCCAATGTCACAATCTGAGGAGGATTCAAGCGGAAGGCAGGCTCAACTAAAGCCTCTACAGTACTTAAGTCTAAAAAGAGAGGATTTTTTAAAATAATTCCAGTCATTACCTTAACGTTTGACAGTGGGTGTAAATTACCTGGTGTACGTTACTCCAGCAGGAAAGCCACACACTTCAAGACGTTTTGGCCGTTTTTCTCAAACAGCGTTCGCCACCTTCTGTAGTTGATTCACGTAGACTTCGGCATTGATAGTCTGATTGCTGTCCATTAACTCCCAAAATAACATTCCTCGCGAATCCCAGAAGACTGACAGAAGAAGTTTGTGATCAGCAAACTAATTTTTGGCTGTGTTAGTGGCTGTTTATCAGCAGGCATCCAAAAGGCCTTTCGTGTGACGTTCTCTTATAAGATCCAAGACTCGTCACTGGTAATAATCGACTCAAGAAAGCTCTTTCATTGCGGGTGCAACAGCAGACTTTCACAAATGTTGACACGTATTGCACGTTGAGCATCGGTCAAAGTATCGGGCGTCCATCTTGACAAAACTTTACGGTAGCCCATTGCCTGCAGATGGCGATCTATAGTATTGTAGTGATATTTTAGAGTTTTCTCTAAATCCCTGGTGCTGGAATCCGGGTGCAACTCAAGCTCGCGCCGCAGCGCATCTTCGTCAAAAGTGACGGGTCGACCAGTATGAGGTGATAACATAACATCTTTAAGGAAAATTATGAAAACGACATAAACGACCTATTAAAATTATAATAAATTGGCTAAATAGTAACAACTTACAAATAAACATACAAAAAACAAAGATAATGTATTTTTACCAAAGACTTCGTAAATATTTATTATCATAGTCAAAATGTGGACAGAGTAGAAGTTACAAAATTTCTAGGAATTTTAATTGACAGTCAACTGACATGGAAGGCACAGGCAGAAGCAATCTGTAAAAAAACTTAGCGCATCTGCATATGCCCTTTATAATCTTAAAAAAAAAGTTAATATCAAACCCGTACTACTAGCATACCACCATCAAACCATACCACACCACCATACCTACCGTAGTCTGGTCGTTTCCATTTTAACGTTTGGTATTATACAGGGTTAGTTTTCAATAACCGGCCAAATTTTCACAGAGTGTTCTACCCATGAATACTAACAACTTTCACTGTGGGGCCAACTCTAAACCCACGAAAAAAAAATCTGCTGTTTCATACAAAAGTTCAATACTCGGCCAAAATGTATGAAACAGCCGATTTTTTTCTCGCGATTTCAGAGTTGGTCCTATAATGTAAGTTGTTCATATTCATGGGTAGATCACCCTGTGAAAATTTGGCTAGTGATTAAAAATTGCCCTGTATATTGGAGCAACTGTACCGACAGGGAAAGTATTTTTAAGGCCCAAAAACGCTGCCTACGAGCAATATTTGGTTTGAAAGTTACTGACAGCTGTGTTCCAATTTTTAAAAGTCATAATTTGTTAACATTTCCGTGCCTTTACATTTTAAAGTTGCTCTTTTTGTTAAATGTAATCGACATCTATTTTTTAACTCTATCGGAAAGCAGATACCGAGATGTAAGTTTACGATCTCCATACCAAAGCTTGTTACGCACAGGTGAAATAAGACTGCTTTGTTGAGGAAAAGTGTTTTTGGTATGGCACCGGCTATTTTTAACCACATTCCTAATTCCATAAAAGAGGAACCAGTAACAATTTTCAAAAAGAAACTAACAGTTAGTTTCTATTAAATAAATGTTACTACACCATATCGGATTTTCTAGCTGATAAATTTTAGTTGTGTATGAATGTTTGTATGTTTGATGATGAACTGCATCAATGTTTGCCAAAATAGTAAAATGTACAAGGTTTCTTTAATATTATCGTAACCACCTTATTGTAAATACCTATATTCTAAGCAAATAATATTTTAGTTTGTGAATAGTTTTAGTTAAATTAGGATATAATTTTGTTATTTTATTAATTAATTAGGTATAAGTTGTTATGTAAAATATTAATGTATTGAAAAATAAATGAATATTCTATTCTATTCTATTTGCATATTCTAGGGATCAATTAATTAATTAAAATAATCTTCATCTAATTTCTTCCATTCGCTAATAGCTTCCACAAAATAATGTTCTGAGCTCGTAGGAGAACGATTTTTCATCCTTCTATCGAGTTCATCCCAAACAAGCTCAATGGGAGAAAGATCAGGTGACCATTGCATGATGTTTAAGATTTTTTCATCTTTTTTCTTATTCAAAAAGGTCTGGCACAGCTTAGAAGAATGCTTAGGACCATTATCCTGTTGGAAAATTAATCCAGGACCAATTGGATTTAGTCCATTGGGTACGGCGGAATTTTAGAGAATTTTCAAGTAACCTTCCTTGTTTAGTTTTCCGGTTATCCTCACAAGATTTCCGGGTTTATTGTTACCAAAACACCTCCAAACTATGACATTACCTCCACCATGTTTGATAGTAGGCACAGTACATGCCCTCTCTTCTTTTGACCGGCGTACAAACACACGTCTATTGGATCCGAAAATCTGAAATTTTGATTCGTCACTCCAAAGGACATTTTCCCATTGCTCTATTGTCCAGTTTTGGTGCGCTTTTGCCCATTCTAGTCCATTTTTCGTATGTCGAATTGTTAGTTTTGGTATTTTTAGCTGCAACACATCCTCTTAGTCCCGCAGACAATAAACGTCTTTTAACAGTTGTTTTTGAAACGGGTGTTTCTCGCGTTTCATTCAGAGCTGCGGTGATTTGTAGTGCAGTTAAGCGTCGATTCCGTTTAGAGAGAATTCTGATGAAGTTGTCTTCTTGCCTTGCTGTGGATTTGGGCCTACCAAATCTCTTTCTATCTTCATTTTTCCCAGTTTCTCGTTTTCTAACAAGGGTATAGTGGACACCTGAACGAGAGATTCCGAGCTTTTCTGCGATTTGACATCCACTGTATCCTTCCTCACGTAGAGTACAAATAGCGCTTCTCTGTTCGAGTCTGATTTGATTGCGTTTTGCAATTTTCCGAAGAAAAAATAAGGTCAAAGGAGTCGTCGATATCTTTCGAATACGGATAATGTTAATATCACAACTTACACGTGCCAATGCTCCAGTTGGACTAAACAGGGTCTTAAAAATTTAAAACCACCAGATATTATCAATAAAACCACACCATTGCAACAATAAAGTACCCGACGGATTAAGTCATAAAACACGTGTTTCGTCAAAACTAAGGAGTTAGTTAAAACTTCATGAATTTATAATAACAATCCTTTTATTTTTATGTAAACAATCGTAAAAGCTTGTAAAACGATAGTTTATTGCTAATTTTTGCCGCCTATAGTCGGTTTTCATTTGTTTTGTTTAAGACAGGTGTGCTTTCAAACTTTTGGACGGTAGTGTACATACCAAGTTTCATCCAAACGAATCATATAACCCCAAACTCCAGAGGTTTACTAGTAGCCACTCAAGAATTGCACTATACACCTCCTGGTTCCATCATCAGACCCTCGTTACCAAGCCCAATCTATAGGTCTCGTTAAACCAAATCATATGAGCCTAAACTCGAGGGGTTTACTAGTAGCGACTGAAGAATGCCACTGTCCACATCTTGGTTCCATCATCAGATCAGCTCCAAGATACCAAATCATAGTATTGTCATCCGAACTACGTATACATACAAAGTTTCAATTCGATACGACAATTATAAGTAGGTTAAAATTGACTTCCAAGATTTTTTTACATTGTTAGTTAGTTACAAGTTAAGCTAATAAAAGCGTGTTAAAATACACTTTGCAGACGGCGACACGGACGACGAAATAGAAAAAGTACTCCAAGCTCAAAAGAAACGGCGGTTCACTGAGTCAAAGACAAACCATGACGCCCACAAATGTGACAACAGTCCTGTAGCCACTACTAGTGACGTGACGCGTACTGTGTCTCGCGATACGGAAGACGAGGTGTCGACGGACGAAGAGGGCGCAGGCCCCGGGCCACCGGTTCCCGCGGCGCCTGGCCCCGCGCTACCGGACTTCTTCGACGGCCTCACGTTCGCTATCGCCGCGGAGCCGTGTGAGGCGCGGCGCATGGCACGTTACGTGCGCGCGTATGGCGGGCTCGTGCTCGAGGTGAGGACTACACCCAAGAATCCTTTGTCTCGACGGCCGGACTGTAGTCGCCTTTCACTCATCCTCTCAACATGAACAAACCATCTAAGCATACCGTTATCGATTTCTGTCACTACATCTACTTTCAAACCGCACCGTTGCCTTATCACATCACTCCTCGGTCACAGCCACGGTGCCGCTACACAACCCTTTCTAACCCCCTCCCCCCCCCCCCCCTCCTCGAGATGCAGAACCAGTTCCCCATTCCAGTGTATCCCCATTTATCCTAACACAAGCAGTAGAATCCTTGTATAAAGATCTCAGTGTCCGTACCAAGCGTTTGTCGACTCCGTACATGGATACTGTCGACCACAGTTCTTCCCTCCACACACTGTCATAGGTCTTCTTCAAATCAACTAAAGCACAGTAGACTTCCTTGTGCTTTCGCAGATGTATTTCAGCTATGCACCTTAGGGAGAAGATCTGATCCATACAGCCCATTCCCTCTGAATCCTGCCTGCACATCCCATATTTTCTCATCTGTCACTCTTATCACTCTATTTATTAAAATGTTCGCATACAGTTTGCCGACAACACTAAAGACTAATGCCGCGGTAGTTTCTACACCTGTTGAGAGCCTTTTCCCTTGTATAGTGGTACACAGCCTCGCACAAATCATCCGGCCGACACGGCTATATCTCCAACACATATTAAAGATCCGGCACAACAGACTTGCTACCACTCCGTCACCGCCCTTCAGCATTTCGGCAGACACTGTCGTACCCCGCAGCTTTCCCAACCTTCATCCAGCATTAATTATTAACAATATTCTGTAAAACTTTCTTAAAAATCTGCATTCAGGCTTTAAGGAATGCCAGTAATGTTTTTACGTACCTTTCGTAAGTGATACCTGTAAACTGGTCGTCGGCGTCGGCCCAAGCTCGCAGGTGTGCGTATGTTCAAAGTACATACTAACCAGTGATCGGTATAGGTCGCGCTAATTTGCCTAAAGTTCGAGGAACATAGACGAAAGTCGGAGACTTCCTTATGACTATATTTTTTTACGGGACAACGGTCCCGGATTCGGGACATCGCCTAAGAACATAAAAAAATAATGTTATTAATACAGTTATTGATTGTATTTCTTATTTTGTATCCCAGAAAAATCGGCAGACATGTTTTTTTATGATTTTCAAAAATAAAAGACAATCTTGCTATCTTAGATTGAATGTTTTTTTTATTATCTTAGTGTGTAAGAAAACTCAAAAGCTAATGTAATATGTTTATAAAGGTAAAATACCAGCAATAATAAAATAACTAATATGTATAGTACATACTACACATTATACAAATTGTTGAATGCACAAAACCTTAGACACCCCAACTTATTTTGATTGAAAAAAATATGTGCATATAAATTATTAGATTTCATTTTTGCGAACTATTTATTGAGATAGTTGATTTTTTTTTTGTTTCTGGCATTTCTAGCAAATTAGTAACTTTACGTAAATACCCTCCGATGTTGCCGTACGCGCATGCAGATTTCGCGAAAAAACTAACACGTGCTCCCGTGACGCTAGGGTCGGTCAAACATGACTGCAACGTTGCCGGTTCGTGCGCGTGAGTCAGTTCTAAGTAATTTTAAAAGCGGCATAACTAAAAATGTTTTTTTTATATATAAAATGTGACCCATATTTTTTTATTAGTGGAATGGATTCTACTATTGATTCTGAACAAACTATTTTCAGATTTTGCGCATGCATATTAACACGTTGTATACGAGTATATAGCAACGCAAAAGTTAAGAAAAACAAGAGCGATACAAGAATAAATTTAGACGCCGCGCTGCGACTTGCTGTGTAAGTGTGAGAGAGATGAATAAACTTTTGTCTAGTACCTCTTCTGTACGCTTACGTTCATGTGGCTTTTGTATTTTTCTTCGCCTAATCTTTCGGTTATGTGCTTCGTTCGGGTGTTTCGTGGTTGTCGAGTGATATTGTTGACGACTGGGCTTTTGTTTTATGGACTTTGATTAGCATTGTAATCGGACGGTGTTTATACTTGGAACGACGACTTTTAGTTACACTTTATGGATTCTGATATCACCTGAGATATATGGATTTATTCTCTTCGACTTTGAGCGCAAGGTAAATTAAAATTATATTCTAATACTTTATATACTTTGACTAACTTTTTTATTTGATAAAAAAATGCTAAGCTGATGTTACATAATTTATTGATGTTTTTTATTGTGTCCCTACATTTACTTTATTTAAAAGCCACAGAAAATGCTTTAGCAAAAAATTAGGAATCGACTCACCGTGGACAAAATTGCGGGCAAAAGCTGTTTTGTATAATATATAGCATACTAAAGGTAGCTTTGTCTCATTGTTTGCAGTTATTTTGCTGTCGCATAGCAGCTAGCATTCAAATGGCGACTAAACCTTCAGAAGAGGTTGTACAGTCGTGGATCAAAGATCGTCCTGAATTATACCACGATCCCGCTAGCAACACAATATTCTGTTCGAAATGTGAGAGCAGCATTACAAGCAAGAAAAGCAGTGTCAAGAGGCACATTGAGGGACCGAAACACCAAGAACATAAAAGTTTCTTATATTGTGCAACATACCATGGTCACGAGTAAACCAACCAGCTTTTAAAACGTTTTTACAGAAATATATCTGTTGTAATTGTACTACAAATCTTAAAATAATTCCTGACGAATCATTACTGAGGGAAGTTTATTTGGACATTGTTTTTTTACAAAAAAATTGCTTCAATCCGTGACAATATTCAAAACCAAAAACTGGATATCTTCAGACGAAACAACTGATTATTTAGGTCGATATGTTGTGCATTTTCTTGTCAAACCTTTAAATGAGGTAACAAATAAACCATTTCTGATAGCGTGCAAAATGTTACAAGTTGTAAATAGTGATACAATAGCTCAATTTGTGATTGGTTGCTTAGAAAATATGTGGGGAGATTCTTATGAATCCAAAGTAGGAGATGTAGTAGTCTTGTGTTCTGATAGCGTAGCATATAAGTTAAAAGCAGGACGTATTTTAAAGAATTATTTACCAAATATGAAACATGTCATATGTTTAGCACACGCTCTTAAATGCGTTGCAGAACAAGTACGTGCAGAGTATTTGGATGATGATATGTTAATATCAAATCTAAAAAAAAAACTTTCTTAAAGCTCCTAACAGAGTAAAACTGTTAAGGGCAAAGTTTCCCAACATCCCAATGCCACCGGAACCAGTCATCACAAGGTGGGGTACATGGCTAGAAGCAACTTCTTATTATGCCAAATATTATCAAGAAATTAAGACAATTATTAGACTTTTTCGAAGCTCTGATGCTTTATCTATCAGGCATGCTAAATCGGTATTGAACAAAGATAATTTAAAAACTGATTTAGATTATATTGACGAATACTATAAAATAATTCAAATTTCATTAAAGGCTTTACAAAAATCTAATTTAATTTTGACTGAATCTTTCCATATATTTGATGAAGCAAGAACTGTTCTAAGCTGGTGTTCGTCTGAGCCAGTCAAAATAAAATTAGAAAACGTGATAAAACCCCGATTTCGATGTATTAAGAGACATCTGCGAAGATGTTGAAAAAGGATTAAATGAAAATCAATTGTCATACTACAAATATGTACCTCTAACTTCTGTTGATGTCGAAAGGTCTTTCTCTACATATAAATGGATTTTAAGTGTAAAAAGAAATCGATTAAAAATTAAAAATATAGAAAAAATCATCGTACTTTGTTTTTATTCTGTGGATACAGTAAATTAATAAAGCATGACTGTGAAGATTCAGAGTAAGGTTCAACTTTTCAATATCGATGCATTTGTTCTGAATTAATTTAAGTACGGGTGACAAGTTTGTTTCTTATTGAGTTTAATTTATGTTCACATTGTGTCTTATTTTTAAAATAATTGTACGAAAGGAATAAATGATATTTTAAGACATATACATGATGAACTTGTTTTTGTTAACTTTTGCATTGCTATAATAAATATATTATTATTTTTGGGGTAGTTGGGATCTACCAGTGGTCCACCCCGGGCAACGGCACCACGGGCTTGCCTGTGGTACGGCTGAACGATCCCACTTAGCGGTGGTAGGATTCCGCAAGGGGCCGCCTGGCTCGCGACCACCATCCCACCGGAGTCTGGCGCCAAGCAGCTTGCTGTGTTCCGTCGGTGTGTGGGAGTGCCAGTGCCTTTGGGGAAGAAGAAGATTGTCAGTTGCGCTTCCGTGATTGCGCTGTTCAGAACCGGTCTTGGTCTCTGGGCATAACTAGCCGGGTAACTTATTTTGGAGGGTAGCGGGATCCGAAGCACGGTGCCAGCCGTTGGCCGACCGCAGTTAGTAGGGGGCTCAAGTAGCACGCCAGCCACGTGCCAAAGGCTGCCCCGCCAACTCGCGAAAAATCCTGGTATGATCCACCGTGCCAGCCGGCGACTGGCTTGGAGAACCCGGTGGCCATATCCGGGGGGGTTCGGGCGTCCCCGCAGTCTCCAAATAAGTTCTCCATAGGTTTGGTTAGCTCTCGTGTTCCACTTGAATTACTGAGCAGCGCCTCGACAAGTCGACTTTTTTCCTCAACAACTCTTCACAAATATGGCCAAAGCAAAAAAGAAAAACAAGGTTAAATAACGGCTGCACTTCCTCCCACTAAAAGTGCACCTCACTAACATCAGGGGGTTGCACTCCAATCGCGATCCGGTCCATCACAACCTTGAGACTGAGAAGCCGCACCTGTTTTTCCTAACGGAGACGAAGATAACAACACCGTCGGATGTGGCGTATCTCAACTACCCGGGTTACTCTCTTGAATACAAGTTTAAGAAGCAAGCTGGAGTCTGTGTGTACGTCCGCGATTACATTTTTGTCGTCGTCTCCGTTGCTTTGAGAAATCGGGTTTTTCTGCCACATGGCTACTTGTGGACACTGGCGTGGAGAAATCTCTCTACGTCGGCGTCTACCGATCGCACAGCGGTGACCAGGAGACAACAGCGCTCTTTATTTCCTCGTGGAGTCGACAGACGTAGCCCAGCAGCGGTACCCAACAGCGAAGCTCATCTTTCTGGAGGACTTCAACGCCCATCATAAAGAGTGGTTGTTCCCGTACCAGAAAACTGACCATGCCGGGTTAGGGGCGCGTAAGTTTGCTTTAACGCTAGATCTGACCCAGATGGTGAATGTGGCAACGCGGGTACCGGATATTGACGGCCATACACCCAATTGCTTGGACCTTCTGCTGGCATCTGATCCGGACAGTCACTCAGTATCGGTCTCAGCCCCGCTGGGAGCGTCTGACCACTGTCTAGTGAAATCCATATCGACCTGCTCTCTTCCAGATGAGAGTCCTAGAGGCACGAGGCGAGTATGGCGATACAAGTCAGCAGACGGATGAGATGTGGCACTTTTTTGCGTCTTATCCTTGGCGGCAAGTGTGCTTCGCCTCGGGTGACCCCTCGTGCTGTGCTGACGTGGTTGCGGACGTGATTCGGCAGGGGATGGAGTATTTTATTCCATTCTCCGACATCCCGCTCGGTCACAAATCTCGGCCTTGGTATAATGAAAAATGCGCTCACGCTGAGGCCCGGAGAGTCTGCCTACCCAGCCTAGGTCAAGGCCCGCGACCGCAAAGTTAGAGCGCGTAGGGTTCGCGCGAGGAAGAGAGCTTTAATTCTGCCGCCAAGTTCTGCAAGCGGGTTTTACGTGGGGCTTGTTTTGACCATGTCGGACGTATTGGGGCCAAGCTGGCTTCGCACACTCCGGGTAGTAAACAGTTCTGGTCCCTGTCTAAAGCGGCTGAAGCGAATTTCTGTCGATCCACTTTGCCTCCAATGATGAAACATGATGGGTCGCTGGCTCACTCTGCAGGTGAGAAAGCAAATCTATGTGCATCTCTCTTTGGAAGCAATTCACGTCTGGACGCTGGCTCCAAGCAACCACCTACTGTACATGATTGTGACTCCTGGATGCCGGAGATCGCAGTTCACATTAAAGAGGTCCGAAGAGTATTGTGCAGTCTAGACGTGAACAAGGCCAGCGGGCTTGACGGCATTCCAGCGAGAGTGTTGAAGCAGTGTGCGCCTGAACTGTCTTCTGTGTTGACACGTTTGTTTCGCCTCTCTTTTAAAAAAAAGGACGGTACCAAAATCCTGGAAGCTTGCAAATGTGCAACCAGTGCCCAAAAAGGGCGACCGTGCAGACCCTGCCCATTACCGTCCGATCGCCATTACCTCCATTCTGTGCAAGGTTAAGAGTACTGAACAGTAAGTTGCTGACCTACCTTGAAAACAATGATCTCACTGACCGTCAATATGGCTTTCGCCGGGGACGGTCAACTGGCGATCTTGTGTATGGCACGCACTGCTGGGGCGAGGCCATCAGAAACACGACGAAGCACTTGCTGTATCGCTTGATATCTCGAAGGCCTTTGACAGGGTCTGGTACGCTGGTCTACTCAGCAAGCTTCCTGCTTATGGCATCCCAGCTGATTTCTGTAGCTGGATATCAGACTCCCTTAGCGAACGGTCGATCAGAGTAGTCGTTGCCGGCTGCTCTTCCGACCTTATGGCTATTGATGCCGGATTGTTGGGTACGCAGATGACAATACAGTTTCAGAGAGATACTTGTCCAGCGCAAAAACCAGTGGGGCCGAAGTTCGTTCCTTAACCTTTTGAACGTCATTGTCACATATACGTGACAAGCAAGCGCGTGCCCTGTACGCCAACGACACAAATATGTGACAAAAAATGCGGTGCACTTTATCACGAAATAAACAATTAAATCATTACTTTTGTGTGTTTTATATGTATACCTTAAATATTTAAGCTCTTGGCCATATTTAATTGCTTGAAACGAATTAAATTATACCATGGATATAGAGAAATTTGATGACAAAAAAAGAGAAATTAAACGTTTAAAAAGTGTGACTTGGCGTGGGGGGCACGCGCGTGCGTTTATGCTCTGGCGTTCAAAAGGTTAAGAGAGGCCATGGTAGAGCGGACAGATTTGACCTTAAGCCTTGTCTCCCAGTGGGGTGATGATAATCTGGTCTCTTTTAACGCCACCAAAACAGGCGTATCTTTTTACCGCTAAAAGGAGTCGTTTCGATCAAACTCCTACTTTTCGGGGTACATCTGTTCCTGTAACTGATCGGCTCGAGCTCCTAGGCATGGAGTTGACATCATGTCTCAACTTCGGTGCCACCATCGAGTACAAAGCCCAAACTGCGGCCAAGAAACTGGGCATCCTAAATAGTGTAAAGCGGTACTTTACGCCTGGACAGCTTTTAACTCTTTACAAAGCGCAAGTCCTATTCTGCATGGAGTGTTGCAGCCACCTTTGGGATGGCTCAGCTAAATACCAAGTTGCCGCGTTGAACTCGGTGGAACGCAGAGCTAAGAGGCTCATTGGCGACGTAAGACTGGTAGATGCCAAGCTTCACAGCTTGGCTCATCGCCGCAAGGTTGCCTGCTTTTCGGTCTTGTACAGATTGTACTTCGGTGAGTGTGCTCGAGAACTCCACGACCTCATTCCGCCTGCCTCCTTCTACCATCGGACATCTAGACGCACTACAGGTTACCATCCCTACCTAGTTGCTATTCCACCAATTCGCACTAAGCGTTTCCAAATGTCGTCTGTGTTTCCGAACGCATACAACCCCGATCTCTTCAAAGTGAGAGTGAACAGGCTTCTTCTGGATAAGCTCGCTCCATTGTCGACTTTGTCTCTGTCATCTCTGACCTAGACTAGAGTCAAGAGCAAACCTATCTCAAATAAAAAATAAAAAATAATTATTTTATGAATGCTGGTATATTAACTTTATAAAACAGATTATATTAGCTTTCAAGTTTTCTTACAAACTAAGATAATAAAAAGAATACATTCAATCTAATAGCAAGATTGTCTTTTATTTTTCAAAATCATAAAAAAACATTACGAACTCTTTTGGGATATAAAATAAGTAATATAATTAATGACTGTATTAATAATATTATATTTTAATGTTCTTAGGCGATGTCCCGAATTCCGGGACTGTTGTCCTGTAAAAAAATATAGTCATAAGGAAGTCTCCGGCTTTCGTCTATGTTCCTCGATCTTTAGGCAAATTAGCACTACCTATTCCGATCACTGATACTAACACTTCTCTATCCCACACATTTTGTTATTCAGAATATAAGTAACGCCTGGGGGCCCGGAGATCTTGCTCTGTAATTGTACATTATTTACATAGATTTTAGACTGTAAGCTTTCTGAAGAATACAATAAGATGGACATTTCATGGCAAACAAGTCCAACGCCCGCGTGATCCTCACTACCGTCTATTGCAGGAGTCACCAAATGGCGGACCGCAGTCCGCATTCGGACCGCCGCCGACCTATTTTGTGCAGGCCTTAGGTAAACAGTAATATTTATAACAAAAATATTTAAATAAAATTTTTGAGTAAGTCATTTCATTTAGTCCGCGCTTTGTCTGTTCTGCCGTCGACACTCCAGATTTCAGACAGAATAGCTCAAAGTAAAAAATAACATTTTTCAATTTACTTTTTTATTTTTGTTTATTACAAAATTGATGATTACTTAATTAATAAAAAAATAATTTTTGATTGCTAGTCATATTATTTTAAAGAACGGACCCCCAATGAAACTTATAGGTGATCTAATTGTATACTATCTCAAAGACAAATGAAATATCTCAGGTGCCTGTAACAACTCCAACACTCATACCCTTCAAACCGGAATACAGTAAAATAGGTAGTCTGGTGGTACTACCCCAGATAAAATAGGTAGCGTGGTGGTACTACTCCAGATAAACTCCCTCACAGAGAGCTCTTACTACAAGACATAGTAACCAATTACAATGTATGTGCGTTCTTATAGATGTCCGAGGTGGCAGAGGGCAGCGCGGTGGACTACATAGTGCGCGGCCGTGGTGCGGACGCGCGCCTCGTGTCGGACACGCGCCACGTGTCGGCCGCGTGGCTGGCCAGCTGCCACGACGCACAGGCGCGGCTGCCGCACGAGCACACATTGACGAAAATTTCATAAAAACTTTTCGATAACAATCTGTCCCTTTTTTTTACAAAATAAACATGCTTACCCCGTAACGACGATCATGCACTGGCATTACGCTATATTATATTACTAGCTGTGCCCGCGACTTCGTTCGCGTGGATATCGAAAAACAACTTCCCTATTTGAATCGGATTTTCATAGGTTTTAATTTTTTTACGCGGAACCCGAATTCTTTTTCTAAAATAAAAGTAGCTTATGTTACTCCTTATTAAACCATCGGCGATAGCCGATAGATAGTTATGTTTAAGTCCCATGTAATAGGGGGCGAGCCTATTGCCATCAACCGGGCACAAATTCAGACTCCGGGCTGCTAATGAGAAATTCCAGATAGAAAACCCAATAACGCTTTGCCCGACCTGGGAATCGAACCCAGGACCTCATGCTCAGCAGTAGCGCTTGCGACCACTAGACCAACGAGGCAGTCAATAAAAATAAATTACTTCATATTGCAGAAAATACTTTTGAGAAGTATGACCTCTGCCATTACATCGCGCCTAGTCTCGAACACTAACATAATTATCTGCACTCCGACGTACGAATTCTTCACAAACAACTACTTAAATAATTCAAGAGTAGAAATTTTCAATAATGTATTATATCTATTATACACGTATCACTCATGGACACGCATATTTTCTGGACAGCAACATGACCCTAAAACATGATGACACTATGTTCAACAATCAGTTTATACTAAGAATATTTTCAAAATGACTATAGACATAGTGTGTTGATGATCGTATTACGATCATCAAACACTAACTTTCACCAACCTGACAACCAAATGAAGACAGTAACTAAATCAGAAGACACGGGACAGTTTTTTCTTCAGTCGTATTAATGTAATGCATCAAAACATTGCTAGATTGTTAAACAAATCGGACTTGTTAACTGCATAATTAGAAAACTTGGAAAATCAAGGGACAGCTGTAGATGTACTTTGTTTAACCTCTGTGAAATGCTCTCATTTCATAACATCTGGATATGAGAGTTTATTGCACATTCCGAATTTCCACCTAGCCGCTCTTTTTTCACGAAGCAAAAATCTGGGAGGAACTTGTATTCTTGTAAGACAGGGGCACCAGTACAGGGAACTACCAGATGTCGCTAAACAGTCTGTATCAGGCGTGTTTGAAATTTGTGCTATACATAGAATTGACATCTATTCAATTATTATTATATTTGTTTAAAGAGTACCAAAATATAATTACTTTTACATTTTATGAAAAATTTGACATTATATTAAAAAAGTATGTATATTATCGAATAAAAAATTGTGTTGTGTGATGATCTTAACATTAATGTACTTTTAAGAAATAAGATATCTCTGGATTTGGAACACTTCCCTTGAGTCTAGCTCTAAACCAACCTACTAGGCCTCATAGTAAAACGTGCATTGATAACTTTGCACATAAAAAAAAATACTCCAAAGAGAACCTAGATAAATTCAAATCATGTAGGTATACAAAACTTATCTTTCAAAGAAATCTACGAAAGTAATGATGTTAATGTGACCTATAAGTAATGATGTTAATGTGGCCTATAAGTAATGATGTTAATGTGGCCTATAAGTAATGATGTTAATGTGGCCTATAAGTAATGATGTTAATGTGGCCTATAAGTAATGATGTTAATGTGGCCTATAAGTAATGATGTTAATGTGGCCTATAAGACCTTTCTTGATATTTACGCATTGTTTCACAATAGCTAATAATTTTTCGATAATTTTCCTTCATATTCTCTGAGGATGTCAATGTCAGGATTCCTATCCATAACTTTTTCAATTTTGTTTTTTATTCTATCAGAATTAGATTCATCTGACTTGATCAAAAGCCAAAAATGAGTCACTTAATGCTAAATTTTGTTTCTGCAACTCTTTTAATGAAAATAATCAATCTGCCAGCCTTTTTCCAACTATGTTGGGGTCAGCTTCCAGTCTAACCGGATGCAGCTGAATACCAGTATTTTACATGGAGCGACTGCCTATCTGACCTCCACAACCCAGTAACTGGGTGATACGATACCCCTTGGCACAGATTAATACAGATACCCAATCCCATACAAAGAAATGTGACCTCCCTAAAACTGGCAATTCGACTGGCTATATTTTTTTCTCCATTTTCTCAACAGATGGCAGTACCGGCGACTCACTAATTACCAGAAACTGTAGTTTTACAACGCCATCTAGGAGTCAACCTCCGGAATCTGAATTGACATTGCCAGAGAGAATGATTAACCTTTTAACCGCCTGACTTCATATCAGTTGGCGTGCCCCCTTCGCCCAGCACAGTGAATCGAAAAATATATACCTACAACAAAGAGGGATGTGCAGTACTTAACATTTCGATGTCGATTTTTCGTTTTAATAACGACATTTGCATTTGCAAGCGTGGTTAACTAACTACTACAACTCGACCAAGCTAAGTTTGCACCTCGCGTCGATTACGTCACACTAACGCTTAGGTACGGGCTGCAAAAAAGGATTCGCTATGACTTTAAAAATGTAAACAAATGTTTGTTAGATTTTACTTTGCATTTATTGTTTTTAACATTATATTATACATAGATACACGGGTACACGCCGCATTTCAGCGAGGTGCAAACTTAGCTTGGTGGAGATATAGGTACCTACTTGAATACTACTTACCTTACGAAATTATTCGGCATTTTTCGTACTCCAGTAAAATCAGTGTTTAAAAATTTGAACGATTTATTAATTAGTACTTAGGCTATTCACAATAAAATCAGTCCAGAGAAGAAAAACTATTATTATTATTATTTAAGTTATCGCACGGTGCGCTCTCGCCATCTCACTCACTCTAATTAAGTTTAAAATTTTCATTCAGACATCACCACCATACTACACAATAAATTAAAATATAACTAAGTGTGTAATAAAAAAAATAATTACCTCTACATCAATGTCAAACTCTTCGTCTGATAAAAATTCTTCATTTTCATCGCCTTCTACAATTCGTATTAACTCTTCAGTAGTCGTCATGATAAATTTCTGACATGTACATTTATCGACATACGAACGTAAAACTACATGCACAAGCACAACACTAATGGAAAATTCCAGAAGTCGGCACTTGTTTATGACGTAAGAAGCGGTCGTCTTTATACGACCGTGGCGCAGGGCGTACTAACAAAGTAAGTTTCGGAACATGTAGGCTAGGGATGGGATGACCATCAATTCAGTCGCTGACATTTCACAAGTAAATTTACTTAATTTTAAAGAAATTAAATGAAATACTCACAAATATTTGTAAAAAAATGTTTTATTAACAATTGCTGTATTTGTTTTAAAGTTAATAATTAGTCAGTATAACGAGAAATATTTTGATTTATGTTTATTTTTGTATCGGTAAATCTTGGCATATGTCCCGTCCCTCATGTCGGATTTTGTCGTCATGGGCGTTGCACATCAATACAATTTTCTAAAAATAATGTTAGTAAGTCATCTAACTTTGGACCTTTTTTTAGGACTTCTAATTAAGAGACTAAAGTGTATTAAACTGTAAATGATTACTTAGTTAACTATTTACCTAATATAAACATATTTTTGATAGAATACAGCGTAATTAAATAAAAAAGCTGATTAAGAGAGCAGTGATATTTTGGTCGTACATATACGACTCTGGCGAAATAGGCCCGAAAATATTTGTCGGATTAATCCGACGTAGGCGGTTAAAAGGTTAATGTTTAGTAAATTTTATATTTCCAGGTTTAATAATGAAAAAAATATGTATTTTTTTACATTTCTATGTAAGTAATGTATTTATAAAAAGATTAAATATACTTAAAATGAATTAACTAAACGTAAATTAATAACGATTGTTGCTACCTTTATTGTGAAAAATTGAGTAAAACGCCATCTGTTGCAAATAGCTCTAAACAAAATGGGTAACAGATAGCTGCCTTTATCATTCTATGGGTTCGAATCACGTTCGAATGGAAGTTAAAGTTTTCAGTTATCTTTTTTTGTCGAAATTACGTGATTTATGAATGTAAATAGATAAATCAGCCTTGAGCAACGAAGTTTTAATATTTACTAATCTTACTTCAGCCAAAATCTGCCGTTTAACGCAATTTAGTGGTTGTACATTTTGTTAGAGTAACCTATACTGCCATCTATGATTTTTTTTTCAAGACTAATTATAATTCGTTCCAGATGAGACCCCATGCCCATGCGCTTGGTGAGACAGGTTGTCAGACATTCGGGCTTCTGACGACCCGTAACGACTGACAAAGATTTACGAATGACAGCCGGGACCAACAGCTTAACGTGCTTTCCGAGGCACGGAAGAGTCTCGGTATGTAAAGATGTCACCCATCCACAGACAACCCCGGCAAGCGTAGCTTAACCTGATGGATCGACCCGTGCGGCTGTTATTACTTAGCCACGAGCTCCTCCTTTTAATGAAAATAAAATAATCGTATAATGATTTTCTATATACCTATACTAATTAATTCCGTAGATTTTCCTTTTCCAGGATAGTTTTCGCATTACGTATTGCCATTGAATCAGAGCAGTTTAATCTAGAAATAACATTTATTATTTCTTCATAATATTTTGCATAATACGATGCAGCTTCGAGCCAAGTGCCCCATCTAGTTATCACTGGTTGTGGGGGAAGAGGTAAGTTAGGATACGTATCTTTCAATACTTTTATTCAGCATGTCCGTTTCAACCGCGCGGCCACCTCATAGTATTTGATGAAACTTTGCCAGGAATTAGTGTTAATTTGTTACTTTACACACTTCTTTTCGTGAATTTGTTACAAAAAAAACTAAGACGCTATGACAAAAAATAGTTGGCCGCTAGAACCGCCACTTGCCGTAATCATCGCCCGTGATTACACAGAAACTATATAATGCAGATAGACGAATGATGGATCAAAAGAAAGGCCATAATTTGTTCAATTTGTTACAAAAATAAAAAACGTCAAAACGTAAATAAACAAAAAGTTATGCAATATTTAGTTTTCAGGTTATGAGTAGGTAGTTATGTCACCATAAATATCAAATTAATAGAGGCTAATGTGTATGGACAATTAGTTACTAATTTGTTACAGCGAATAAACAGAAAAAATATATTAGAAAGTAGGTTCAATAATTTGTTAGAGTCGATTTTAGTTGGCCGCTCGGACGGCAATATGCCTAAAATACAATGGCGTTTATCTCGTTATTAAAAGTAGGTTTAAGCTTAGTTAAAGTACTAAGCGACGGGTAACGTAACCTAGTTTGGATAAATACGGCGAATATAACTGCAGCATTCATATTTTAAAAGATATTTACAAAAAACAGTAGTATGAAACCGTATGAGAGTAGGGTGACCATGATCACATTAGTACAAAGGCATGTTTTTAATGTTGTACTCTGTTTGAACGAATATGCGGTACGTTTTGCGGCCATATTGATGTCTATTGTTCTTAATTCTTTGAAGTATTTACTGATAAGATTTTCGTTTCATTGACTTTCCGCAGGTGTTTTATGATGGGAACGATTCCAGAAAAAGGATCTCTTTTGTTCCCAAACTATTGTTAAAAATATTTGTCGCACGGGGTTTAAAAAGCCATAATTTTTTGTTGTGAATATTGTCATTACTGTGCTGAATTTTGAAGTGTGTGCTCGTACGTATTTAATTCCCGTGATTTTCATACTACTAAGTTACTGAGACAATTAAAACTAAATTCAGAAGTGTCTAAAACTGCTTAGCTATGAGTTGTGCCCACTTATATATTGGATTTGTTAATGTAGAACTCACCACCAAAAAGTGTATTGCAGACTCAGAGGGATCGAAATCGACTGCGGTAAGTTTAATTTTTACAATTTTATGATGAGATCACGAAGAAGTCTTAAAAATATTCTTAGCTTAATAACTTACATTAATTTACCTGTATAATATAATTGTGGTAACCACACTCCTTTCGTTATTTAAAAAGTAATATTCGGCGCCAATTTCAAATCGGATAATATAGAACAGGATAAATCACGGCTTTTAAGTATTCTTTTTTTTAAACCAATGGCAGAGCTCTATTTAAAGGGCTCTTAAGTTCTGTCCAATCGCAAGCCTGCTTTTATATATGCGTTTCCCGCCAATTGTCTAGGTATAGTAAAAGAGTGACAATTCAGCCCACCCACGTTTCGTGTTTTCAAACAGTGAATACGTAAAATTTAAATTAACAAACTTATTAACTGCTATAGTGATTCCCTAGAGAAGAATTAACTGATAATTCACTTAACTGTGAACATTCTGTGTGAAAGTGCATCAACGTGCATCTTGAATCTTGAGACCTAGATCCAGGCAACCCCTAGTGACGAGCGTAATATCCAATGTAAGGATTTCTGTCTTAGGGACAGATTCTTAAGCGCTATAACTGGTCTCTACAATCCGGTGGCTGCTCCCAAATGAAAAAAATCTCCTTTTAAAAATTTTATTAATGTATTGTCGCTGTTAAATGACTATGGGGAATAAAAAAAAATGATATCGTTAATATTTACAAACATCAAAGAAATCTTTTTAAAATAACTCGCTGCATCAGTAACGTCGACTTTTCTTAATTATAGAAAGTTCTTGCCCTTAGTATGTACTTACATAGCAGTAATTGGTAGTACCTATGTATATTTTGTGTGTGATGCAGTCAACGGATGTTTGACCTTTGTATTCATATTATCAATTGTTTTATTGCAGCAAAAATGGGTAAAGCTGGACGAAAACCTATTGTTGAGAAATCAAAACAGAGAGAAGTTTTTATGAAATATGCCGACAAACTACTGGATGTTAAATTGAGAGACCCTATATTTGATACAATTGCAAGTGATTTGGATAATCTTATGACACCGGCAGCCCTTTACATGTCACTGAAAAGGAATTTCAGGGAGTTTCTAAACACTGAATGTAAGCAGCAAACTGTATGTCTGTCCTCGTCATCTTTATCATCATCCTCAAGCAATAGCCCGAGAACCTCATCCAAAATATCACATTCTCATGTCGAGTCCAACCAGCATCATAGTGAAAACGACACAAAGAACTTCAAGTTTGAATTAGATATCTATGACTGGAAAAAACTGCAACCATTAAATGTCTTGTATAAAAGAAATGACTTGAGAACATG
Source organism: Fissipunctia ypsillon (assembly GCA_947568875.1). Lineage (NCBI taxonomy): Eukaryota > Metazoa > Arthropoda > Insecta > Lepidoptera > Noctuidae > Fissipunctia > Fissipunctia ypsillon. The sequence continues at coordinate 24,801,231 of OX387653.1, forward strand.
TACTCCATTTAAAAAATATAAAATACTGCCTAAGTACAAATGGGTGGATATTTTAAGAGAAAAGATTTGGCTTATTTCTAGATTACCATGCACATGGAATTTCAAAAGTTACAAAGTGGAGTCTGAGCATCATATTTTAGTAAAAGGTCAATGCAGTCAATGTAGCGCTTTTACAAAAATAGCGTGTCAAAAAATAACAGATAATATTATTGAAGGACAATGCCAAATCACAGTCGGAGAAAAAAATAAAAAACATGATCCGAGAAAAAAATATAGAATGAATGCATTGGTCAGACGAAAATTAGCTAAAAAGCTCAAACACGATTCAGCTTCTTTGGTTCATAAACAACTGGCAGCAAAAATGTCTAAACAAGGAATTACAGATACAGCACCAGTAATCCCAACACTCAATGCATTGCGAAAAATTAAGTACGAAGAACGAAAAAGAATGTGGTTACACAATAACGTTATTCTGAGCATTCTTACGATGGCTGTGACCAAACCAATTTTTTTACGTGATATACACTTTTTTCCTCGAATTCACATTTATTACTGGACTGATGAACAACAACAATACTGCCGTGAATATCAATCTTGTTTTCAAAGATTAACTATCACATTGGATGCTACAGGTTCAATCTTTCAACCTCTTAAATTACCAAATGGTTATGAATTGAGTAAGAGACTTTTCTTATACGTAATAATATTAATAAATCAATTCGATGTGTGTGTACCTTTATGTCAGATGATAACCGATTCACATGACACTGCGTCTGTTTCTGCATGGTTATTACAGTGGTTGAAAAATGTTCGTTGTCATCCTGACGAAGTTATAACAGACGATTCTTCTGCGTTAGTAGCAGCAAATGTTAGAACATTCAGTGATTTTACATGTGTGAAAGACTATTTACTTCGTTGTTTTAGTATTTTGAATGGAAATAAAGAAGAACTACCAAAAACATTTATTAGATTAGATACCAGTCATTTTATAAAGACTCTGTATAATTTGAATTGCTTCGAAAATGTTGACACAAAAATTAAAATGTATTATATTCATTGTATCCGCTACATTAAAGAATGTCAAGACTTTGCACTTGTAAAGGAAATCATTACAAAAATGATAAAACTTTGCCTACATCAAAATGATTTTGAAAACGATGATTCAGGTTTGAAGGAGAGCAAGCAAAACCTTGACAATTTGTTAAACAGTCATAAGTATGCTGATTTTAAAAATGTGGATCAAAATGAAGAATTTGAATATGATCAAATTGTCATTGATGATGCCGGCGTTCGAGACATTGTCGCATGGTTCGATCTGTTGGTAGATAATGAAAAAAAAAGTAACCCTGCAAATTCCTATGTTGGTAAAAGTAGTTCATATTATTTACCACTTTTCATCCCTACTTTAAAAAGATTATTTATAAAACTTCCTTTGTGGAGCAACGTAATGTGCTCTTATTTCAAATCGGAAACCTTAAACGCATCGTCTTCATGTGTAGAAAGCTATTTTCGCACTTTAAAACAGTTAGTTTTTAAAACAAAAATAGCGAGACAACGAATTGACGAATATTTGCAGCATCATTACGATTATATCAAAGGAGAATTGCATTTAGCATTAAATCAATTAGAAAACTTAGGTTCCACTACTTTACTAAAATCTAAATCACGCCGAACTAGGCGTGCCATGACTAAAAATATTTATAAAAAAGAAAAGGTAAATCCTAAAAAACAAATCCAACAAAAACAAAAAGAATTATATTTTTCCAGTGATTCTATATTTAGTGATAGACCATCCTATTTGGAGAACTGGCGAGGAGAATCGAATACACATAATCGCCTGAAAAAAGATGATGAAATAGTAATTATAAGAAACGGGAATTTAGCTTTGAAGGAAAGCTCGGGTTATTTCAATACATGTGCCTTCGATTCGGCATTTTATTTAATAGGTCAAGCCTGTATTAGAAGTTCTGCTTTCAAAAGCTTTTTGAGTGAATTAAAAGGAGATTGTGTTATTAATTACATTTTTATGCTTTTGAACGGAGCACATGATATAGAGCAAATTTACAATTGTAGATCAGAAATAACAAAAACTTTTTTCCAAAATAAAGACTGCAGTTGCAATGTGGCTTACATATTTGAAAAAATATTTATAAAATATTTTACAAGTGCTCAATACTTGAAAACCTGTACAAATTGTAATTACATACAATTGAAAAGAGACCATGTATTTATTTTAATTAACCTTGATATTTTAAAGTTATTTGGAATATCAAGTTTAGAAGAAGCAATTTGTTTCGATGAAAAAATTAACACAATGTGTCAGAAATGTGACACACAGTTGAAAGGAGAACTTAAGTTAGGCGAGATCATAACATTTGATTTAAACGGAGCTGCAGACTCAGTCTTACTCACTGAGCTGCCGATTACTATTAACATTAAGGATAATTACTATTTCTTAGTTGGTACTATAGAATTTATACCAGGCACAAAAATAGGCCACTATAAATGTCATTTTTTAAATAACAATACATATTTTTGTTACGACGACAATTCTTTTAAAATCGACATAAGTACCTCTAAGAAAATTTGTCTACATTCTGTGTCATATATTCGAGTCAGTTAATTTATAAATATTATGTTAGTTTATAAAGTTTTTATATTTATCTTGTTGACTTTAATTACTTGATTGTTTTGCCTTTGTGTTGATTTTGAATAAAGAAATTTTAATCGATAACTGACTTTTACTTTTATGAAGTATGCTACAGGATGCCTTAACTTAAAATGTATTTATATAAGCACTCGCCCTAAAAAAATAAGATATAAATATCGAACATTACAACAGTCACTATTCAGTCTCACTTCATTGTGAAAATGCATGGTCACCCTACTCTCTTAAGGTTTCATACTACTGTTTTTTGTAAATATCTTTTAAAATATGAATGCTGCAGTTATATTCGCCGTATTTATCCAAACTAGGTTACGTTACCCGTCGCTTAGTACTTTAACTAAGCTTAAACCTACTTTTAATAACGAGATAAACGCCATTGTATTTTAGGCATATTGCCGTCCGAGCGGCCAACTAAAATCGACTCTAACAAATTATTGAACCTACTTTCTAATATATTTTTTCTGTTTATTCGCTGTAACAAATTAGTAACTAATTGTCCATACACATTAGCCTCTATTAATTTGATATTTATGGTGACATAACTACCTACTCATAACCTGAAAACTAAATATTGCATAACTTTTTGTTTATTTACGTTTTGACGTTTTTTATTTTTGTAACAAATTGAACAAATTATGGCCTTTCTTTTGATCCATCATTCGTCTATCTGCATTATATAGTTTCTGTGTAATCACGGGCGATGATTACGGCAAGTGGCGGTTCTAGCGGCCAACTATTTTTTGTCATAGCGTCTTAGTTTTTTTTGTAACAAATTCACGAAAAGAAGTGTGTAAAGTAACAAATTAACACTAATTCCTGGCAAAGTTTCATCAAATACTATGAGGTGGCCGCGCGGTTGAAACGGACATTAACGTTTTCATAGATGGAGGCAATTTTATTTTTATAAAAGGACATAGGGCACAAATGTATGGACTCTGGTCCTGGACCCAATAGATGTAAATAGTATATCGTTAGAAAGGTATACTCTCATAGAGCACGAATAGGTATGGCGCTTGTCCTGATAGTTTGTCCGATCGGAGTACGCGTACCTTGAATATTAAATCATTTTGTGATTATATCTCGTAAGTATTTTTAATATATTTTTCAAACGGCTGAACCGATTTTAATGATTTAGATCTTAAATGAAAGGTATAAATCTCTCCAGTGTTATAGGGTACATAAAATGTGAAAAAAATTAAGATGGCGACCGTGAGCTTGAATGATGTGTAGGGATTCACCATAATGTGTTAGGATTTATTTATTTTTTGCTCAAAAGTGGAAAATAAGTACATGATTTTTATTTTTATTACTTTCTTTACATACATACATATATATCACGCCTGTCTCTCAGAGGGTTAGGCAGAGGCTATGGATCCAACACCCAACTTTCACTCCCATAAATCAACGTAGTAGGAACCAACACAGCACTACATCTCACCACACTGCAACTGCACTCATCAGCACTGCATTTTCGTTAAAATAAAACAGCTCTTTCATTTTAGTATATTTTTATTTTACATAACACATACCTACTTCATTACAATAATAGTTACTTAAATAACTAAACATCGTCAATAAATACATTATTCAAAAAAATTGCGGGTTCCGTGAAACCTTGATGTCTAGCATATCCTAGGTACCATATTATTGAAATAATATGCGCACAGGAGCCCACAGTGCGCCGATCTGTCAAGCATGTACAATAATGTTGAATAATTGTATTATTATTTGAGTTTATTAATACATAGCAAAAGTATTGCTTTGACCTAACGTGTCGAGACTGAATGCGACCTCGCAAAAGCCACGTATTTTTCTGTATGCCATATTCTTGTATGTCATTTAAGGCACCTTCCCTATATGTTTCAATAGTATAGAGTCCATTATGTAAGTGCTCGCTGCTATACGATTTTGCAAGTTTGAGCTGATAAGTTCCCAAGGACAGTAATATGACATCTTCTTCGCTTAATCGAGGAAATCCTTCGACATCATTGACTTCCATTCTTTGGAAATGAGCTCTTCTGTGATTTAGTCGTTTAGCTTCTACGTAGTTATATAAAATGTTCGGTGTGTGCATTTTTTGTGTTATTCGTTCAATAAAACCTTCTGCATGTTGACTGTCCGTGATTGGGATGTGGAAGTGGTTTGTTATGGCAGCTGCTAGTAACTATTGGTACCTTCTTATTGAATGTGTGTATAGTTTAATAAAAATGGATTAGAAAACTTCACTGATATCTTTTTGGCACTAAAAAGCAGACAACAGACGTCTAATCCATTTTTTCCATACTTAGGAAGTTCAATACTAGTTAGGTACTAACCTCGAAAACAGCATTTTCTTGTATGAATGCTGCTAATTCTGGACGCGTTCTCAGCAGATTTTCAGATAAAATATGTTCTTGATATCTGCCTCGATGTAGTCCTCTTCGGCACATCACACAAGAACGGAAGGATTCCATTATGTTAAATAGTCCAATCGAAAGGCACTTCGGTAGTAATAGTTCAAGCCAGGGTCAACGTAAGATGCAGAAAACAGAGTTCAAAAGAATGCAGGGGTCAAAATAGTTGTAAACGGAATGAGAAACGAATAGTACGTAGTCACACATAAACGACTAAGATGGCGGCGCGTGCGCCGGCCGCTGCCAGCTAGCGGGCGGGGGAGGGACGCGAGATAGCTGTGTTTTGCATCTCCCCTGACCCCTGACCGACCTCCCACCTATTCGCAGAATTAGGCTATTGTTAATACTTGCTTGGTATTAATAACAACTTGTAAGCCTAAATCTATATGAATGCCATTTTACCTAAATAATAATTCATATTAAAAAAACTAGGTACGTACTATTGAAGACAAAAGTGCATGGAGAGCCTAAGGTCGACTTTTGACTGAGGTTTTGCATTACGTTTCATGACTTTCATGAGACGACTAGATGGCGCTGTTCAAACATGAAAATAACACCGCAAAGCTTAAAAACCTTATTATGCAGAGGCACATAATAAGGTTTTTAATACCTAAAATAATTACTAAGAAATAATAATATATTTATATTCAAATAAACATAAATTATTTTATTTTCTTATTTCCGAGTACTTAATACAGCGCCATCTAAACCAAACCAAATAAACCAATTGGTATATTAGTTAATTCGACTACAGATGGCGTAGATCATAAATAATAAAAATCCCTACATTCACAAACTAGCTCTCATTTTCGCATTCTACAATAAGTAGATCGTAGCTCAGGTGGATAAGCATGACAGAATAACAAAGCTCGTTTCACAGGGCACTGGTTCGAAACCCAGTTCACAGTCGGTTTTTTTAAATTTTATTATTATATAATGTAATTTATATTCTATTTTTTATATTTTTAAACGTTTTTTATTTTATTTTTTGTTATAAATAATATAAGATGTATAAATGAATAAAGGCATAATATACAAGTATACATATACTACTCTACTATATATAACATTGTATAAATAAATATATATAAATTACTTTCGTAATTGGTGGTAAGTATTAGTATTATTAGTAAGAAACATTTATGTAAGAAGATTTAGATATATTTTTCTTACAGATTAAGATTTACTAAGTTTAGTTCTCGTAAAGGATAAGAAATTAAACTATTTTAGTGATATTATACATTAAGACATTTCATTCTCAAAGAAGAATACAATTTATTTCTTTCTTTCTTATACAGTGTATAACCTAACCTAACAGTTTTACACCCAATTGACAATTATTTAATTCACTTGTTATGAGAAATACAAGTAAAATTTATACCTAACTGAATAACTCTATTACAAAATGGAAGACATTAACAAAGTAAAACTGTATAATAGATGTTATAAGTATTCTAAATCAAAACTGTGTTGTGCTATTCTTATAGTATTTAGTTTTATTTACATAATGTTATAATACCTTACACTATATATGCAACCTTAGTTCTGTAAATATTTTACCTACTCACAAATTATAAAAAAATTACGTTTTGCATAATTATGGTTAGTGGTATTGACTATAATGATTGATTTGTGCATTATGTTATGACTAAGGTTCACAGCTTAAGTATTCGTTCCAGAACGAGGAAGAAATTGAAGCTAAACCTCAAATCAATAACAATTGTAAGACCGGGTTATAGCTGTCATTTTGGGACCAATTTGTTTATAATAATAAATAAATAATTAATTATATTAGAAAGGAATCTATATTTATATTGTTTTTATTTTAATTTCTTATATTATATAAGAAATCAAAATCATTAGTGTAAAAACATTTTGTTGTTATAAAGTAGTGAATAAATTTATCCCACTTACACTAAGTTTGATCACTGTAATTTATCAAATAAATTATAGCTACCCCGGTCTTTGTTATTACTCAATCCAATAGTCAACACTTTATATTATTTTTTTAATATTTCGTGTGTCCGCCATTTTGATCGATTACAGCTTGCAACCGCGAACCCATGGAGTTTATTAATTTTTCACATAAATTTAGACCCCGTATAGAATCCCATACCTGCATGCAGTGAGTACTCAGTACTTCCTTAGTCCTTTCGTTCCTATTGTCCCACCTTTGAACCATAACGCCCCATAAATTTTCAATGGGGTTTAAATCTGGCGATCTCGCAGGCCAAGGAATAATCTGTATATCCGATTGCTGGCTAAACCACTCTTGCACAATTATGGAACGGTGTATAGGACAATTGTCCTGCACGAACGTTATCACTGGCATGTCTTCTACAGGAAAAACATTCCGTACGGTGGGCAACATGACGTCATTCAGCACATCTATGTAGTTTACACTGTTTGCACGACTGGGTATTACAGTAAGTTCTCCTGGTCCTGCAGCACTCATCCATCCCCAAATGTTCACTGTTATACGACCGGATTCAGAGTTAGGCACAACGTGATCACTATCATAACGCGTATTATTCCTACGCCACAACCTAACTCGCCCATGCTGGCTAGACTTGAAAGTCTTTTCATCACTGAAGATGACTCCGTTGCTCCAGTCGAAATTTCTGTATTTCAAAGCGAACTCCAATCGTGCTCTTTTATTAGCTTCGGTTAGCAATGGCTTAATAGCATATCGACGATAATGCAGACCTTCACTATGAAGAGCACGATACACCGTCCGCAAAGATGTATCAAACAACTCTGCGTAATATCTTGTTGGTGTAAAGCCATTTTCCTCATAACCTTGCACCATAAGTTGACGCTGGTCTGAGTCAATATGGCGTCTTCTGCCAGATCTACTACGGTGTTCCAACGAACCCTCTTCTTGAAACCGCTTTATCCATAAAGTGACAGTCTTTACCTATAAGGGAAATATATTATTTATTATTTTCGTGTATCGATAACCATGGATAATAAAATAAATAACGAACAGTGATTTTAAAACATTACTTACGTTTAAGCCAGTTTCTCTCGAAATTTCAGAATAATTTAAGCCTTGATTATGCAATGCTATTATTTGGGCCCTCGTAGCCATATCAATATTTGAACGCGAACTCATGATAAAAATAAATATTAAAAACTTGTAAACGCAATCGTAACTGAACTCACTCATAGATAGTAAAGAACATTATGATTGAACAAAAAGATTTAATTTTTACACAGTCAATATTAAACTACCCTCAATTCTTTTGAGATTTATGATACGGGTTAAAGTCACTTAACAACTTCAATATAATAAAGAGAAGGATAATTTCAACTCAATGCGTAATGACGCAATGGTCCAGTGGCTAATGGTATCGGTAAATTTTATGCCACCGAGTTCGAATCCTAGTTATTACGTGCTTTGCTTTATAAGGTTTGTAATGTCGTAGGAGAATTTGTGTTAAAATTGAGTAATATTGTAACTAGCAAAAAACAAGATAATGTTCTTGTATATTTTCCAATCCAACTACTATACTAGCGCCATCTATGTCATCCAAGACATATTATTAAGGCGATGAAACCCTGTACAAACGATTTTGGTTTGGAACTCTCCATGCACTTCTGTCTTCATGTGTACCTATATAAATATTTTGTATGCAGTTTTTGCTGATGTGCAATGAGTTCACATATTCATTCCAGCTTAGTAATCACTACACAATACGTATTTTATTGCTTACTATCCAAGATACTGAAAACACCTATTTTATAAGACGATATCTCGAATCGGACAATAAGTACAAATGTAACCCCATAATAATTTTTTTTCCTCTTGAAAAGACCTATCCATCGATGTACGATCAAGGTGTTCAAGTCTATTGGTCATAAGGACCAAAATGCCCGAACCCCTTTGGAAGAAAACAGATCTTCGCTAGGTGCCCTACTTTTTGAGATATAAATGTGGCCAAGCTGGGGAGACTCTCCAGATCGGGCACCTATAAACCCTTATATCTTTTGAACCAGTGACCGACAGATTCTAATATTTGGCGAGTGATTCCGATTAATTAGCGATAAAATATGGAAGAAAACAGATCTTCGCTGGGTGCCCTAGTTTTTGAGATATAAATGTGGCCAAGCTGGGGAGACTCTCCAGATCGGCCACCTATAAACCCTTATATCTTTTGAACCAGTGACCGACAGATTCTAATATTTAGCGACTGTTTCCGACTAATTGGCGACAAAATATGGAAGAAAACAGATCTTCGCTAGGTGCCCTAGTTTTTGAGATATAAATGTGGCCAAGCTGGGGAGACTCTCCAGATCGGCCACCTATAAACCCTTATATCTTTTGAACCAGTGACCGACAGATTCTAATATTTGGCGAGTGATTCCGATTAATTAGCGATAAAATATGGAAGAAAACAGATCTTCGCTGGGTGCCCTAGTTTTTGAGATATAAATGTGGCCAAGCTGGGGAGACTCTCTCCAGATCGGCCACCTATAAACCCTTATATCTTTTGAACCAGTACCCGACAGATTCTAATATTTGGCGACTGTTTCCGACTAATTGGCGACAAAATATGGAAGAAAACAGATCAAAAACTAGGTGCCCTAGTTTTTGAGATATAAATGTGGCCAAGCTGGGGAGACTCCAGATCGGCCACCTATAAACCCTTATATCTTTTGAACCAGTACCCGACAGATTCTAATATTTGGCGACTGTTTCCGACTAATTGGCGACAAAATATGGAAGAAAACAGATCTTCGCTAGGTGCCCTAGTTTTTGAGATATAAATGTGGCCAAGCTGGGGAGACTCCAGATCGGCCACCTATAAACCCTTGTGACCGACAGATTCTAATATTTGGCGAGTGATTCCGATTAATTAGCGATAAAATATGGAAGAAAACAGATCTTCGCTGGGTGCCCTAGTTTTTGAGATATAAATGTGGCCAAGCTGGGGAGACTCTCTCCAGATCGGCCACCTATAAACCCTTATATCTTTTGAACCAGTACCCGACAGATTCTAATATTTGGCGACTGTTTCCGACTAATTGGCGACAAAATATGGAAGAAAACAGATCTTCGCTAGGTGCCCTAGTTTTTGAGATATAAATGTGGCCAAGCTGGGGAGACTCTCCAGATCGGCCACCTATAAACCCTTATATCTTTTGAACCAGTGACCGACAGATTCTAATATTTAGCGACTGTTTCCGACTAATTGGCGACAAAATATGGAAGAAAACAGATCTTCGCTAGGTGCCCTAGTTTTTGAGATATAAATGTGGCCAAGCTGGGGAGACTCTCCAGATCGGCCACCTATAAACCCTTGTGACCGACAGATTCTAATATTTGGCGAGTGATTCCGATTAATTAGCGATAAAATATGGAAGAAAACAGATCTTCGCTGGGTGCCCTAGTTTTTGAGATATAAATGTGGCCAAGCTGGGGAGACTCTCTCCAGATCGGCCACCTATAAACCCTTATATCTTTTGAACCAGTACCCGACAGATTCTAATATTTGGCGACTGTTTCCGACTAATTGGCGACAAAATATGGAAGAAAACAGATCTTCGCTAGGTGCCCTAGTTTTTGAGATATAAATGTGGCCAAGCTGGGGAGACTCTCTCCAGATCGGCCACCTATAAACCCTTATATCTTTTGAACCAGTGACCGACAGATTCTAATATTTGGCGAGTGATTCCGATTAATTAGCGATAAAATATGGAAGAAAACAGATCTTCGCTGGGTGCCCTAGTTTTTGAGATATAAATGTGGCCAAGCTGGGGAGACTCTCTCCAGATCGGCCACCTATAAACCCTTATATCTTTTGAACCAGTACCCGACAGATTCTAATATTTGGCGACTGTTTCCGACTAATTGGCGACAAAATATGGAAGAAAACAGATCTTCGCTAGGTGCCCTAGTTTTTGAGATATAAATGTGGCCAAGCTGGGGAGACTCCAGATCGGCCACCTATAAACCCTTGTGACCGACAGATTCTAATATTTGGCGAGTGATTCCGATTAATTAGCGATAAAATATGGAAGAAAACAGATCTTCGCTGGGTGCCCTAGTTTTTGAGATATAAATGTGGCCAAGCTGGGGAGACTCTCTCCAGATCGGCCACCTATAAACCCTTATATCTTTTGAACCAGTACCCGACAGATTCTAATATTTGGCGACTGTTTCCGACTAATTGGCGACAAAATATGGAAGAAAACAGATCTTCGCTAGGTGCCCTAGTTTTTGAGATATAAATGTGGCCAAGCTGGGGAGACTCTCCAGATCGGCCACCTATAAACCCTTATATCTTTTGAACCAGTGACCGACAGATTCTAATATTTGGCGAGTGATTCCGATTAATTAGCGATAAAATATGGAAGAAAACAGATCTTCGCTGGGTGCCCTAGTTTTTGAGATATAAATGTGGCCAAGCTGGGGAGACTCTCTCCAGATCGGCCACCTATAAACCCTTATATCTTTTGAACCAGTACCCGACAGATTCTAATATTTGGCGACTGTTTCCGACTAATTGGCGACAAAATATGGAAGAAAACAGATCAAAAACTAGGTGCCCTAGTTTTTGAGATATAAATGTGGCCAAGCTGGGGAGACTCCAGATCGGCCACCTATAAACCCTTGTGACCGACAGATTCTAATATTTGGCGAGTGATTCCGATTAATTAGCGATAAAATATGGAAGAAAACAGATCTTCGCTGGGTGCCCTAGTTTTTGAGATATAAATGTGGCCAAGCTGGGGAGACTCTCTCCAGATCGGCCACCTATAAACCCTTATATCTTTTGAACCAGTACCCGACAGATTCTAATATTTGGCGACTGTTTCCGACTAATTGGCGACAAAATATGGAAGAAAACAGATCTTCGCTAGGTGCCCTAGTTTTTGAGATATAAATGTGGCCAAGCTGGGGAGACTCCAGATCGGCCACCTATAAACCCTTATATCTTTTGAACCAGTGACCGACAAATTTGGATATTTGGCGACAAATTTCGACTAATTAGCGACTAATTTTTTGTGTTATCAAAATTAAAATCCCTGATGGTGGCCAAGCCAGTGTCAGTCACACGCTATATTGGGCTCTCAGTTCACACGTTTTAGGGCTGATTTTTCAATCGTCAGATAACTTTTACCTGAGGAATAAATATGGCGGTTTGACACATTTTCCATACAAAAGCTGTCAAAACGTCAAACATATTCCCCAGATAAAAGTTATCTGACGATTGAAAAATCGGCCCTTAGTCAAATTGGACTTTCATTTACTTCTTAACAATTAACTTTTGTGTCATTATTTCTTTTTAACTAATTCACATAAATATCTAAGTAAAATATGTTAAAGTGGTATTTATGTATTTCTTGAGATAAATGCATGTTTTGCAGATTCTTCAGTACAGACAATAATGAAGTGAGGGCCCTAGATATACCGCCATAAATCTGTTATGTCATATTCTACAGATTTGGGAATTTCATAAAATATTTAAGAAATTCTTAACTAAATTCTTAAATAAAAATTATTAACCCAGAGATAGTACTTACTGAGATTTAGGCTATGCCACTTTATACACGCGTCTGGATTGAGGGTCCAAGTTATTTAATTATAACACTTTTAATTCACGTTTAAGAAATTCATGGCACTTTGCGTTAAGTTTTTACTATTTTTAACTAATTTCCTTACAAGTCTTATTTCGTTTTGCAAGGGTTCAAAAAATGGGCCCTCAATCCAAATGCACACTTTACGGTCGTTGGCTCTCTATCTAACTGAAGCCAGGCCGAGATGAAGGTCGTTTCGCAGAACAGAAGTCCAGTTGCAGATGGTAAGTTATTTATTTACGGATATCATGTAGTAATATATTGTATGCAACAACGCGCTCCTGCGAGCTCGTAATACGTAGGGGTGCGGCAGTCTCACTGTGACGTCAGCAGCGTGAGCTTCTCGTTGAGCTGCAGCTGCGTCTTGATGAGCTGCGCCAGCGTCACCACCTGCGACGCGACAAACGTACTGTAGCGCATATGTATGATTAAGATGAAACGCGTTTTCCCTGTTAAAAATCTTTAGGGAATGCCTTAGTTATATCTAGAATAACTACAAAAACAAAATATTTCAACAAACTAATAAATATTTCACAAAAGAACCTGACTCGTAACATCCGATCCGGACTGGGTATCAGTTTTGACTGTAACTTAAACACTGAATACCAGCGGTCATTTAGTTAGAGCTAACCACTTTATCGTAAGATCTGACTTGCGAAGTTGAAGGCGATAGTCTGATAAAGATTGATGGCAGATCGAGAGGGCTAACAGACCTTACTATCATCCTATAGTTAAAGACCTCTCGGCCTGCAATCCAATAGAAACCAACATTACCTGTTGGTTTCTGAGTAAGTAGTTTTCTGGCTGATAGAAGTAGGTACAGTCCACTGCAGCTCATAAGGCCTCTCTCGAGTTGCAAGCCAAAACCTGGTTTTCTACCTCTCGCCTCTAGTCTGTCCCTACCACCTCGTCAGGAATACTAGGCGTACCATGAGCAGGTCCTTGACGCTGGAGGCGAAGGCGGCGGAGAAGGTGTCGGCGGACAGGCTGGGCACGGAGTTCACCAGCTCCAGCAGCTGGCGCCCCGCCGCGTTGTTCACCTCCGCGCGCTCCGCCAGCACCTCCTCCACGTACGACAGCACCTGCACACACACATATACATGTGGCACAACTTCCAGCTCAACGTAATCTTCAGCTGTAGTAGTATACTCTTTTAAACGCCGAAGTAATAAAATAAGTAGTTAACTACTAAAGGTTTTATCAAATATTGCCGTTGTTGGCATCCAGTGAACTTTTTCATTTGTTCCGTCTGGCATTCAAAGGATTGTTTCTTGTCACCGTCACAGTATTTCTAACCTGAGATATATAATCAAGGCTAAAAGAGCCAAGTGTAAAGGCTGACAAATTCGTTGGTGATGACAGCCCCCATGGTCAAACTCAAACTCAAAGCATTTATTTCTAATAAACCAATTACAGGCACTTTTGAATTGTCAAAGAGTCGGTCAGTTAGTCGGAAAGTTGAAACTACTTGCCCGTTCCAAAGCGTAGATCTCTATGGAGAAGAACGGGCAAGAAACTCCACGGACACTCTTTTAAATCAAAATATTGTTACAAAATATTGGTTAGGTACACCATTCATGTTGAAATTAAGTAAGTGAGAACAATGTAGAAAGACGTGCACGTTAAAAGCGTCCGCAACAAAAAGGTAAAAAACCAAAAACGATTCAAAAATTATAATAAGCCGTGGCAGCTAAGAGATGACCAGTCCCTACTGACGGCGCCCGTTCACGAACATGACGCGTGGATCAGCACCATTCAGCTCAACCATTTTGAAGGGAACCATCACACACGCCACCACCAGCGAGACATTTGAGTGAGCATGACATACTCTCAGTCGCCAGGGCAAATTCAAGTCAATGAAAAACGTACCCAGTTAATGGTAGCTTTATAGTAGGTAGGTACATAGTGCTCACACATGTGCTATGTAATTATACAATACTAAGAGATTGAATCTATATAATGCAAAGATAATTTTTACAATCTGCAGCAGCTCCAACAATATGTTCGCATGCTAACCAATTAGTTTGCGCGCCCTGGTGGAGCAGGAGCAGCGTGAGCCCGCACTGAGCCCGCACTGAGCCCGCACTGAGCCCGCATGTTGTCAGCGACGTAATCCCCCAACTTAACATAGGTATGCTTGGCTGCATAGGTGCGTTTTACAGAAGATTTAAATTTAGTTTCATCCAGTTGGAGAATATGGGGAGGTATTTTATTGTAACACTTTAATAATGGTCCTAGCGCGTGAAGGGGGACGCGGATAAAAACATATGAACAAAGTTCTTTAACGCGTCCTGTGATAGGGGTAAACTGGTAGAAATCATCACGTAACGAAATCATCACGTAACGAAATCATCACGTAACGAACAACCGTTATGCCCGTTCTATGCGACTTTCTGTCTCTCCCTGCCTCGAGAGAAAAAGTGTGAAATTGGTCAAAATGAAAATCCAAGACAGCGAAATTTTTGAAATATTTTATCATGGGTGTTGTTTTCATAGTTATTCATGGTTTTCGAGGGTGTTAAAGCCGATAGTGGTGTTAAAATGTAAATTTAAGAAGAGCTGCAAAAATTTTCACATTTTTTGAGTTTACTCCATAAGAATCGATTTTCATATAAAGCCCCTGGTATGGAAATATTATGAGGAGTGAAATTACAAGCTTTAACTCAGAAGCGTTACGTTTTTCTGCGCAACGTACCTTGCGCACCTTTCAAGTAGTAAACTCCAGTCGTGCGTCGGAGCTGACACACACACACACTTTTAATCACGGGTATCGTTTTCATGGTTTTCGAGGGTGCTAAAGTCGATAGTGAGGTCAAAATGTAAATTCAAGATGGCGTCTGCTATTTAGTTCTGTTTTAAATCATAGGTACGTGAAAAGGAACTTCGTTCCTGACGGGGGTCCCAAGACCGCACACGTTTTTTTTCATCTTTGGATAGTAATATCATGTGCGTTTTGAGATGCGCAGCCGTATCTTAGAGCACGTGTTACCGCTAGCGACGCCGGCGTGCGACTGACGCTCTCGCCGCCCGCTGCCCGCACACTTGTAACGTCCCCCGTCGCCCGCGTGAACCGTGGGACTGTCACCAACCAAGAAGTCGGCCTAGTATGTTGTAAAGTCAGCTACACGCTAATGTGACGGCTCTAACCTGGTCTAGCAGGCCGGACAGCTTGGACGCGGCCTCCGCGACCTGCGCAAGGTCCAGCATGGGCTGCACCTGTCGCGAGCGCCCGCCGCCGCCCATCGTCTTTTGGCACAGGTTCAGTCCTACGATCTGCAATCATAACAATGGACACTTTCACTTGTTGTCAAAGTCATAGAACACTAAACTGGATGCACACACAAAATACCTTCAGACTGTTATTTTAGCAATAATTATATTTTTAGCCCCTTTTGTGATGGATGACGGTAACAAAGACATGTGGCACTCTCAGTCACCTCGGGCTCGTAGCAGGTGAGGCCGACGTCGATGGGCGTGAACATGCAGCCCTGCTTGCCGCGCGGCACGCCCAGCGCCACGCACACGTAGGCGCGCAGGCCCATGCGCGCGCCCTGCAGCGACGTGTCCAGCGTCACGTGCACTGGCTCGCGGCACTCGCGCGAGTAGTACTCGTGGATCACCGACGAGTGGTTCGTCACCTCATTGCCTGTGGCCCACCAGCCTGGAAACAGATTGCAAATATAACTTCAGTCTATACAAATAAATAAAATTGAAGTGTCCGTTTGTAATGTCAAAATAACAGTTTATTACTAAATGCATAAGAAAGTATCTACGGTACTTATAACAAAAAAACAATTTTTTATAATTTTGTCTGTCTGTCTGTTTCTTCCGGCTAATCTCCGAAACGGCTGGACCGATTATGACAGGACTTTCACTAGCAGATACAGTACCCGGCGATAAATATTGCACATCGACCTTTGGAAAGAGACAATCGGCTAATTTCGGCTTCGTAGAGCGTTGTCTCTGTCGCACGAAATACAAACAGTCGGGTATGTATTAGGAGCTGTTAAAACAATTATGATTTGCTTCTTTTGATAATTCTTTTTATTCTTTGTATAAAATACACCAATTTTTCTATACGTGATGGCTTTAGGTTGGGGTAAAATAAAATAAAAAAAAAACATGTTTACATTATGTTTACGTATTTAATTATTTTGGAAAATTACAGCTGTAGTGTACATAATAAACACCATTATACCTTTTGTTAAAATGAGACATCGTAATAAAAATAATAATAGTTCTAATTCTCAATTACTTCCATTTCACTATCTGTGCTCTCAAAGAGATATAACTGTCACTGTCAGCCGTGTAATTGTCTAAACCGTGTTGAATGCTTCTATGTTCATTCTCACATTTGATTGCATGATCGTAAACCTTTTTCCACTCTTCAGCCCCGATCATGTTTACTTTTCAGTCAATAATGTTTTTACTGTAGTTAAATTTATACCCACATTTCTAGAGGCTACATAGCCTTTCAGTTGAGACCATATATTTTCAATTGGATTAAAATCCGGATGATATGGTGGCAATCACAACACAGTGTGCCCATGTTCGGCAAGTATTTTGTCCACGGAAAACTCTGTATACCTCTCCTTGTGCTGACATATAATAGCTTAAATCTGGGTTTTTGTTAATTTTGGATCAACTGGAATTTCGTGTCTGTTTAACCAGTTGATCATTTCCTGTTTAATGGTGTTTGAGTTGGGGGGTCTTTCAACATATTTGTTGTGATAGGGTGCGTTGTCGATAACTAGAACAGAATCACTGGGTATATTTGGGATTAATTGATTAACCAGCCATTTTTCGTAGTTATCGTTATTCATTTCATTGTGATAGTCACCTGCAGTGTCCGTGGATTTATACGTTAAAAAGGCACCGGGTACAAAGCCTTTTTCATTTCCCACATGAACGATCAAACGGTGACCTTTTGAAATTGGCTTTTTTACTCCTTTTTTCTTATCATCATTCCAAGATTTCCCTTTAGTGTGGGATGTAAGTATGTAAGATTCATCCGTGTAGACGATATTTGTTCCTGATTCGCGAAATTTGCGTATTTTGTCGAGATATTCCATTCGTTTGAGACTTACATCGTGCTTTTCTATTAGAACTTTTCGATTATCTTCCATTTTAGTGAACCGAAATCCCATCTCGTGAAGTATTTTTCTCAACGTCTTTTCAGACCCATTGTAATTAATAGCTTCAGATAATTTAGCTTTTAATGATTTTATTGTTGGCAGTTCATTAAATCGTAAGTGAAAATCATACACCATTCTTCGAACAACATCATAATCAAAATCGTCCATATCCAAACGAAATTGCTTTTTTGGTCTCCCTTTTTTTGGAGTGCTGAACTTAATTTCAGTAGAATGTGTTTCAGTACTGACTTCGTTTAATATATTGTTCAGTTCTTCTTGAAATTCCAGTGGCATTTGCAACTCGCTCTTGAACCTTCTTAAAATAACAACTTACATTGTCATATTTATTTTTTTTTAATCTGTCAGCTTCGGTTACAAAATATTTATAAACATTGTAGATAATTTCGCGTGACTGACCTCGTAAAGGTTTCCCTCTTTTTCCTAAAGATGCCATAGTACAACTTTAAATTATTTAAATTTGGGGGTGTTAACAACTCTAAATATATATTTTGAACTGGACGCGACCGCACTCTATCGCACTTGAACAACGACTGACAAAACGTCACATAGGTAGTGTGCGACAGAGATAACGCTCTACGAAGCCGAAATTAGCCGATTGTCTCTTTCCAAAGGTCGATGTGCAATATTTATCGCCGGGTACTGTAGCTGATGTTACGGGGAGTAACTTAGGCAACTTTTATTTTAGAAAAATAATAAGGGTTCCCGCGCAACAAAATTAAAACCCATGAAATTGTGAACAAAAAGTCCGATTTGAAAAATTATTTTTGCATTTGGTAGCCCAATCCTCGAGGATAGTTATAGGATATTTAACATCACGCTACGACTCTTAGGAGCCAAGAAAAAGTCAGAAAGTACACTTAGCGGAAACGAAGTAACAGCGAGGGCGGGCGATGCAACGCGACGGGTCGGGGGACTATCTTACGACTTCCACGCGAACGAAGTCGCGGGGCACAGCTAGTTCAATAATAAAATTATAAAAACATTTTATTTAAAGAAAAAAAAAACAATGTTTTGACTTGTATTTGACCCGACTCTGGCCCTATTTTTGAATGTACAATTTAGAAATTCTACTGGAGTGCAATCTACAGGCATACATTTACAATCAATATCGACAATTAACAAGTGATCAATATCAAAGTACAATCAATAAGGAAGTTTCCATTTTTTTATATTTACAAAATCATACTAAGCTTACAAAAAAGTCTAGTGAATTTTTTTCAAGTATGTATACAACTGTTACTCTTGATATCCCATAACTCTAGCGAGTTATTGAACTCATCATCATTATGAACAACTTTTACTATGGGACCAAAACCGAAATCGTTAAAACAAATCAGGTGTTCCCTACATTTTGACGAGTTATGCGAACATACATGTAGGGAGCTGCTGGTTTTTTTTTCGGGGTTTCAGGTTTGGTCCCATAGTAAAAGTTGTACATAATGATGAGTACAATGACCCCCTAGTGTTATGGTATATCAAAAGGAAAACGTATAAATTACAAAGTTATGATACTTTTCCCGCCCGTGTTCAAATTCTTCGGCGCGTGCCCAATCGACAAACCTCGTGACGTCACAACTCTCGCTCGGCTCTTACTACTTGTGGTTAGCTCAATACGGCAGAGGCGAAGCGCGCTAACAACTCCATTCCTAGATTCCTACCAGCTTCCCTTTGGAGGATCGAAAGAGTAACTTACCTGCCACCATTGAAAAATAGCACATTCTGTAATGTCTACGACTGCCAAGTAATATATATTCCAACAACAACACAAATTGTTCTAATTAAGCCGGCGCCACAACGTGATAATCGTATTTGTATGACTATTTATAACGAAACAATTTCTTCTTTGGCTTCCCTCCTACGAAATGTCAAGCCTCGCCACTGCAATACGGTTATACGGCGGCAGGTATAGTTGCGGAATCAACATTACAAATACTGCATCATGCCTAAGTGCACAAACACATCTGTAGCTACGATAAACATAATTTTACAGTGCCAAAGGAGAAAAAATAAGAGGTAAATGGTGCAAAATTATGAAAAGAAAATGAATGAATGAATTTATTTGCAAGAATATAGGTAGCTAACATAAGTTCTTAAGATAGCTAACATAAGTTCTTAAGATATATGGGTTTCACTATATTCGGCACTTCCATTCACAAAAGTATGTACTCGACCAAAATGTATGAAACAGCTGATTTTTTTTCGTGATTTCAGAGTTGGTCCCATAGTGAAAGTTGTTCGTATTCATGGGTAGAACACCCTGCGAAAATTTAGATAGTGATTAAAAAAATACCCTGTATACTAATGGTTGAATTTATGAAATACAATCAGCCAAACCCAAATACGATAACCGGTTATCGTCTTTGGGTAAGCGCGTCCGTAGTTCCTTGTTATGTTCATCTTGTTCACTTAACTCATAAAACTTTATGATTATACCCACAGAAACCTAAATAAATAAATTATAAAGTAGACAGATGCGTTTACTTACGACTCATTCACCGCGACTAAATAGAATGCTAGATATATTGCATAGATTGACTAGTACCCATGCCCAGCATAATATTCCCTATTATTTTTATTATTCCTATTATTTTTTTGTCTAAGCCCGATTGTCGTAGTTCACTGATTACCTACTTTACTTCAATAAATTGTTCTATAAGAGAAAATAAACTGTTTAACTAGAAGTTTTGTAATCACTTAATAAACATTTTTTTTAAACCCATATTTCCCTGCAATATCAATATAATTAAAAAAATAATTATTGCATTATTATTCTTGTTTATTAATTTATGGAATAATAAAAGAACAGAATGAAGATTATTGTTGAAAAGAAAAATAGAAGGCTCATTTCGAGATTGGAACCCAGACCTACGTGATTCATAGTCCAATACGGTATGCTACCAGCTATGGGAACTTGATACGAGGGTGTGAATTTAAGCAATTGTATGAACCTTAGAGCATTAAACCAACCGGAGACGCCACGAGCACTAATATCTATGCGAATAAGTCTGTCACTTTCATCGCGGGGGACGAGGCAATGCACACAAATAGTGACAATACACTAATGTAATTTCGATCGCGTCGTTACGCACGCACACGGAAAAATAATCAAATACAAACAAAAAATATAAGCACACAAGTACAAACACACACAGAGACGCCTTGTCAGTGTACGGGATGACGTCATTTTTATGTAAGC
The DNA here is from genome assembly GCA_947568875.1 of Fissipunctia ypsillon. Classification (NCBI taxonomy): domain Eukaryota; kingdom Metazoa; phylum Arthropoda; class Insecta; order Lepidoptera; family Noctuidae; genus Fissipunctia; species Fissipunctia ypsillon. The sequence continues at coordinate 24,822,228 of OX387653.1, forward strand.
GATGAGAGTGCTTGACACTATCGATATTTTGCTATCGATGAATTCAGCCAATAGATATGATAAAAAGCTGGGAGCTTTTTCTATATCTGGACTTTATTTTATTTTTTTCATAATCTCGACAATCAAGATATGATTTCTTAGGTTGCAGAAAAAATTGAATAAGTATAAATGATGAATGAATAAATAAACTGAATAAATGATTTGTAAATTTTTATTTGAAAGAAATTTTGATTAGCACATACTTTTATTCACAAGAAGACCAGCAGGTCTAGCCAAGTTTAGTGTCGAATCTCTTTCTACAATCGGTAACGCCGAGGTGCGTAAATGATTTTAGAAAAGGATTAGTTGGTAGTCATGTTGACGCGCCTGAGTCAATCGCTTGTTTTACAAATATTGTAACTTGGTTCCTATTTATACCATAAAACTACAGGATGTAGCGATGGACATTGTCTATCATTTTGAACGATGTTAACTTGGCTACGAATTTTCTATTTGTTTATTCTGACCACGCGACTTAACGTTGAGATGATGTCACTTCCATACATTTGATTAGTTTCCTACTAGCGTTAACGATTATAGATTATCAACTCGGCTGAGTCTGCAGATGCGATGACACAGAGCGTTGTCATTTATCGCAGCCTTATCGCTCGAACTAGCAACAAAAAGAATAAGTTTACTTTTGAGACAAGAAATTTAAAAATTATCTTTAAAATAAGATTATACACGAGAATAGATTACTTTTGTCATATTTTAGAAAATATAGCATGTGCGAGAAAGCTGCGAAGTATGAGTGGCCTCATAAGTTTGTCAAAGAACTTAAAAGTTTAAAACAAAAAATCTATGTATGAAAACCTATTGATTTTTAAAGTGTATAAGTTTGGTGTAAATATGCCTAATGCATTTCTTGGGGTCAGTCTTCTTAGACAAATAGTTTATTCTAATATTGGTATATTTTTGTGTTACCGTTTTCGCAAGTTCAATATTGTGCACAGTAAAATCATTATCAAAATAATGACTCTCGATGTTTGGGAACAATTGTCTGCCAACATAATGTTTTAAAACTTTGTTTGTAACACTTTGCGGCGAGCAAGAGGGGCTAACTTTTTTGTCATCAGTTAAGTGTTTCCGTATCTGCACTTCACAAAGGCGACATAAATCAATAACCTCTTTCGATGCGTACTTAAGCCCACCTCTACTTTTTTGATAGGTTAAACTTTTTTCATTTGGCTCTCCACATAAACCTTTTACGCATGTACTACATTTAATTTTTTTAATAGTAGAAAATACTACGTATCCCGCTATATATTCCACAACCTTTTCTCCAAAAGGGGACAAGTATGTTTCGATTTCTATTTCTGAAATAATATTATTTTCTTCCATGGGGTTATCATTTAAAAATATTTCTGTTTCTTGTTGTCGGGAGGTAGAATTGATTTTTTCAATTGCTGATGTACAGTTGAGTATAGAAATTTTTTCTAATGGGATACAGTTCGTACCCCTTTCATTTCGTATTAACTCTGTGTGGACCAATAACTTTTTATATATAGATTCAAACTGACGAGCAGTTGGATTGTCAGAATAGCCACCGTGGCTTCTGACAACTGAAAAAAAAATCTCAACGTGGTCCTGGCTTATTTTGTGTAACGGTAAATAAGTTAATTGTGAATTTGAAGCCAAAACTAAGTTTTCGAATAGACGTTTTGCACTTTCGATACATACAAGAAATCCGAGAAACCCTGTGTAACGAGGGGATTTTAAAAGATTGATTCTATTGAAGTTATTCTTGCGATTTTTCATATCAGTCTCCAAATTCAGCAGTACTGCTTTTGCTTCATCTAATTTCGCAAAAGCAGTTTCATAGTTTTTTAAATTCAAGGCTTGTTTAAAACCTTTGCCCCAAGTTTTTGAATCGAGGATGTCGAATAAATCATTGATTAATTTTAGAAAATCTGCTGTCGCGTCAACATTTTCAAACATGGGCAACGTAATGACGTTAACAATATAATGATATTGTTACAAAAAATTAATGCATCAGCTACACTTGTACTGAAGAGCTGAGCTGCAAGGCGAACATTCATTATTTTTGTTTTGAAAAAAATATGATTTGCCTTTAATTTATTTGCCATATAAAATAGTTCCTTTTCCTGTAATTCATGTAATTTCTGTATATATGTCCATTGAATTTTATTTCCAGAGTTTGGTTGGGTAAAGAAGCTAAAATGCTCGAATGCATTACGAACTAATTTGAGCATATGGCAGGGGTCTAAAAAGAAAAAGCATTGTTGCCCCGTCTGAGGGTCTAGAATTGTGGTTTGTAAACTGTTTACATCTAAACAGCAGCCCAACTCTTCAGCCATGGCAAGATTCGCTTTAGTACCGTCACACGTCAATGCTTTTATTTCGACACCAGTTTCGTAAACTAAATGAAAAGCTTGTGTCACAAGTCGAGCTTTTAGTTCAGCTTTTACGCCTTTTACTAAAAAGTACGCAATAGGTAATTTCCAAGTAGTATTTATACCTACTAATAAAAATACTAAAGCGTCAGTTGCTTCTTCAGAATTATCAGATGTAAAATCAAATCCATAGTCCACGTAACCATAATGTCTTTGAGTGCTTGCTATACTTTCCGTCAATTGTTTTATTTTGATTTCATCCATTACCAAAGTACAATAAATTTTCTTGTCCGGGTTACTTTCAGCTCGTAATTTTAATGCAACTAAAGCTTCTTTTGTAAACCCTGGTTTCCCTTCGATGGAACTGTACCATTTTGTTAGAGTCCTTGGAGCAGGTAAACATGTTCCAAAAGTCTTTCGCACATATCTGTATGCTTTCGGAGAATAAAAATTTAGAGTTAATGCAAAACATCGAAGTTCAGGGGAATATTTGTTTCTAGGAATTTTTCCAGTTTTGCTTTTAAGTAGCTGTCTAGTAAGAAGCTCTTTTTCCTCCACACCAATTTTGTTTAACACTAAACGATCTTCTTTATTAATTAAGGACTTTTCTGTCAGGTCATTTAATAGTTCTTGCAGCCCTGCAACCTTCTTCTTTAAGTATCTTTTTTGAGTTTGAAGTCTTTTTATTTGTTTATTTTTCATCTGTAGACGCTGCTTTAGTTTTCTTTTCCTTGGTGTATCTTGTATTGGTGGATTGTAAGTCAATGTAGGTGACTTACAAATATTAATTCTTGATGGCGATGTACAGGGCTGATCTTCAGTGGTTTTGCATTCTCCAGTTTGGGTAGGTTGAGGATCTTCATGTATTTCAACCTTTCTTATTTTAGATGAAGAAGTTTCTGGTTCAGACTCTTCTCTCTCTGGGTCAACCTGAAAAAAATATCAATATTTACCTATCCTTTCTCCTACTAGTTACTGTAACTCTCGATGAACACACCTGGATTTTAAAAAACCGAGAATACAAAAGTAAAGTAGATAATAACTTTCCAAAAATCCATTAACTAGCACACGTCTACATTTTTCGTTGTTCTCGGCCTGCGCGAGTATACGCGCTTTTGCATTGTATATTGAGTGCAAATGTTCATAAGTGGTTACTTCGCGTAAACAATTAAAGCGTCTGCGCAACAGAAAAAAACAAAACTACGTAAAAATGCGGAAGCGCGTAGGTAAGTAGGGGTTTAACCCTAAATAATTTTTTTGACTTCTTGTATCTTATAAAAGTTCTGGTAGTGCGCCATCTCAATTTTCCACTTTAAACAGTTGAGACGTCAAACATGGACAAAGTCACAACCAAAACCTAGTGCTTAAATTAAAAAAAATCACCTTTGCTAATTTCAAAGTTGGCAAAGCGCATTGTTTTAGTCTCCTCTTGTTATTAGATAGTAATATAAAACATGAAGCTTCAAAATGCTGTGAGCAAATTGTACTAGTACGTTTAGGAGTCCACAAATCATGATTTGCACAAGCCCGAATCCAGACATCCCGAGTCATTGCATCTTTTGGAAATCTGAAAAATTAATAGTCAGAATAACATACTCATAAAGTCGATATCGATATTTGTTTCTTTGCTGTCACAACTCTCATTTTGCTCCAGTGTGGCCTATTTTTAAATTAAAATTGCGTATTTTCGGGATAACTAGACCCGCAAATATTTTAAAGTAATCAAGAATAACGATACGAGAAAATAATAAGAGATTTGTGGAACATAAAGTTTGAATTTATTAATCAATTATTTGATCATAAATAGCAATTTTAAAGGGTTTAGTAAAAAAAAACTATAAAATAAAAAAAAATAGATTTTAAACAGTAATAACAATAACAAATGCTAAATAGAAGTTTGAAATAATTGTCAAGCTCTATAAATTACAACTTTAAAAATTACTCAAAATTAGATCTTGTACGATTTAGTGGCAACACTTATTGACCGACAATATTTCTTGGTTTTTTGCTAATTTATTGCATTATTTGTTAATATTAAGACAAAATAATACTTACAGATGGAAAGTAACGTTATCCTTTTGTTTACTAGATGTTTCCGATCTCTTTTTACACGAAAAAACACTGCAATTCGGCATTTTTCACTTACGGTCGTTCCGCACTACTGTGATTTGCTGAATGACGTGGAACGCGCGGCAACTAGTTTTATATAACGTCTATGACCGGCGGTCTCGTACCTTTGGCAGGGGGGAACGCCTGACAATGGCGTCTCCGGTTGGTTTAATGCTCTAAGGTATGAACCCACCAAAGTCATACTTACTTACTTTGCATGTGAGAAAAAGCGACAGTATGTTTTTTGTTTTGTTTGAGTGTGTGAATTCTGAGGTGTACATTCTGGGTTGATACATCACTTAAACACACAGATGTGGGTACGGCCTGTACCGCATGTTCACAGCAATACAATCCTTAGACATCACGCCTTGTTTCCCGAAGGGTTAGGCAGAGGTGTACCTATATAGTACACCCACATTTCGCCAGTTATGTTTCATCTAGTAAATATGGTTTTACTTATATCGCTACTTTTGAACTTTGATTTGGATAGGTATTCTGTTCAGCTACTTGTTACTAGAAATTAGTTTTTGCCTAGAATGATAAATATTATGTTCAATACTACACAATCAATGCATCTTAGATACTGTGACAACAAAACACAGATGTCCTGTTGGCCATGGTCTCCCGTCTCACCTACATCGCGTACTCCGAGATTTGTGACGTCACAGCATAAATCCCCGGATTATTAATTTTTACGCGATACAGTAAAAATTGAATAACTTCGTAATTTTTCAAGATATTGAAATAATTCTTTCATCTTGATTAATACATTTTTATCATCTAAAAATTTATATAAGTTTCATTTGTTTTAGTGTCATTAGAAACTTCCCTATTGGAAGCAAGTAGAAGAAGTACCTAGCTACTGTGTCATAATTTTTAATCGAATTACTGGACGCAAAATACGCGCTTTAACGTGGAATTGTGAACACCAGCCCTCTTACTATAAGTGCCCATGTAGATTTATGTGAACACATATTTTGAAATTGAAAGAATCTGATTACAACATACCAACAATGTTCTCTGATGCGTTGACTCGTCTGTTCAGCTCATACACGTCCATGGCATAGTTGAGCTCGGCCTCCACCTGGTCGGCATGTTCCTTGTGCGGCACACAGAAGCAGTTCGTCACTTCCACGATTCCCTTGTCGCAGGTGCCTATGCATCATAACAACATAACCTCAAAACTACGTTAAGCACTTGAAAATTTCACCTAATTTAATGCCGAAATTATTTTAATTGATATAAATCATGCTGTTTCAATAGACGCAGGTTCGAAATCCCAAGTCAAAAAACTCGATATCTACAGCTCTTCTGCCTGTATCACCAATGAACACATGACAGAAGACATCGGTAGAAAGCTGCGATTTCATGCAGAAATTGTTATTTATAAGCAGCGAATTGGATGTTTAATCAATACTTACCCAACAAGGTACCAATAACTCTGTGTGAGTCTGCATTTCGGCGCTCATAGGCGTCTACAATTTGAAATAATACAACGGGGTGAATCTTGACACTTAAGTTCAACGCCATGTTGATTTTGCAAAGGTTTATTTTTTAACTGCGTTCCATAATAAATAATGTCAGATTGTCAACAAAATTAAAGAAAAAAACGATATCTTTAGCATCATGCAGCAATGGAAGTAGCAGTGGTCCTGTAGTAGAGGTGGGGTATTTCATACGGCCAGGGTTGCGGGATGATCGAAAGAGTTACCGTGGCCCCGGCACAGGCAACAGAAGTTTTTAGTCAGTAAAAGTCTGACACGCTCTCCCGCTCCGCCCAGAGCGGGAGAAGTCATTTGATGATTTCTCATCCACAAAAAACAAAATTACTTTACTATTTTGCATTTTCAATCCACCATTTTCTTTTTAAATAGAGTGCTACCCCGCAGCATACTTACGTATTTATTTCTGTTTTTTTTTTTATGTTGAAGCTTTTATTTATTATTTTTTTTTGATTTTTTTTGATATTTCTCGGGACCCCAGGGTCCCGGACCTTTAGAAGGCATATGAGGGGCCGAAGCCAACTCGCAGAGGCCCGTTAGACGCTTTCAATGGAAATGAGGCACTAACCGACGATTATCCCTGTGCGTACTACGCAAGTGCACCCAAGGACAACCCCCGGATGGTGTAGGACTATTGCAGAATATGGAGACAAAAAAAAATTGGGCTATGGGTTTGGATGGCTAAAGTGGACTGGTTATCTAAAACTATGGAAGGACTATGGCCCCTGCCTGACCAATGTGTGATAAATACAATACACGGATAAAATGGCAGGGGGTGACTTGCACACTCAACAATGGGCCCCCGGAAACGGTCGCTAGCACATAGTGTCATAGCGACAAGGGGGCAACATGTCTTGAGGTGCTTAAGAGGAGTGGAGAGGTATTCCACGGCTATCAGGACAATCCCGGAAGTACGGTCAAGATCCCTACCAGCATCTTACTGGACTACTTCCTTCCTCCGAGCACGTTTGCTCTTGCGAATCTCTACTCAAGCCAGCCAATAAAGGCAAGAATGAGGTGGGAGGTCAGTTCTCGTCAGTGTTCACTCCAGCCGGCCAATAAAGGCAAGCCAGAGATGAGGAACATGACTTCTCCCGGGAGATAGGGTACGTGGGGTCGCTACTGCCCAGCAGCTCGCCACATGCTGCCCTGCGGGTTTCTGTATCTCTCTTGGTCTGGCTCCTCACCCTAGACCTGTTCCGGCAAAGTAACCTCTACCGGCACAGACCTAGAGTTCGAAGCGCGCAAGCCCCACCACGACGTCAACGTAGAGATACGGCGATGGGGTATTTATTATTATTATTTATTTATTTAACCTAGTGCTGGGCACGCCACAATTATGGCGATAAGTCCCCTCTTTGAGGAGTGGCTGGAGAGGCACCACGGTGTCCTCACCTTCCGCCTGACGCAGGTCCTCTCCGGACACGGGTGCTTTGGGAGGTACCTATTCCGGATAAGGCGGGAGGAAACGCCCGGGTGTCACCACTGTGTGTATCGCCCGGAGGACACAGTGGAGCATACAGTGGAGGCCTGCCCGGCTTGGGCGGGGCACCGCCGTGTCCTTGTGGAAGCGATCGACGGCGGCGATCTCTCGCGTCCGGTTCTGGTCCAGGCCATGGTAAAGAGCGAGAGTAAATGGGAAGCCATCACCTCCTTCTGTGAGGCAGTAATGCTCGCGAAGGAGGAGGCGGAACGCGTGAAGGAGAGGCAAGCTTTGCGCCCTCACGACCCTAGTCGCCGCAGAAGACGCCCTGGGCGTCGGGAATTGGTAGCCGATTTCCGGCCACCGTAGGTGCGGGCTTGCGGACGGCGAGCAACGGGTAGCTCGCCGTCCGGTAAGGACCAAGCCCGAGTCGACGGCGCGTTGTGTTCCACGCGCGCCTCAGAGATGTCAGCACTATTGACGGTGTCCGCTAGGGCCGATGCCAGCTAGGGTTGCAGGATGTTCGAAAGAGTTACCGTGGCCCCGGTACAGGCAACTGAAGGAACACGGGTGGGTTTTAGTCAGTAAAAGTCTGACACGCCCTCCCGCTCCGCCCAGAGCGGGAGAAGTCATTTGATGATTTCCCATCCAAAAAAAGGTCTACGCCGGGCGCCTGGGCGCGTAGCGCTTGCTACGAAGTATGTATTGTTTTTGATCGGTATTTAACAGTTTTTTGTTTTGTTTTAGGTACTAGTATTCAGTGTTATTTCAAAAGAATGCTTGTACTAGATACTTGGCTATCTATTAAGGACAGCAAATCCGAACTGGAACGGTAGCGTCGAGTTTTTCAAGCCCTGATACAGTTGCTGCCTGATGTTGAGAATTTGATTGCTGATGACTTAGAGAAAAGAGTTACTAATCTTTGTACAAGGTTTGTAGCTATTTGGAAGCGTCTCTCGCAAGTATTCTCACATGGTCTCTAAGTACGGAGACTGGTTGGATGATTCAAGTCGATCTAACGCCGCTTCTTTAAATTTCGACACTGACGAAGTCTCGTCTCTCATAAATGAAACTAAACTGACTAAACATCATATGGTTATGGTGAAAGACTTATAAATGTAAAATCACCGAATGAATTACCATCTTATCCAAAAGTGTTGCAAGCTAAAAGGCAGTGTTATCCATTGCAAGAGTTTATCACGGAATCATCTGCTGAAGTAGAATTACAATCATTGTTAGATCATACTACATGCCGGATACTAGAATCCCAAAAAAACGTTATGGATAATATTGACCTTAACAAAGAATTTGTTTTGATTGGAAAATGGGGTTTCGTTGGAAGTATGGAGCACAGCGAATATAAAGTGTTTTGGAGATTCTGGTGTCGAGGATGATGGCAGTAGGTACCTGTGTTTATTACTTCATATTATCCTCTCCAATTAGTTTGTAAGTAACACTGCCAGAAGGTTTTTTCTAATTCAGCTATTTCAGCGGAAATTACTGGATTAGACAAAGACCTTATTGACAGATGTCATAATCTGCTGCAGTATCTTTCGTTGGGATACAAAATTAATAACGCGGCTTTTAAACAATATGCTCTAGACACAGCACGTAATCTTGTTGCTACCTATCCATGGTACAACCTGCCCTCGTCTCAATATAAGGTCCTCATTCATGGTTCGGAAGTAATTGACCACGCATTATTGTCAATAGGTGAACTTTTGGAAGAGGCCGCCGAATCTTGCAATAAGTTAGTTAAACAGTTTAGGCGTGACAACACAATGTCCCGGGTTGTCACAAACACCGACTTGATACATAGACTTCTTCTTAATCGGATCCTTATATTTCTGGTTTCACGAAGGTTACCACGGAAGAAGAAGTCTATTCTATCTAATGAGATGTTGAATTTGTTGTCGACATAGAATAAAATGTATATACATATATAGTTATATAATAAACACTAGATTTACATTATTTTAGATACAGCTCCTAATATGTAACAATCAACATGTAAATATATTTTTTGTCCATTTATGTGTTTGCAGTTAGGTAATAATTAGGTATTTACTTTATTTTTACTTCAAAAATGTAAATATTTAAGTTTATTAGTTATTCAAGTTCCAATTCTTTTCTAGAGATTTACGTTTTTACCCTATATAATGTTATATCTAATATTTATATAATATATAAGCTAACAGACTTAAAACAATAATTATAATATATACAAATGTAAAAAAAAAAAATATTATCATAGGGCATCAAAAAATTCGTCCGCATCGCTGTCAACAGGAAAAGTACCCAAAAGGCTGGCAGCATTGCCACGTTGTATGGCGATGCTGATTCTTTGGACAAAGAATAGGCCAGCCCTTTGGTCACGTGAAGAATCGACCAACCGCTTGGCGATGTCTCGGAAAACCAAGTAGGCACTCGGACCCCATGGCCATAGTGTTTCAACTTCAACCCCAAACGGCTCGAACATATAACTCCCAAAAAGAGCGGAATATTTTCGCCGTTTGAGGTTTTCCGCACCTGCAGCAGCCGCCCCAGCACAGCCCGCCGTACTAGGAAGATGGGATGGCGCAAGGGTGTCGACACATGTTGCATCCCACACCAAAGGCCTGCCTAACTTCCAAGGCATTATGGTCATTCCGTCTGGTCTCTTGCCATCGTCACGTGCAAAGCCGTTGGGTTCTAAAACAGCTGGCACCCCGGCGGTGACAAGAGCACGACAAATAATGTCATTAATGCTGGCGTGCCGTGCTATCCGGCCTGCGCTCTTACTACAAGACAGGCCATGATGTCCGAGGCAGTCGACGGCTTCACCGCACTGGCAGCGATGTGGAGCCCCGCAAGGAGCGCCCAGACGCAGACAAGTAGCGAGCCGGAAGGTGGAGTCACCCAACAAAGTGCCTATGTTGGGTGACGGTAGTGCTTGAAGCCAGAGGCCCGACTCCCATTCACCCATAGCCAGCAGGCGGGCACGCTCAGCAGTATTGGTGGACGTATTGATAAGATTATTCCGTACCAACCTGCAAAGCGGCTCATCCCACTGTCTCTGGGAAGATGAGTTCACGGGCCGATCTGAATCCGGGCAAGCCGCTATCCAGGCGTTCACCGCATCACTCAAGCACGGCACTTCAGAGTCAACCAGCTAAGATTTTCTCGGTCAACTTTTCAGTGCTGTGGACAGAGGACAGGAACGCCGGTAAGCTAATACTGGTAATTTTGCGGACGCCGAGGCCGCCAAAACGGATGGGTAGTGTGGCTTGAAGCCACGCTCGGTCGTCCAAGGCCACATTTAAAATAGATGTTAGTGTGCTGCGAATAATTTGGTAAATTTTGTCCAACAGATGTGGCTGCTTCCATAAAGGGGAAGAACGTAGAAAATATATAAAATTTCGGCCAAAACAACAGTATCTAATCAGGGTGAATGCCGAATGTAAATTAATTTTGGAGAGTCTGTCCGAAATGTCGTTGAAGTTTTTGATTTTTTCGTCGATGAAAGGAGAAAAGCTGTCTTCTAAAATTGGGGAACCTAGGAGGTGCAGTGAACTTTTTTCTAAAATTTTAATTTGTGGGGCTATTGCATTAAATTTATCTAGGGTCAATTGTCTGTCAGTAATGTCAGGAAGATAGATTTCACATTTTGAGGGGTTAAGTTCCAAGCCAATAGATTTAAATTCCTGTTTGAGAAGTTGTAGGTCTTTCAAAACGGTGTCTGCATCACCTCCTAGAGTCCCATCGTCTAAATACCACACGTTAAATTTTGAATTTAGTTTCTGGATAATTGGATGAATAGCCAAGCTGAAAATGACTGGCCCGAGAGGGTCACCTTGTTGGCATCCTACTGCAGATTCCAAAACATTGTCCTTGTATAATAATTTGGAAGGGTACCTTTAACATTGCCACATAAAACCATAAATTTCAGGTGGTTCCTTTTTGACTTCAGCCAACAAAGTGTCCCTGTTTACAGAGTTAAAGGCGTTCTTCACGTCAACCTTGAGGATGGCCTCACCTTTGTCGAAGTTTGAAAAGGTGGAAAGGGCATGTACGGCAGCCTCACAGCCCCCTTTCGAGCCAAAACCAAGCTGCAGGGGCTGAAACTTAGTTGTAAGCGTTTCGCTGTAAAGCTTACAGCATATTTTGGCTGCCGTACGCCTGTAGGTGCACCCAACGGCGATGGGACGCATGCCGCCGTCCTTCTTGCGCAGGGCGCATAAGTTGGCCCCGTACAAGACATCCACGACGGCCTCGTTCACACCGCCGGTGAGCATGAGGTTAATCAGGGCCGCAAGCGCCTTCAAAAGTGACTCACCAGCTTCCCCGGCGCCTGAACTCAGTAGATCCTTTAGATGTTGTGGAGTCAGGCCGTCGAGGCCGCCGGCGGAACCACTTCGAAAGGAGCTCACGGCTGCAATCAACTGGGGGGCCGAAACGGTTAGGAAGGTTGAAGATAGGTCGGGAGAGTCGGGTGGGTCGGGAAAGGTGAGACCATCCGCAGGCGCTGGGTGTTTACTCTCTAGAGCTGTTAGCGTTTCTGGATATCCAGTCCGCTGGGAATGTTCAACACCGTCTACCAGGCGGAATGTGTGGGCATTATACAAGCGGCCTACGCCATAGAAGCCAGGAGAGTCACGGATGCCCACATACGCATACTCTCTGACAGCGCCTCAGTTCTCCAGTCCTTAGGAAAGAAACATATTACATCGAGACTAACACTAGAATGTCACAATGCACTGGAACGTCTAACGGTTTCAAATCGCAATACAGTGACACTGCAATGGATAAAAGGACACAGTGGATCATTAGGCAACGACGCAGCTGACGAATTAGCTAGGAGAGTATCCGGCACGTTAGTCTGTGGGCCCGAACCTATTGTACCCATTCCGTTCAACCAACTACGCAGGTGGCTACAACAGTTCACCCACACACAAGCGGAGAAATGGTGGGCCTCGGCACCGGGCTGCAGGCAGTCCAGGGAAGCTATGCCATCATTAGATGGCAGGCTGACCAGCCGCTTATTACGCCTAGACAGGGACGGCCTGCGCCTGGTGGCGGGGACCATCACGGGACACTGCTCGCTAAACAAACACTTCCACACAATAGGCATAACGGACAGTCCTCTGTGCAGGGCATGCATGGAGGCTGAGGAAACCGTTGCGCATGTGCTCTTTGAATGCACAGTCGTCGCCCAGATCAGAACAGAAACCCTCGGGTCACCCAGATCTTTCAAAGACATCCTAGACAGACCAGAAAACATAATCAAGTTCTGGAGGGAGGTGGGCTGGTTGGAATAACCGCCGAAGGCCGCCATGGCCCACGTACAATGGTCCACATGTAGGACTAAGTGCGGAAACCAAGTCCCGTAACATAGAACATAGCGTTTCTGGAGAGTAAGGCGCCACCACATCACTGCTGAACAATATCAATATCAATTCTTTTCTTGTTTTTTTGTAAGTGTGTATTTAGTCAAGTATCATAAATGTTTAGCAGCGATGTGGTGGCGCCTTACTCTCCAGAAACGCTAACAGCTCTAGAGAATAAACACCCCGCGCCTGCGAATGGTCTCACCTTTCCCGACCCCCCCCCCCCCCGATCCTCCCGACCTAAATTCAACCTTTCTAAACGTTTCGGCTCCCCAGTTGATTGCAGCCGTGAGCTCCTTCCGACGGCCTGACTCCACAACATCTAAAGAATCTATTGAGTTCAGGCGCCGGGGAAGCTGGTGAGTCGGTATTGAAGGAGTTTGCGGCCCTGATTAACCTCATGCTCACCGGCGGTGTGAACGAGGCGGTCATCGATGTCTTGTACGGGGCCAACCTATGTGCCCTGCGCAAGAAGGACGGCGGCATTCGTCCCATCGCCGTTGGGTGCACGTACAGGCGTACGGCAGCCAAAATATGCTGTAAGCTGTATAGCGAATCGCTTACAGCTAAGTTTCAGCACCTGCAGCTTGGTTTTGGCTCAAAAGGGGGCTGTGAGGCTGCCGTGCATGCCCTTTCCACCTTTTTAAACTCCAACAAAGGTGAGGTCGTCCTCAAGGTTGACGTTTAGAACGCCTTTAACTCTGTCAACAGGGACACTTTGTTGGCAGAAGCCAAAAAGGAAATACCCGAAATTTATGGTTTTATGTGGCAATGTTAAAGGTACCCTTCTAAATTATTGATATGTTTCATTTGTATCATCGGCTTTGTAGTTGTTAGTGCAAACATTTTATGCAAAAAATGGCCTTATAGTATTTGATATGTAAGCGCCTTAGTGGTCATTTTTATGTGCATGGATAACTACAACAAAAAAATGTGAGAGTATGAGTGATACGCATCTCACTTGATATCTCTTTCCGACTTGTATAGATTGTATTATGTCGTCCGCTCACTCGCGACTCGAGAGTCAGTAGTAAAGTAACTCAGTATGTCTCAGTCTCCCTCTCTCGCTCACTGCTCAGCGCCTTGCAAGCGACGCGTCGCGCGGAAAGAGCACAGAGCAAAGTAATGTTTCAGATCCAAATGATGCGTTTGAAACGTTGCTACTGTAACTGAACCAATCTTTTGAATCACTTCAATGATCCGGATCAGTGAGTCAGCTCCCCACACACGCCTAAATGACAGTGACACCACGATTTGACAGACTTTCTACTCCTGATGTTTTTGCCGCCCGTCCATAAAAGTTAATTATTCGGGTGTAGGGTTTACTCTAGACGTGGGCAAAGTGTATCATCATTTTTGCGATTGGAACATTTGCATCTGGCTCACTGAAATGATCCGAAACACTGATGTTTCATTTGGATCATTTGTATCATCGGCTCAAAGATTATAACGTCGTCGTTGATACTGCAAAATGTCATATGTCAAACAATATTGAAATTCGGTTTTCGACGCAAAAGTATCCAAAATCAGCGACCTACGGGTCCAATATAATAATGCGTTGAGAGTACTGATGGGGCTGCCGTGGCGCTGTAGTGCGTCCGGCATGTTTGCGGACGCAAAGATAAATGGTTTTGCTGCCATCATCCGGAAAAGATGTGCCTCCCTACTGACGCGAGTCCGCGGCAGTACTAACACCATTCTTAGTGTATTCGCAGATCGGTGGGATTCTCCTATGCTGCAGAGATGGATGCGGCTCCACACCGAATTGTAATTTTTATGTTTTCTATGTACCTACTAACACTATATATTAAGTATTATTGTTACTAACACTATGGACTCTGTCTGAAATAAAGTTATTTGATTTGATTTGAAAATCGTAATCGATTACGATTTTGAATACAATCTATCGAATCGTTTTAGTGAGTCGGCTCCGTAAAGAGTTACACACGCCTAGTTCACTCCGAAATTTCGAACTACTTCCGGACCGGCCCGTATCTTCGTTGACGGGCTTAGAGAGTAGGCTCCCAGTTTCCTGACACGCACGAATTGCTTTTCTATACTAACTCAAATTTTACTTGGCCGCATCTTTGACGCCACATACAAACTACGCATTACACCTGGCTGGTTGGAGGATCCTTTTTCTATAAAGGCACTTTCCTGATCCCTGATCCTTGTACCATTAAACGGTAAACCGCATCAGTGCACGTTTCTCAGAATTTATTTCATTGTTCAGCATTTCTTATAATTGCTAAGAGACTATTTTTTATTTGAGATAGGTTTGCTCTTGACTCTAGTCTAGGTCAGAGATGACAAAGTCGACGATGGAGCGAGCTTACCCAGTTAATTGCGCCCCAAGAGTCCGCTTCTGAAGCAGCTATGCGTTTGTGGAGTCTCATTGAGCGTATACCGAAGGTGGAAATGAACGAAGAAGTCATTACTGGTTTTGTCATATCAGTCCTCAGCCAAAGGAGCTCTTTAATACGTAGAGAGCTCAATTCATACACCATCACAACAAGAGCTCAATTGTATCGCGCCCTTAGTGGAATATCACTAAAGAGACGCCACGATGAAAATGAAGAGCAACCTTCCAATCTAAAGAAACCACGTATGACTGCTGATTCGAAATTCGGAGGATCCTGTCACTACTGCGGCCATCGTGGACACAAGATCGAAAAGTGCCGCAAACGCCGAGATGGTGTCGCTGCCACTAAGGTCACACTGCCACAAAGCGAGAGAAGACAGTCACATGTTTCACATGTCAAAAACCGGGACATGTCAGTACGGCTTGCCCAAACAATAAAGCAGAACCAGCTAAGAAGGATGTGAACATTTGCGAACGGAATCTCGCAAAAGGTACGCTGTCAACGTCGACTGGTAAGTCAATTCCGTTTCTATTCGACAGTGGTTCGGCATGTTCATTGATCAAAAATAACTTAGCTGCCCAGCTTCCGGGCTCCGTACGCAAGGACACGGTTTATTTGACAGGCATAGGTGGGGAGGATGTAAAATGCTCGACTCAAATTTCTAGTCTCGTTCATATTCAGGATATTCCAGTTAGTGTACTATTTCACGTGGTCCCAGATGACACTTTGGTAGAGTCAGTTATTGTAGGTAGAGACATTTTAGATCAAGGGTTTCATGTTGAAATTAACAGTGATTCAATTCGATTTTCATCGCGCAAACGCATCAACGCCTGCCGAACCTCTGGTCACCTAGATTTCAGTTCGATTGACACAGATTTAGAAGGAAAAAAGAAGGAGCAATTGTTCAGCATCTTGAGCAACTATAGTGAGTATTTTATAGAAGGCATGCCCAATCGTAGAGTCACTACCGGAGAGATGAAAATTGACCTGATCGACCCACATAAAACGGTGCAGAGACGTCCCCATCAGATGTCACCATCAGAGAAGGTAATTGTTAGAGACAAGATACAATCGCTTTTAGATGCAGATATCATCCGAGAGAGTTCATCACCTTTTGCAAGCCCCATTGTATTGGTGAAGAAAAAAGATGGTACAGACCGGTTGTGCGTTGATTATAGAGAGCTAAACGCCAACACTCGACCAGAACATTACCCACTCCCAAGAATAGAGGAACAGGTAGACCGTTTAAACGGAGCGCATTTCTTCAGCTCTCTAGACATGGCGGCAGGCTACCACCAAGTCAAGGTCAGTTCTGAGTCCATCGAGCGTACAGCCTTCGTAACCCCTGATGGGCAGTTCGAATATCTCGCCATGCCCTTTGGCTTACGAAATGCTGCATCTATTTACCAGAGATGTATCAACAAAGCCCTTAAGTCTCTGAAAGACACAATGGCGTTAGCGTACATGGATGACGTCCTTTCATATTCGTCCACTATTGACGAAGGGTTACAGCGTCTCGACGCCGCGCCGTACTCGGTGCTCTGACAGAAGCGGGGTTCTCTTTGAAGTTAGCCAAGTGCAAGTTCATGAAAACCGAGGTTAATTATTTAGGATACGTCATAAGGGCCGGAGAGGTAAGGCCTAATCCTGGAAAAATTCAAGCCCTTCTAGAAGTCCCATTTCCTAAGACAGCACGACAAGTAAGGCAATTTCTAGGATTGGCCTCCTATTTCCGACGTTTCATACCCAATTTTGCTAACATCGCCAATCCCCTATATCCTTTGACTAAACTCAAAGGCCGTATAACTTGGACACACGAGCATTCGGAAGCTCACAGGAAAATTGTCAAAATTCTGTCTTCTGAACCCGTATTAACGATCTTTAATCCCGACAAACCGGTAGAGCTACATACTGATGCCAGCTCCGAAGGCTATGGTGCCGTATTGATTCAGAGAGAACAGAATGTACCACATGTTGTGGCGTATTTCAGCCGCCGTACAACCGAAGTAGAGTCGAGGTACCACTCGTACGAATTAGAAACCCTAGCGGTTGTACGAGCGGTCGAAAGTTTCCGCCATTACCTTTACGGCCAACATTTCACAGTCTACACCGACTGTAATTCCTTGAAAGCTTCCAAAGCTAAAACAGACTTGTCACCTCGCGTTCACAGATGGTGGGCGTTTCTCCAAGCATATGATTTCGATATCATTTATAAAGAAGGACGTCACATGGCACATGCTGACTTTTTATCTAGAAACCCTTTGCCTTCCTCATCGGGTACGGAAGAACCCGGCACCACTTTCGTTAATTCGAACCCCATAGACTTTCGTAAATCCGTTAATTTTGTAGAATTACACAATAGTTGGATTCAAGTAGAGCAGAAAAGGGACCAGGAAATCTAGAACCTCATAAGCCAGCACGAAAGAGGTGAACTACCAGGAACAGTCGCTCACACCTACGATGTTCGGGAAGGCATCCTTTATCGGAAAGTAGAAAGGAATAAGGTAAGCACCTGGCTCCCCATAGTTCCACGCTCCTTGGTATGGACGCTTATAAATCATGTACACACCGAGATCAAACATCTAGGCCATGATAAAACTCTCAACAAATTATATGAGCAGTACTGGTTCCCACAAATGTCGAAGAATGTACAAAAGTTTATCGACTCATGCATAGTCTGCAGGGCCGCTAAAGGCACTTCAGGGGCACAGCAGGTAAGGTTGCACCCCATCCCTAAAGTTTCAGCACCATGGCATACCGTGCACATCGACATCACAGGCAAACTTAGCGGCAAGAGTGATAGGAAGGAATATGCCTGTGTCATCATAGATGCGTTCACAAAATATGTCCTCCTAGATTATACACAATCACTAGATTCAGCTTGCGCCGTGAAATGTTTAAAGAAAGCCGTGTGTCTCTTCGGTTCCCCTAAGAAAATAATAGCAGATCAGGGCAGATGTTTTATTAGCAAAGAATTTAAAGAATTTTGTACTGACCACAACATAGAGCTACATCTTATTGCAACTGGCTCTGCCAGAGCGAACGGGCAGGTAGAGAGGGTAATGCGCACCTTGAAAAGCCTACTAACTATTATCGAAAATGATACCAATAAAGTTTGGAGAGATGAGCTAGATGAAGTACAATTAGCTCTAAATAGCACTAGATCTAGGGTTACCGGTTTCACACCAACAGAACTGATGTTTGGCATACGCGCACAATCCTTAGGAATGTCCCAAATAGCTTCTAATGTTAGCACCCCTTCACGGGCTGATCTAGATGTCATAAGATGTCAAGCTTCAGCAAATATTATTGAGGCGGCTAGTTCACAAGAACAACTGTTCAATAGGGGTAAGGCTACGATAAAACCATTTGAGCTGGGCGATTATGTCTTCATCAAGTGCAGCGAGCGTAATCAGACAAAGTTAGCTAAAAAGTTTAAGGGACCATTCGTCATAACTAGAGTCTTAGACAACGACCGCTATGAATTAAAGAGTATTAATAGATCTAACAGACTCTATAAGTACTCACATGAAAACTTGCGTGCGGTGCCTAGGGGTTTTGGGGGAATGGTAGAGATATCTACAACTTTTTTCATCGCACAAAAGAGGTGTATACGTGCGATTTGTAATGTGGACCCACTCACATCCTGTAAACCACTGTTTAAGAAACTCAGAATACTTACATTGACTGGTATTTATATTGAGGAAGTATGTAAATTTACCAAATCTCATCCAGAGATGTTTGAAAAACTGGGAGATAAATGTGTGTTCAAAACTAGATACCCAAATAGACTAATTAATACGATAATAAAAACGGAACTATATAGGCGAAGTTGTTATCCTATGTGTATTCAAATTTATAACAAGATCCCTAATCAAATTAAAGAACTTCCAATGGTTCGCTTCAAAAGGGCTTTACGTAGGTGGTTAATTGAGAATCCCTTCTACAATATAAAAGAATTCTTTCAGTTTAAATTTTAAGTAATAATATAATTGTACCTACCTATAACAAAAATTTGCATGTCATTATGTTATGATTAAATATGCTAAGCTACTAATATTACCTACCATCTTAAGAACTATTGTAACCATATTTATCTGCAAATAAATCTTTGACTTTGACTTTGACTTTTGATCAATGATGAGGATGACGTGTCGGCGGTCGATGAAAGCGGCATTGACCTAATAGAGTCCTCAGACACCGATACCGAGACAGTGTCCAGCGCTAGTGAACAAACCATTACTGCCAGTTCCGGCACACTTTCGGCTTCAGAAGACGACTAACGAACAATTGTGGACTAAGCTCAAGTACACCGAAGTAAATGAGGTCGATTTGTACGATATGGCATATCTGTTTTAATGTTGTAACGTAAAGCTGGTTGAAGGGGCCTCGTACGCCCGGGCCACGCTTTAGTAGCTGGTTGAAGGGGCCTCGTACGCCCGGGCCACGCTTTAGTAGCTGGTTGAAGGGGCCTCGTACGCCCGGGCCACGCTTTAGTAGTTGGTTGAAGGGGCCTCGTACGCCCGGGCCACGCTTTAGTAGTTGGTTGAAGGGGCCTCGTACGCCCGGGCCACGCTTTAGTAGTTGGTTGAAGGGGCCTCGTACGCCCGGGCCACGCTTTAGTAGCTGGTTGAAGGGGCCTCGTACGCCCGGGCCACGCTTTAGTAGCTGGTTGAAGGGGCCTCGTACGCCCGGGCCACGCTTTAGTAGTTGGTTGAAGGGGCCTCGTACGCCCGGGCCACGCTTTAGTAGTTGGTTGAAGGGGCCTCGTACGCCCGGGCCACGCTTTAGTAGTTGGTTGAAGGGGCCTCGTACGCCCGGGCCACGCTTTAGTAGCTGGTTGAAGGGGCCTCGTACGCCCGGGCCACGCTTTAGTAGCTGGTTGAAGGGGCCTCGTACGCCCGGGCCACGCTTTAGTAGCTGGTTGAAGGGGCCTCGTACGCCCGGGCCACGCTTTAGTAGCTGGTTGAAGGGGCCTCGTACGCCCGGGCCACGCTTTAGTAGTTGGTTGAAGGGGCCTCGTACGCCCGGGCCACGCTTTAGTAGTTGGTTGAAGGGGCCTCGTACGCCCGGGCCACGCTTTAGTAGCTGGTTGAAGGGGCCTCGTACGCCCGGGCCACGCTTTAGTAGCTGGTTGAAGGGGCCTCGTACGCCCGGGCCACGCTTTAGTAGCTGGTTGAAGGGGCCTCGTACGCCCGGGCCACGCTTTAGTAGCTGGTTGAAGGGGCCTCGTACGCCCGGGCCACGCTTTAGTAGTTGGTTGAAGGGGCCTCGTACGCCCGGGCCACGCTTTAGTAGCTGGTTGAAGGGGCCTCGTACGCCCGGGCCACGCTTTAGTAGTTGGTTGAAGGGGCCTCGTACGCCCGGGCCACGCTTTAGTAGTTGGTTGAAGGGGCCTCGTACGCCCGGGCCACGCTTTAGTAGTTGGTTGAAGGGGCCTCGTACGCCCGGGCCACGCTTTAGTAGCTGGTTGAAGGGGCCTCGTACGCCCGGGCCACGCTTTAGTAGCTGGTTGAAGGGGCCTCGTACGCCCGGACCACGCTTTAGTAGCTGGTTGAAGGGGCCTCGTACGCCCGGGCCACGCTTTAGTAGTTGGTTGAAGGGGCCTCGTACGCCCGGGCCACGCTTTAGTAGCTGGTTGAAGGGGCCTCGTACGCCCGGGCCACGCTTTAGTAGCTGGTTGAAGGGGCCTCGTACGCCCGGGCCACGCTTTAGTAGCTGGTTGAAGGGGCCTCGTACGCCCGGGCCACGCTTTAGTAGCTGGTTGAAGGGGCCTCGTACGCCCGGGCCACGCTTTAGTAGTTGGTTGAAGGGGCCTCGTACGCCCGGGCCACGCTTTAGTAGTTGGTTGAAGGGGCCTCGTACGCCCGGGCCACGCTTTAGTAGTTGGTTGAAGGGGCCTCGTACGCCCGGACCACACTACGAGATACGGTTGAAGGGGCCCAGCACGCCCGGAACATAGTTGAGTAACCAGATGAAAGGGCCTTGCACGCCCGATCCAAGTTTCTTTATAATGGCATTGATTCTCAGTCTGGTCAGAAAAGACCGAGCGTATGTTAACATGTATATTCGCTTTTTCGTTGAAACAGGTAGACATCTCAGCATGTAAATGCACGACATTATGCGCACGAGGTTGTGCGACCATCAGGATTGGCCGTGTCGGCGCATCCGCTTCTCAATACGTCAGCTGTCACCTTATGTCAATGTCCATAACGAACACCGAGCACTGGAGAGGCGGCCATCTTGTAAAAGTGACAGTCAAGGTTGAACCATAGTGAAGTGCGCACGCAGCCACGTGCTCGGTGGACGTTACGTTTTAAATCCACTTTAATCTTAGTTATCTTTAATTAGTTTGTGAAACTATTGATTGTATTATCGAGAATTATAAGTGAAGTGATTATTGCAATAGTGATTTTTATTGAAATACCGACTCCCTACCCGCCAATCCACGCCTACCTAAAGATGTCTAACCATTCTGATGATAGTCGAGACTTCAAGCTTAATTAGTGCAACAATAAAAAAACTGAGCCTCTTTAGTTCTCGAAATAAAGACCATTTTTACTGTGAATGCTGGTATAACGGACACAATATTATTTAGGTTTATTCAATAAAAAGTTATTATTGCTGGACTTTTCTACTATAATTTATATTTCTAGGATCTACAAGCTACATGACAAAACTCGTAAAATAGTATTATTCCAATGAGACATCACCTCAGTCTATCTTATAATTTTATACTCATACTTTAAAACCACAGCACATTTTTAAAATGTACTGGTAACATGGTAAATATATATTAGGATCACAAAAGCTTGTTTTCACAGAATACCTATTATTATGCAATTATTAACAACTTCCCATAATTGGGTCAACATAACAGTAACTATCAACACAAGTCCTGTAGCTTGACACGTTGCGGGACGCACTGAATTAGCAGTAGATTTTTTGAAGTTGAAAAATGACAGTACGGGCACCGCCGTACAATTTTAAACTCTTCTAAAGTGAGGTACGGGCATTACAGCGAAATTTCGTATAGAGGAACACACAGATTACTAATATGTAGCAAGCTAGAGGAACAAGGAAAACCACTGTCGTATCACATCAATCCCTCATACGTATCTAGAAGCATTAGAACGCACAGTCATACATTGAAAATATATGTGTTAGTGCGTTTTCTATGAAGTCCTCGCACGCACACTACGGTTATGCCAGTAACCGGTCTATAAAGATTCTATGCGACGACGGCTCGAGTCACGGAACAGAAAAAACAGTGGAAGTAGCTTGAGAAAATGTTTGTACCAGAACCGGTGTCGCCAAACTCATACATTTACGATTACGATTTTTGAGTAATTTCCCTAATACTTTTTCTAAAAGTATCCCAAGTTACTTCATATAATATCAGCTATCTTTGACCCAGTCTTTTCGGAGATTACCCGTAACAAACAGACGAGACAGACTGATGGACAGACAGACAGACAATTTTTTTTAAATTGAGTTTTTGGTATAAGTATTTTCATATGCATTTAGTAAAAATCTGTTATTTTGATATTATAATCAGACAAGGTACCTTGACATGAGCAGTTATTTTTGGTCGCATAAAATTGTCAGCCTCAACTAAGGGTTGTGATGTAGATGCTATTGGAGCGGAGCTTGTTTTTGCAGCATTACTTTGACTATCAGTATCCTATGACATAAATAATAAGACCATTATTTATATGTATTATGTTAATTTACTATAAATTAAAAATTAGTATACTAGTTTTGCAAAATAGTTTGGTATAATTAGCTAAAGTATAGAACTTAGCTAATTAAAAAACTAATAATGGTAAACGTCCCTTAATGCGGTGCCATAAGTGCCAATTTACAAGTGTATTGAAAAGTATTTTAATTTAGCTATAATGCTGTTTTTGCACATACCAGAGAAATACGAGTTAAAACGTTTTTAATTGGTTCTGTTTTATCCTTTAAGTATCTGTTACCAGATTTTTTTATAATAAAATCGTCTTCCTTAAAATGCTGCGAACATATAGTGCTGTTTTTTGTAGGGAACCAGCTTAACCCTTAAATGCATGAATTTTTATTTTTAATAAACAAAAATTGAAATCATTCGGGAAATGGGAAAAAAAACACTCCAAAGGTGGTTACATAAAGAGATATGAGGTTTTTATACATACGATGTAGATTTACATCGCTATGCATTTAAGGGTTAATCTCCAGTAGCATTGATACATTTTTCTTTACAAATTGGATCATTAGGAAAACTGAAATTATTAAGGAAGGAAAATAAAATCTAACAATTATCATCACTATCATCATCTCAGCTGAAATCATCGCCATCGTCCACTGCTAAACATAACAATATTAAGGTATAATTCAAACGCCCTATGTTGTACCTAACTCTTTAGCTAGATGTATTTAAAATTACATCACGAATATCATCCTACATTTTTTTTATTAACTTTATTAATTTAATAATTATCTGCATTATATTACTTACATACATATTTAAATATTTTTATTTTAAAAAGGTAATGTATTACATGTCGATTGATTTTATCGATAAAGTCACGCACTATTTGGATAGCGTCAAAAGTCTAGGTAGACAAGCGAATATTCCAGAAAGGCTAATAACCGGGAAAAGAAAATCAACTTTGTTGTCATGTCTGTAAGGACAATTTTTGTTTGTATATCTTATGCAATGTTTGACTAAATTTTGTTTTTTCATAAAATCAAAAAAATCAAAAAATAAATCCGAAAATAATACTTACCGGTGGTAGGGTAGACCGGGGACAATTAAAACAGGTCATGATTACAACAACTTCAATTTCTTGAAAACCATGATACCTACGTATGTGACGCGTCGTTCGTTGCTTCGTCGGGCATGTTCGGTTTTGTGTTAAGTACGGCTCGAGCGAGCGAGCGACGCAGTCGTGTACAGGACGCCTCGACGAATTTCGCGCCAAAAAGTAAGTATTCACGATTTTTGAATTTTTGTTATTTACCTATTTATATATTGTTTTTTGACAGCTTTTCTTATTTTAGAGTAATGTTTATCTGTTTAAGAGTGTTTTTATTATTGTTGATTAATGATAAAGTCAATATAAAACAAAATATTGAGTATTGAAGTAGAAGATGTGAGATGGGTACGTTTGAAACAACCTGTCTGTGGACGTTTGAAACGTTTCAAACGTCCCCGCATATTCTGCATTTTTACCCGACTGCACAGAAGAAGGTTGTGTTTTCTAGAGTGTAAATAACTAACAGAAGATAAAATCGCAACAATTTTTTTTTAAATAAAACGTATACGATGAAAAAACTTAACCAATGAAACCACTTTTAACTCACAGTTGCTAAAATAAGACCCTAAAATTTAGCCAGCAACATGTTTTTAAACGTTCACAGACTGTGCAGCCAAGTTCCTCTGTCATACTTGTGTCTGAAATTCAGCATGACCTTACCAGCCCGATGACACCACAACAGCCAGAGTCTGCTGCAGGACTTGAAGCCGCTGTTTCATCTTCTCCGATACGCTCAGTGACTCCACAGCTAAGTTCCACTGTCATACCTAACTACACTGTCGGAACTACAGCCTAACCTTACCAGCCCGACGGCGCCACAACAGCCAGAGTCTGCCGCTGGAATAGCAGCACCATCTTTTCCTTCACCAAGCCTTTCCATAGCTTCACAATCAAGTTTTGCTGTAGAACTTGTTCCTCTTGATGTTACCAACTACAACAACCAACCTTCAACAAGTAAATTTTTGCCAGAATGCATCAGACCATTTCCTAAAGCACCACCCAGGAAAACTGCAAGAAACGCAACAAAAAGGAAATCTACTGTTTACACAGATACTCCGGAGAAAGAAAACATCAGAATACAAACCGAAGAGAGGGACAGAAAAAGAAATGCCAGCAAGATAAAGACAAACATGAATATGGAAGAAAAGAAAAAGAAGACGAGCAAAACTATCAAGAATAAAAAGAAATCATCAAAAAGAACCCCAAAGACTTCTACTAGCTCAGAAGATGAAGATACTGACAGAAATTCCGCAATCGCCCGAGTCTGATGATGAATATGACGTCACAGAAGATCTTCAATTTGATTCATCAAGTTATGAATCGTCTGCATCAGAAAATGAGGAAGAGCCTACATATCTTCAGATAGAAGATTGGGCGATAGTTGATTGACCTTCTCTGAAATTAAATTTCAAGAGTCAAACCTATACGGTCAATAAACGATTGTTATGATTGAAACATTTTTATGATTGAAACATTGTCTTGATTGAAACATTGTTATGATTGAAACAAGCTGTTTTGTATGAGACTGGATTACCTTTATTTCTACCCCATGTAAGGGCCATTACAGCATGATAGGATATTAAGCCTTTCAATAATGTAAAATAGTATTCAATAGAAATAATTAGAGCACTAAAATTATACAAATATGAGATATTTTGAGTTGTTTATGTTGAAGGTGTTTTTGCATTTATAATTTTCGAAATATTGATGTTACGTTGACGGACTTGTCACGATCTCAAGAAATGATTTAGCAGTAAGTTAAATTGTTAAGACTGATTAAAAACCTTCAGTAGTTCCTAAAATATTTTCAGTGTTTCAATTATCCCTATATACTGTTTCAACCGTCCTTGGGGTGGGGTCAATAGAACCACTGTGCCCGGTCTTCTTTAATAGGTGATTGTAGGCTAAGTATTCGAAATAGAGTTAAACATTATGTTTAATTTAGGAACTAGATAACGATCCTTTCAACTATATAATTACGATGGATGTGGGTACTATAGGTACTTCACAGCACACGATTTAAGTAAAATTGTTTCAATTGTCCCCGGTCTACCCTATGATACACCTCCATGAGTTAGATTTTTAATCCGTCTATGGTTTTTACAGTCCAATATGGCACAATAAGGCATTTTAATATTTTTTTACGTAAATTGTATGTTGACGCAGTCTAGTTTGCGAATGAGAGCGCTTGAACAGCAAGTGCGTAATGCAGTACTTACTAGCGGCGACAGTGCCACGCCTACTTACTACTTCCACTGTTTTTTCTGTTCCGTGGCTCGAGTAGTGTCACCAGTGTCACGCCACGCGCGGTTGAATACAGTTGTGTTCGTCGACTTTCACGCCATTTTTTGTTCACCATATTTATGGACTAACGTGAGTATTTTGACTGATATTTGTATTTACAATAGTTTGTTATACACTTAGGCTAGCAAACAAGGTTATGTAGACAGATAAATCTATTTCAAAGGCGCGTATTCGGATGTGTAAGTGAATGATCATTTGTTTTGTTTTAGATGGAGTCAAATAAAGATTCGAACCGCATTAGTCGTCTTCTGGAAGAAGTTTCAACGCCGGAATCCAGCGACAATAATGAAGACCCGTACCACGACGATGGAGGAGAGTATGATTCTGACGACGATTATCGTCCATCTGCTGAATCAGATTCTTCCGACGATGAAATTGGCTTCAATGGAATCTCAGCGCGCCACCGCCGCCGTCATCATTCGTCGTCTAGTAGCGATAACAATGCACCGGTAAGTCCATCCCTGCAGTATCCAGCCCTTCAGTCAGAACAGCCCGTTGCCCAAGGAGCCAGTGATTTATTGCAGCCTACCGACATGGACCTCTCCTTTCAGTCTCCAGAGATGGAACAGCCTGGTGCACAACCTGCTGCACAACCTGCCAATGACAATTTTCACGATATGGATATTTTCGTTCCGTCTCCAGAGGCTACCGATTCAGAGCAGCTCCAAAACAATGAAGAGTGGTCGCAAACGACTATACCAATAGCTGATTTCCACTTTGAGGAGTCCTCATCGGGACCAAGATTTGATGTAAATAGCATTCAAACGCCACTAGATAATATGTTCAAATTGGTTTTTTCGGAAAGCCTAATTGATCACATAGTTGAATGTAGGGGAGACTGAGGACACTTGATCCCTTTAGGAGACATGGTACACGAGCATTATGAATTAACGAAGCGTATTAGATTTATTTAAAGTAGCAACACTGAGCTTCCGTTGCTACCAACTTAAGAATATAAAACTTATATGTCAATATTCCGTCAACTTTGCAAATGGCGCACGAGTGTTGTTTACGAGCGAGCGAAACTAGAATCGGTAAGTTTTTGTTTTTTTTTTCTTATTATGAAATTTGTGTATCAGGGATCTACTGAGATAGAATAATTACTGTGTATATTACATATTTTCATAATAATCAGTTGTGAGTTGAAAGACTTAAGTTGTTTAAATTCTGTATTATTTTTTCTAACTGAACTACCATTGAGGAGACATGGTACATTCAGTTCGAGGAGACTTGATCCGGGGATCAAGTCTCCTAAACTCGGTTTGCTTACCAGATTACATTATAACAACTGAATAGATTCTTTTAGTATTATTTTAAATAACTGTTGCTTTTAGGAACTAGGGCCCTTACAATTATTTGACGCGTTTGTATATTATTTGCAGATTTAAAATGCCGCGTGTATACAAAACCAAAGAAGGCAGTAAAAAGCGGGAACATATCAACAAAGATTCTTTAAAATTAGCAGTCCATGATGTAATATACAATAATAAGTCGCTACGGGGTACGGCTAAGTCTTACAAACTGTCCGTAATGACTCTCAAAAGATATGTTGCAAAAAAAAGACAGGCTATTGATACAGGCAGTTCTTCTCCCAAATATGAGCCTAATTATAAACAGGCGCAATATTTTTCTAAAGAAGAAGAATTAGATTTATCTAATTATTTGGAAACAGCTAGTAAACTGCATCATGGGCTTACACCCAAAGCCGCAAGAGAATTGGCTTTCCAATTCGCCGAAAAGAATAATAAAAGTGTGCCACAAACATGGCACCAAAACAAAATCGCGTCATACGCTTGGCTTCATGGTTTTATGAGACGTCACAAGAACTTGTCGCTTAGAGTGCCAGAAGCTACAAGCCTTGCTCGTGCTACTAGCTTTAATAGACATAATGTCGCCAAGTTTTTTGAAAACCTAAAAAATTTATATGTCCGATTTAAGTTTGAGCCTCAAGATGTTTGGAATGTTGACGAAACAGGCATAACCACCGTACATAAGCCTAAAAAAATTATAGCGTGTAGAGGTTTAAAGCAAGTGTCAAAGGTTACTTCAGCTGAGCGAGGAGAATTAGTCACAGTCTGCAGTGCAATTAATGCTGTAGGAGTATCTACACCGCCCTTTTTTATATTCCCGCGAAAGAACTGGCAAAATAGGATGACTGATAATGCTCCTCCTGGGTCTGCTGGAGCTCCACATCCTAGTGGTTGGATGACAGCAACAAAT
This sequence comes from Fissipunctia ypsillon, assembly GCA_947568875.1. NCBI lineage: Eukaryota > Metazoa > Arthropoda > Insecta > Lepidoptera > Noctuidae > Fissipunctia > Fissipunctia ypsillon. Next base: position 24,850,706 of record OX387653.1, read on the forward strand.
TTCGTGCTTTTTCTGCAACACTTCAAAAAACACGTGAGGTGTTCCAAGGAGAATCCGTGTTTAATCATTTTTGATAATCATGAAAGCCATATTAGCATTGATTCTGTAAATTTCGCCAGAGACAACGGTATCCATTTATTAACCATTCCGCCGCATACATCTCAAAAGCTGCAGCCTTTAGATAGGATACTATTCGGCACTCTCAAATCTTACTACAACACCGCGTGTGACGACTGGATGTTAGCTCATCCTGGTCGTCCACTAACTATATATGATATCGCCGGCTGCTTAGGTAAGGCATATCCGACTGCAATGACGCCAAGAAATATAACCAAAAGTTTTGAAATAACTGGCATTTACCCTTTCAATGACAACATTTTCACAGACGACGAATTTCTATCTTCGTATGTTACGGACCGTCCAGAAGAGGCTGTTGCTGAGGCACAAGAAACTCAAACAATTGAACAGGAAAATAATGTCATAGAAATCGAGCCTGATGATGATATTGCTGAGGATAATTCTGATAATAATACCCCTGAAATAATGTCATCTCCCTTACTTCTCGAATCGTTTGACATAACTCAGTTTACGCATGATAATGCAGCCCCAGCTACTTGTTTAACTCTGGCTCAGCTATCTTTAGAGGCAAAAGAACTGCTTATCTCAATTCCTGGATCTAGTAATTCTTCTGCTGTAGCACCGATAGAAAAGGAAGTAAATTTTTCCCAAGAATCACCCGTAGATACTTCTGACTTACTTACCTCCGATATTCCTACCATTTGTGTAACTGCAACCTGTACAAGTGATACACTAACGCCAAGTGTAGCTGAATTGACAAATAATGCTCCTATTGCACAACGATTAACCTCTATTGTAACAGCTCCGAATCTTTTAAATGCCGATGAATCTCCTGCTACTTCATCAAGATCTCTACAAAGGGAATGTCTTTCCCAACAGCCATTTTTAAATGTGAACTCCGCTGCTCATCCTCGAAATAGTTCTATGGTGTCTGAAAATAGGTCTTTCACTGATTTAGAAAAACCATCGACTTCAAAATATGTACGACTGGATATGATTAGACCTCATCCTAAAGCTGGGCCTAGAAAAAATAATAACAAAGGCAGAAAAAAAGGAACCACGAGGATTATTACAGACACGCCAGAAAAGAATGAAATAGAACAGGAGGCTCGTAAAAGAGAAGAAAAGAGAAAATCACAGGCAGCTAAATTAATAAAAAAAAATATTACAAACACAAAAACAAAACGAAAAGCATCATTAAAAATAAATAAAATAACATCGAGAGCGAAACGACAAAAAAGAAACTCCGATGATAGTACAAGTTCTGGAGATGAAGTGACATTACCACCATCACCAGAGTCCGATTATAACATAGAAGACGAAATGGAAGAAGAGAACAGCGAAGAGGAAGAAGATGACGTAAATAATCTCGATGAAGATATTGTCCACGAAGGCGATTGGGTAATCGTCAATTTTATCTCAGAAAGAAGTATACCACACCGATGTCGGGCAAATAATAAATGAATCGCTCGCTAGCCTGGACATCAAATTCGCAAAAAAAATTACTGACAGAAAATTTAAATGGCCGGAAAAACCAGATACTAGTGTGATCGCTAAGTATCAAGTAGTAAAAAAACTACCTCCACCTTTATTTAAATCTTCTTCGAAGCGGATTGGTGCCTTTGAGTTTCCCAAGTCCTTAAGGAAATTCAAAATTGACAAATAAAACGTTAGGTAATACCACCGACATGTTCAAATTAATGATTGTGATAGCTAATTATTTAATATATTTCATAAGAATAGTGTGATTAAGTACTATATAAAAAGAGTTTTTTTTTGTTCCTTTTTGTAGTTTAAAACACTTTAAGATTTATCAATGTTATTTTGTTATTAATTATAAATGCTTAAGTATTTACTTATAATAATATTTAAAATGGTCATAAAAAGTTAAAAACTTAAACCTAACTACGACAAAAACGCTAATTTAGTTATATCTTTTTATTATTTGGTGTTTTTGTCATAGTTAGTCAATATCATTTTGTTTGTAAGATTTATCGATTGATCTCGTTAATTTTTGTACAAAGTTTTAGAAGACGTTATATGTTTGTAACATCTACTTTTTTAAAATAAGATTTATATCTTTCAAGTTTATGGTACAGAGTTGAAACTGAGTAGACATAATTATATTAAGATTTGACTGAATTCCAGTGCAGTGTGATTTAACTAAATAATTATAAAAGCTGAAGGAAAAGTAATTTATAGTGTTGTCGTTATAATTTTAGTTTATAAGATTGATTGATCTCAAACTCTTGCCATTATTAATTAATGTGGAATGATTAAAACAAATTGAAACTTATGTCAGTCTTTCATTTTATTTAAACTTCTTTTCATAAGATCTAGATACAGTCTCCTATGTAGGACTATGATAAGCATCTCATGTCCCAAGTGTCCTCCGTGTGTGGGAGACTTGATCCGGGGGGGATAAAGTCTCCTGACAGGTAGTATCAACTCTCCTATACATTGAGGACACTTGTTACAAAGCTATCATAGAGGTTTTTGTTTACTAGTGATTCTGTTTGCAATCCTATCTTTTGCATGGCTTCATAACTTATAACTTATTAAATTGCGGATCTATTAGTCAATTATAGTATAAAAAATAATGGATATTTTAGATTTTATAAAGGAAAAACAAAAGGGGGGATCAAGTATCCTCAGTCTCCCCTACTAATAAATATGATGAAAAACTAACTGGTCAAGGTGGGCCACGCACTAGGAACAGTCGTCACTATAAATTCCGACCTGTGGATAGGCAGGAAATATTATCTGTTTTCGGCATATGCCTTCTACAAGGGCAATTGAAATTCCCCCTTAGACGGAATTTTTTTTTCTAATGATCCGCTGTACTACCATCCGTTTTTTCAACATGTAACATCTGGTAGAAGGTTTGGACAAGTCATAAGATGTCTGTGTGTAGCGGATGATCAAGCAAAGGGAGAACACAAAGTGCTCGATTTTATAAAAGCTCTGAATAATAACTTCCAGCTTATCTACGGTCCTTCGAAAAAATTATCCATAGATGAATCACTTATTCTATTTCGGGGTAGAATAATCTTTTGTCAATACATAAAGTCTAAGAAAGCGAGGTATGGTATCAAATTCTACGTCCTCACAACTGCGAGCGGTTATGTCCTTGATATGATTATGTACCGTGGTAAAGATGCATCTGCAGAGACAGGAAAGAAAACTCAAAATATCGTGCTGAAATTATTGGAACCATATGTGCTCAAAGGTCACCATGTTTTCATGGATAATTTTTTATAATTCAGTGGAGTTATCGCAAAAGTTACCTGATTTGCGGACACACTCTTGTGGGACATTGAGAAAAAACCGTAAAGGCAACCCAAGGGTACTAAAAAGTCTAAAACTAAAAAAGGGAGATTATTACTGGTATCGCAAAGGCCAAGTTTATGTTTCGATGTGGAGAGATAAAAGACCGGTTTATACAATTTCTACTCGGGATCACCCAAAGAAAGAACAAGTACCAAATCGACATGGTAAATTAGCAACTAAACCCGCCGAATAGCTGCTTACAACACTTTTATGGGGGGAGTAGACAGGGTCGATCAGATGACTTCATATTACTCATCCCCCCGCAAAAGCATAAGATGGTATAAGAGGGTCATCTTTCACTGCCTCGATATAGCTGTCTGGAACACATTTTATCTGTATAAGACTTATGTGAAAAAGAATCGAAAATATAAGTCTATTGAGTTCAGAGACCAATTGATAAAGGAAATGTGTCAGATTTCTGGTGATATAAAAGGTCTCGATGTGGTAAGAAAAGATAGTGTGTACAGCAGCCGAAGATTTAGGCAAAATGTTGTTGAAGAGTGTAGCGTCGCTGTAATGAAAGGTCACTGGCCAGTCGTGATGCCACCTCCAACCTCAGATGGCAACAAAAGAAAATTCAAATATTTAAATTGCAAATTGTGCACTAAGGTAAACAAGCGAAAGGAAACTAAATATATCTGCAAGGGATGTGTGAAAAGAACACCTTTGTGTCCTGAGTGTTTTGAAGATTGGCACATTTTGCATGGGCATATTCAGCAAGATGCAAATAATCGGGAAGACTAAATTTAAGGTCAATTTAATTGTTCTGATTACATGGCACTGATTAGAAGTTTCTTTAATTACTGTTTTTGAGTATTAGATATTAGGTACTACATTATGTGATTCAATAAATGCTAAGTAATCCTTTTAAATTTTGGTTTTATTTTGAAAACAACTTACATTCCTATAATACTGCAATAGCCGTAGCATCATATTTTGAGACCGTAAAATATTTATAAAATACGGTACGGCTATAGCCGATTACGGGAATAGCTGTAGTGTAATTTTAACATGTCATTTATGCATAATTAAATGCTAGTACGGCTATAACCGGCATACGGCTATGAAAGTACTATTGTTGTATTATTATTCTTTAGTATTGCTCTAGGTAAGTACGGATATAGCAGTGGTCGTAACTTGTATGGGCAATTTTACTGTCATATCGCATAATTTGAAAAAGTCATTACCGTCCCGCAACATGTTAAAACCAGTAAATCATTCAATAAATAAAACAAGCTTGTCTGTACAAAATAAAATAAGTTTTACAAGTATTAAGAACCAACTCTAGGAAGTTTAATGTCTAAGCATTTACTATTTACAAATAAAATTAAATATCACCCTTAGGTTATTTGTCACCAGCTCCTGGTATTGTGGTGTGTATACGGATACCATGCATCTCAGCAATCTCACTCTTCAAGGTTTCAGTTACCAGTCGGTGTTGTTTGACTCGAGATAAACCTATAAATTCCTTGGCTTCCACATTCACCTGAAAAAGTAGATTTATTGAATAAGCATGAGAGGTCAGAGATGTAGCACTTTAGTGAAATTAGTACCTAGTGATCTCTAGCTTTGTATGCCCAATCCTAGCACACTTGGGACAAAAAGAAATGATTACGAGTAGATAACTGACTAGCTCACAGAAGACTGAATACCTCAAACATAGCGCCACATCCCCCCGAGATGTCTTCGATGCTGACGTATGTGATGCCGGGCAGAGAGCGCTTTAAGATCTCCGACAGCTGCTGCTCCTTGGACGCGCTGTTCCGCTCAAACGCGCTACCGCCGCCGTCCGCCACGCTGCCCACCCGCGCCTTCCGCGGCTGACAACATACACACATCAGTGGTAGATACGATCATAAGGTGTATGCAACACGGGTTATAGTGGTAACCCCTTGACAACAACAGCGCTTACCAGCTGATTTCTGATAGGTTCCAAAATCTTAGCCAAGTTACGAAACATTTTATGGACTAAGATTTTAAATAATTTGAGAAATGATATTATAAATTTAGAATGAATGATTTTTATTTTAAATTTATTATGTTGTGCAATACATTTCGTTTTCAGATTAAACAAGACGTAGGGTTTCTTTCAATAGGCCCTTCTTCCTGCTAAATTCAGAAGTAACTTTACACAACCATAACCTAGAAAAACTAAAAATAAATTGAAATAAATGATGCAATACGTTCTTTACTCGGCAGAGAAGCTGTCTGTGTATCACAGAGTACTTTTTTATTTATGCTGAGTAGGGTTTATATTATACATAAGGGTTGAAGTGTGGCAGATCAGCCCATAAACTAAAGTCTATTCTGTGGTCTATTCAGATTCAGCCATCAAAATCAAAAAGATAAACAAATAATGTCATTGTCGAAAACTAAAAAAATATATATTGTGTCTATTGTCAATGCGTTTCGTTGTTCAGACAGAACTTCAGAGTCTCAGACTCTGGGACCGACCAGCCAGACACCATACCAGTGAAGGTTCACTCAGTGAACACTGGACAGCCAGCCAGACTGCAGTCAGTTGACTGTACTCGGACTGTCTCTGTCAAGTTTCATTGTTTTCTGGTGCAAACTTAAAAAGAGAAGAGAGAAAACTTTAACATGCAACGTTTCGAAACTTGTCACATAAATCTCACCACTTGTTTTGTTGAGTTCGCAATACATTTTTTTATTTAACGCTTATACAAAAGAATACAGGATTATTCATATTAAATAGCAACCAAAAACCACTAAGGATTAATCTTGTGCTATCATGAGTCTATCTCAATATCGAACCATACAATGATGCATTTTATAGGAATGCGTTATTGTCGATACAATTATTAACTTAGTTTATTAGTCTTTAGATAGTTACAATACTACGTAATACTTAAAGGGTAAGCGCCAGGGTAGCCCGCGAAATTCAAATTTTCTTACGAATTTTGCAATTTACAAGTCGGTATTAGGTTGTATGTTGATTACAATATAATTCGCGACCGTAACAAATATGTATTTACAGAATAATAATCATTAAAGTCATCAATACAACTCTCTAAGACCAAGAAACTCTATTGAATGACTATTTCATGAAATCTTAACATTTCAAGATTAAACTAACTTAAGGAATTGTATTACTGATTCTACATACACCCAGACATTGAGCTGCAAATTACAAAAATCGTAAGAAAACTTGAATTTCGCGGGCTACCTTAGCGCTTCCCCCTTAAGTAATATTGCTTAAGTTTACATTTGATATTCTTATTTATTTATTTTATTTATTTATTTTACTATTTATGTACACGCAATAAAACATTATATAGTTAGGACACTATGATCATTGAGTACAAAGGTAGGTACTTACTTATGTGTAATACATTTGTTTATATCTGAGAAAGAAATCTATCTATTAATAAGTCTTGGTATAAAATAACTGGTAGTTTGTTCACCATACGTATTGTTGGCGCGCTGTGTACGAAGCCTATTCTCAGAAACTGCCCGAAGATTTATTGAAGAATTGTTTTTTTAATAACAAAAAAATATTTGTCTAAGAACTGGTAAGACATTATTACAGTGTTTAAAGAGGCCATTTATACTGTCGTAAAATTGATTTCTAGTTTTGGGAGATACTTACTATTGTTTTTAAAATTCGAAGTGGGATTTTGAAAATATTCTCAAGGTAGGTTTTAAAGGTACGACTATAGCTACTAAGGCCATACTTTTTTTTTTTTTTTTTTGTGGATGGGAAATCATCAAATGACTTCTCCCCCTCTGGGCGGAGCGGGAGGGCGTGTCAGACTTTTACTGACTAAAACCCACCCGTGTTCCTTCTGTTGCCTGTGCCGGGGCCACGGTAACTCTTTCGAACATCCCGCAACCCTAGCTGGCATCGGCCCTAGCGGACCCCGTCAATAGTGCTGACATCTCTTTGAGGCGCGCGTGGAACACGACGCGCCGTCGACTCGGGCCTGGTCCTTACCGGACGGCGAGCTACCCATTGCTCGCCGTCCGCAAGCCCGCGCCTACGGTGGCCGGGAATCGGCTGCCAATTCCCGACGCCCAGGGCGTCTCCTGCGGCGACTAGGGGCGTGAGGGTGCAAAGCTTGCCTCTCCCTCACGCGTCCCGCCTCCTCCTTCACGAGCATTACTGCTTCGCAGAAGGAGGTAATGGCTTCCCATGCACTCTCGCTCCGTACCATGGCCTGGACCAGGGCCGGACGCGAGAGATCGCCGCCGCCGATCGCTTCCGCGAGGACACGGCGGTGCTCCGCCCAAGCCGGGCAGACCTCCACCGTATGCTCCACCGTGTCCTCCGGGCGATCCACACAGTGGTGACACCCGGGCGTTTCCTCCCGCCTTATCCGGAACAGGTACCTCCCGAAGCACCCGTGTCTGGTGAGGACCTGCGTCAGGTTGGAAGGTGAGGACGCCGTGGCGCCTCTCCAGCCACTCCTCAAAGAGGGGACTTATCGCCGCAATTGTGGCGTGCCCAGCGCTGGGTTGCGACAATCGCACTCTCCATGCCGCCATGAGATCCTGCCGGAGCTCTGTCCGCCGTGCCGCGATTTCTCGCGGCAACGGAGTTACGCCCCGGCGTCCTGCCTCCTCGCGCCACTCCCAGATGTGCGCGAGGACTTTTGCCTCCAGATCCCATGGCGGTAATCCGGCAAGGAGGTTCGCCGCCTCCCCGGAGACCGTGCGGTATCCCCGGGCTAACCGGATGGCCATGAACCTCTGGGACGCGTTCAACCGACGGACCGGTCGCCGCCTCACGGAACGCGCCCACACCGGAGCTCCGTAAAGGGCCATGGACCGCACGACCCCCGCGTAGAGCCTCCGGCAGGAGGCGTTTGGACCCCCCAGATTGGGCAGGAGCCGCCCCAAGGCAGCCCCGGCCCGCTCCAGTCTGGGAGCCAAACGTCGGAAATGCTCCACGAAATTCCACCGGCTGTCGAGGACGAGTCCCAGGTACTTCATCGTCGACTCGACACCGATGAGAACCCCTCCTACCGTTATTTGGGAACCCGATGGTGGCGCGTTCCGAGGACCATGAAAACACATGGCCTCGGACTTGTGCAAGGCCACCTCGAGTCCCAATTGCCGGATCCTCTCTACGATTGTCGCAACCCCGCGTGCCGCTAATTCGGCCGCCGCCTGGTGCGACCTCCCCTGCGCCAGGACCAGCGTGTCGTCAGCGTAGCAAACTACGCCGACGCCACCAGGGAGGTCGGCGCGCAGCACCCAGTCGTACCCGATGTCCCACAGATGCGGTCCCAGAACCGATCCCTGCGGGACACCGCACGACATCTCTCGCCGGTTCCACTCTCCCCGGTGACCGGGGTAGATGACGGCCCTGTCCGTCAGATAGGCCTCGACCACGCGACAGAGGTAGGTCGGCACTCGGTGATACCGGAGTGCCTCCCTGATGCAACTCCAGGGCAGGGTGTTGAAGGCATTGGCGATGTCTAGAGACACCGCCAAGACGACCCCACCCCGGGCCACAGCATCCCCCGTCGTGAGGGCTCGTACGCGCATGATGGCGTCCACCGTAGAGCGCCCCTTGCGGAAACCAAACTAGCTCTCCGCCAAATCCGGTCCCACCCTCACCAGCCGCCCGACAAGGCGGTCTGCAATGACTCTTTCAAAGAGCTTGCCCACCTCGTCGAGCAGCACGATGGGCCGGTAAGCGGACGGCGAGTCCGCAGGGCGCCCCGGTTTCTTAATGAGGACCAGTTTCCCTGTCCTCCATTGAAGCGGGAACTGGCCCCTCTCCAAGCATGCGCTTAGGAGCCCCCTTAGTCGAGGCCCGAGAGCCTCCAAGGCCAGGACCCAGGCTTTTCCAGGTAAGCCGTCGGGTCCTGGGGCGGTATTCTTGGCATTCAGCCTGCGCACCGCCACTCTCAGCTCTATCTCGGTCACCTCCGGAGCATCGTCGTCATCGTCGGCTGCGTGGTCCGCATCCGACACCGCAGGAGGCGGAGCCATGGGCGGGGGAGTATGTTCCCCTCGCGAAGGGAACAGAGCGCTCACCACGTCCTCCACGAGCTGGGGCCGGAGACTCTGCGTCAGCGGGGGAGCCCATAGGCGGAGCTTGTTCCGCACCATTTTATAGGGGCGTCCCCATGGGTCCCTGTTCAGAGTCTCCAGCGACTCCTCACGGGCCAGTCCCTTGGCCCGCAGGATCTCCGCTCGGAGGGCGGTCTTCGCCACTCTGTACCCCTCGTACAGCTCCGCCTGAATGGCTTCCGTATCCGGAGGGCGGATACGGAGCCTGCGGTGCCTGGTGTACCGGCGTCGCGCAGCAACGCACGCGTCGCGCAGAGACGTCAACTCCGGCGACCACCAGCACACCTGGCGCCGGGCGCGTCCGGGCCGGACCCGGGGCATTGCCACGTCGCATACTTCGGACATGGCCTCCCGGAACCACCCCGCCTCGTCATTGATGTCAGCAGGCCTGTCCGGTGGTGACACCCAGGCCTGCACGATCGAGGCTTCCAGGAGGAGCTCCCGGTCCAGCTGCTTCAACGCCCACCGCGGACCACTCGGGGTCTGTCGGACCGGCGCGCTCGAGGTCTGGGCAGAGACGTCAAACCGGATGTACCGGTGATCGGAGTAGGTCTCCACCCCCTCCATGACGCGCCAGTCGAGGACACGCGGCGACAGAGCGGGGCTGGCGAACGAAATGTCCACCACTGACTCACCCTGCATCCGCACACACGTGGGGACAGAACCCCGGTTTAGGACGACCAGGCCCGTCTCCAGAGCCCAGTCCTCCACCATCCTGCCCCGTGTGTCCGTAAGCCAGGAACCCCAAGCCACATTCTTGGCATTGAAGTCCCCAAGGACGAGCACAGGCAGGGAACGGAACCCGACGACGACGACTCTCAACTCCGCAAGGGAGTTGTGGAACTCGGCGAGAGTTCGGTTCGGGGAGAAGTATACCCCTACCACGACAATCTCCCCGAACCGTGCTGCCACGCAACCCCGTCCCCTCTTGACCGCCTCGAGGGACGGGGACTAAGGCCATACTGGATGTAGGATTCAGCCATTGCGTAATAAAGCATTATCTTATATATAAAAAAAGCGTCACACATTTTTTTATATTCATATTCTTAATTGCGGATCATAGGTAGGTAAGTATACAATAGATACAATGTTCTTATACTCGTAACTTATAATAGGATCAGCTATGTCCCGCTGCTTAGGCATACAATAACAATCACCTAGTATCAAATTGAAATGAATTTATAATTATGTCGAAATACGCAATACGGCAATAAATGTCAGAAGACCCACAGCTGTTATACATTACTAGCTGTGCCCCGTGCGCGACTTCATTCGCACGGATGTCCTAAGATACACAATATACTAAAACAACAGCCACATTTTAATAAAACTCTCTCGTCCCCCGACCCGTCGCCAAACGACACGTCGCGTTGAATCACCCGCCCGCGCTATTACTTCGTTTTCGCTTAGTGTTCTTTGTGACTTTTTTCTTTTTGCTCAGCGCCTAAGGGTCGTAGCGTGATGCGCCCATAACTATCCTCGAGAATTGGGCTACCAAATGCAAAATGAATTTTTGAAATCCGACTTTCTGTTCCTAATTTCATGGGTTTTAATTTTTTTGCGCAGAACCCTAATTATTTTTCTAAAATAAAAGTAGCCTTAATTACCCGCCGTAATATCAGCTATCTGCCAGTGAAAGTCCCGTCAAAATCGGTCCAGCCGTTTCGGAGATTAGCCGGAACAAACAGACAGACCGACAAAAATGTTAAATATTGCTTTTTTGTTATAAGTACCGTTTATACTTTCTTATGCATTCAGTAAAAAGTTCTTATTTTGACATTACAAACAGACACTTAAAGTTTTTTTATTTGTATAGAAAAAATACATTACAAAATATTACACACACAATACAAATATATATTGACCCATAAACCAGTTGCCTACTCTGTAGAGGCGAGTGCAATGTATAGCAAGATTGTGTTTTTTCCTGGTATTTTAGTTTAAATTGTTCAATATTCATAGTTGAATATTGGACATTTTCTTAAAATTCGATATATTTTTGTGTACATACAATAGATTTTCAAATATATATTGAGAGGCTACAGTTAGAATATCTATTTCTTTGAATTTTTCTCGAAGAGAATCTCTTGGACCTAGGTTGTAAATGGCTCGAACAGCCCTTTTCTGTAAAACAAATATAGTATTAATGTCCGCACAGGTTCCCCAGAGAAGAATACCATATGACAGAAGACTATGAAAATAACTAAAATAAACAATTCTGGCTGTAACTACATCAGTTATCTGTCGAATTTTTTTAACAGCATAGGCTGCCAAACTAAGCCTTCCTGACAATTTTTCTATGTGTGGGCACCATTGTAATTTACCGTCAAAAGTAATTCCAAGAAAAACTGTCGACTCAACAGGGTCTGACTCTACTAGTTGAATATTGGTAGATAACATCAAGCTACTACAATCTGTCAAATTTCTTTAATAGATTTTCAACTTTATTGCTATAGCATTAGGTTCAAGATTGATTGGGAAAATTTGACAGTTTCGGGTAGCTTGACGTGCTGGCGTCTGTACAAAGTTTAATGTTTTCTAAATATGACGGTAAATATCGAAACATGTAATGGACAACAAGTTGAAAGATGTATACAGAAACATTTTGTTATGAAATTCGTTTGTAAAACACAGATCAACAAGATATGTGACAATGGAAATGTAAATCGATACATATAACATAACATAACATAACATCACGCCTGTAATCCCCGAAGGGTTAGACAGAGGTGTACCTATAGTAAATCGATACATTGACGGAAAACAGAGTTTTCAACATGCTTAGTATGGACGGCAGCACATCAAGCTACTACAATCTGTCAAATTTCTTTAATAGATTTTCAACTTTATCGGTAAAGCATTAGGTTCAAGGTTGATTGGGAAAATTTGACAGTTTCGGGTAGCTTGACCTGCTGGCGTCTGTACATAAGTGAATGTTTCGTTTGTGCCAAACGCACAGCACAGTAATCAATGTAAAGTGCGCGCCACGAAAGAAGGCCCGCGGAAAATTGTGGAACTACATTTTTTTAATGCAATGTGGTGCAATGACATAGACATTAGCGCCGCACCAAAAGGACTTCAGTATTGGCGCGGACTTTAAGTCAGCAAGTTGTGTTCCAATGCCAACTGATGCAAACGCGGACCCAATGCAATATATTGACAGAAAACAGAGATTTCAACGGTTTTCAAAATGTTTGGATATTTAACCGACTTCAAAAAAAGGAGGAGGTTATCAATTCGACTGTATTTTTTTTTTTTTTATGTATCTAGTGATGTCGGAAATGTAAAAATGTAAGTATCATAAACAACATGCTGTATGGACGTTTCGCGAGTTTTGTTTTCCAGTTTTTTTGTTAATGTCAACATTATTGAATGATGTCAAGTGTCAGTGTCACTGACTGACAGTTAAACAGTTCATTTCTTCCTGTGTTTGTTATAGTGATAAAGTCAAAAACACGTGTGGTTTTAATTTTAAGAAAAATATGCAATTAATTTAAAATGCCCCCATTCAGAAACGGACTACTTAAAAGAAAAGCTGGCTCTGAAGAGTCCAAACAAAATGTTTCTGTAAAAGCTTCTGACGAGGTAAGGTTTTTAAAGATATCGCATTGTTGCACCACGCTTTTTCCACCGGCTCATTTATTAATTAATAACATGAAGTATGTTTTCGGATTAATTATCACCACTACCATTGTGGTTTGGAACACATTCTCATTTTTAAGATATTTTTTGGGTTAAAACGCGAAGAAATTATTTTGAGGTTTATTTATTTATTTATTTATTTGGGACAAACAAACAGTAACACATTATATCTGCGCAAATAATATAAACAAAGATATTATATAAATGTGAAACACACCGTTATCCATAGCATATAGAGGTTTGTATCTAGTGCGATAACTTTATCTCATGTGTTATCAACAGGTCATAGAATGTAAGCTATTATTGTTTTCAGTTACATGATGGATCAGAAGATGAAGAGTTATTGACTGGAGAGCTGGATGCTGCGGATGACGCAACTGACTCTGAGCACGAAGATGAGGCTGAAGCCGCTTCTGATCATGAACAAGATGTATTGCAATAATTTTTTGTTTTAAACATTTTATTTAGTAATTTTATTTATTGAAAATAATTGGCACTAACTTTCTGTATTCTATTCTTTTTAAAGTCAGTTTTTACTTTTCTCAAAATTTATTTTCTGTTTGGTGTGGCATAAACAATACATGGACAGATGATAACAGCTTACAGCAATCGGGAGGAGAGTCCTCAGGATAATACTCATTGGAAAATAAACATAAACAATACATAGACAGATGATAACAGCTTACAGCAATCGGGAGGAGAGTCCTCAGGATAATACTCATTGGAAAAAAACATCTAAATGAATTCACAATATTGCAAAATATGTTTAAAAAAAAAAGTTATTGAGTTGAGAACTTTCTCCTTTTCTCCAAATAAGTTGTAAACAGCAGATAAGTAATCATAAACATTTAAAACATTGTCAAATAATTTAAGGGGTTGTTAATTTCCACAGGAAGTCCTGTTTGATGACAGCGGAGACTCCACCTTTGGAGATGACGACCAGGCAGACATTGCTTCAGAAGGATCATCAGTAAGTGCTTACTTATTTTTCTTCTGATATACTGTACATACAATACTCATTTTTGTGTTAACATTAATTGTTAATGAAGACTCTTAAACTTATAACATGATCCATTGTTCTAGTGTCACTACAATAATTGGTTACTGTTGTGGCTTACCTATGAATTAAAATGATTGGCTTCAGGATCTCACAGATTCAGAGGCTGATGATGAGTTGGACGAGGATGATAACGATGACAGTGACAAGCAGGAGAGCAGTGGTGATGATGAAAGTGTGGACAGTGGGGCAGAGTCAGGAGTTACTCACACACACTCTGGTGCCAGTGACTCAGAAACAGAGAAACCTTCCAAGGAGACAAAACAGGAAGCTTCCAAGGACACGAAACAAAAATCTGTTATGCAAATAAAACAGAAAACACAAGAAAAGCAAGTCAAAACAAAAAGCAAAACTGATGCCAGTATTGATCGCCTAGCAGATACTATTAAAAAAGCGAGTGTAAATATACAACCTGTAGGACAAAAAGGTAAGTCTGAATTTTCTTATTAACCCTCAACAGAAACAGAGGGCTGTTATAAGTTTAACATGTGTATCTGTGTGTCTGTCTGCGCCATCGTAGCTCCCACACGGCTGAACTGATTTTGATTATTATTTTTTTGTTTGAAAGTTGACTTGATTGAGAGTGTTTTTGCCTATGATTCAAGAAAATCTCTCTCTTTGCTAGTTGATGAATGGATGTGTGCATCTTCCACAGGTCTTATCGATTCGAAATTTGGTATTCTGTTACTTCAATGATATCAGAAGAATTCAGTAACCTTGAACTGATGCTGCAGCATCACCTGAAATTTGCAGGATACACAACCTCACCAACTTACAGCAGAGGTATCATGTTTTGGCTCATTGGAATGGTCTCAATGAATAGGTAATAGATAGATGGTGATCAGGGTCTGATGTTGAAGTAGGAAAGAGAAATGAGGATAAATTAGTAACTAGCTTCACTGTGGGAAAAATACCTACAGCTGCGCAGATTTCGGCTAGGCAGGTGTCGATCGTATCGTGTATACTAGTATAAAGTTTAAAAAGCAGGAAATAAAAGTTAAATAAAAAATTTAAAATCCCCGACATAAACAAAAACATCTAAAATGAATTAATGAATGAAATGCACCGACCCCAGTGTGGTTTAACCAGACTCATTTACTCGAATAAACTCAAAGATTCACACTAGCTAGCCCCTGTAGCCTCATGTTTCATGGGGCTACAGAGGCCATTGCAGTGCGGTAATGGTAGGGAAGACGTGACCTTAGGATATGGAAGGATTATTAGAGTCTACCGAGTATGCACCCTAGAGTAAACATTGGAATATTGGAGAGACTGGTAATATTTATCTATGGATGGGCATCTTTTAACGACGTCGCCGCCAATTTGTTTCAAGTCCGGCTTCACCGGTGAGTCTTTAGGCGGCGTTGCTGCTATGCTGTATTATGTGTTGCTGTTTCCAGTCTTCGTCTGAGGTCTCGCTACTATCCGTTTCAGGTTTCTTGTAGATCTCGCTAGCAGCCTTCTTAATCTTATCTCTTTCATCAGCCGTGTCCATCCAAAAATTGATGTCCTTATTGAAGTAAGTCATGTCCTGTTTTAGGTTATCCTTCCATGTGTAAATAGGTCGGCCGACTTTTTTGGATTTGGCCTTGTACTGCATTGCTGCATGTAACAAATGCAGTTCGCGGCGCCTGGGAACATGTGCGAGATAGCACATCCTGTGGTTCTTGATACTTTTAGTTACGGTTTTTCCGTCTAAAATATCATACATTCTTTTTGTATTGGTTTATTTCTAGCGTGATTAATCAAGTCTCTCATAATAACTCTCTCATATTTTCTCAGTCTTGACCTGTTAGCTTTAGTGAGTGCCGATACTTTCAAACCGTGTATCATACAAGGTACGATCACCATTCGGTACATAAGTCTGGCTAATTTCCAGTCCATCTTTGAGTTTATTATGAATGGTAGTAGTGACTTCGCGTTTCTAGTGGCTTGTTGACAACGTTTTTTAATTGTACTTTTCCTGCTTAATGCAGATGTTATGTATGTGCCTAGATATTTAATTTCCTCAACTGTGGGTAGATTTATTCCATTAATGGTCACGTAGATCGATTCCTGTGGGGCTATGGGGTCCCTAATTAGTATTTTTGTTTTTGTTTCGTTTATTTGGAGGCCGACACTAGCTAGTAGAGGTTTAATATGGAATACGATACCTTCTAGCCCTTTTAGGTCATCTGTAATGAAGATAAGGTCGTCTGCAAATGATAGTACCAGGGGGAGAGAGATTTCATGATCTTGGTCTAGTTTGATTAATTGCGTTTCGTCCTCAAGAGTCCTAAGGACATCATCCATGACCAGTGTAAAAAGAAGAGGGGATAAAGGGCAACCTTGTTTCATACCCTTCCCTTTGATAATCCAATTGCTTTGCTGGCCACACCATTTGATGTAAGTTCGTTCGTTCATGCACACCTTGATTAGCCTGTTAGCTAATGATTTGTTTGATCGTTGTATTAAGATATCGCGCAGTGCGTTTAGGTCTACATTATCAAAAGCTTTTTTTATGTCGAGAGCGAGAACAAAAATTCTGCTACCTGCACGCCATTCTTCGTCCAAGACCCTTTTGAGTGTAAAGATGTGATCATCTGTTGACCGATTGTTTAAAAAGGCAGTTTGATAATTGCCGAGTTGGTTTATTATTTCGTCTAATTTTTTTAGTAAGTAAGAGGCGTAAATTCTATACCCTGTATTGCAAATCGATATGCGGCGATAGTCGTTCGTATCTTTAGGGTTATAATTTTTGGGAATTAGTACCTGCACTGTCTCTAACCATGTGTCGGGTGCTTCGTTCTGTGTCCAGGCTTTGTTCATATGTTTGGTGACAGCTTCCTGTAATATTTCGGGCATCGCTTTGTAAAGCTCGATTACCACTTGGTCTGTTCCTGGAGCTGTCCCATTTCTCATGTTGTTAATGATTCCCATACGTCATCCACACTGAGTCCTACGTTTTGCGCGTCGGTTATCGGCTTTGTTATGTTAACCGTTGGTATGGGTGGGCCCTCGGAATTTTTTAAGATTTTCTCCCATTTGGACATCGGTATATATGCGTTTCTTTAACGGCGTTTTGATTGTTGCTTATTATTCCTTTAGAATAAGTACAATGCCTGCATGCGTTTAGAAGGATGCTTTTTCCCTAGTCCGTTGAAGAAGGCCCTGCATGCTTTTTGTTCTTCTTGGTATTTAAGATCACTATATGTCTTCCTAGGGCGTAAGCAAAAGGAGTATGTAAGGATCGTAGCAGGTGGCGCTCTGTAGTTTCTGCCTACCCCCACGCTACCTGGGAAGAAGGCGTGACTTTATGTATGTACTATTGAAGACAAAAGTGCATGGAGAGCCTAAGGTCGACTTTTGACTGAGGTTTTGCATTACGTTTCATGACTTTCATGAGACGACTAGATGGCGCTGTTCAAACATGAAAATAACACCGCAAAGCTTAAAAACCTTATTATGCAGAGGCACATAATAAGGTTTTTAATACCTAAAATAATTACTAAGAAATAATAATATATTTATATTCAAATAAACATAAATTATTTTATTTTCTTATTTCCGAGTACTTAATACAGCGCCATCTAAACCAAACCAAATAAACCAATTGATTAGTTAATTCGACTACAGATGGCGTAGATCATAAATAATAAAAATCCCTACATTCACAAACTAGCTCTCATTTTCGCATTCTACAATAAGTAGATCGTAGCTCAGGTGGATAAGCATGACAGAATAACAAAGCTCGTTTCGCAGGGCACTAGTTCGAAACCCAGTTCACAGTGGGTTTTTTTAAATTTTATTATTATATAATGTAATTTATATTCAATTTTTTATATTTTTAAACGTTTTTTATTTTATTTTTTGTTATAAATAATATAAGGTATAAGATGTATAAATGAATAAAGGCATAATATACAAGTATACATATACTACTCTACTATATATGTATAACATTATATAAATAAATATATATAAATTACTTTCGTAATTGGTGGTAAGTATTAGTATTATTAGTAAGAAACATTTATGTAAGAAGATTTAGATATATTTTTCTTACAGATTAAGATTTACTAAGTTTAGTTCTCGTAAAGGATAAGAAATGAAACTATTTTAGTGATATTATAGTTTAAGACATTTAATTCTCAAAGAAGAATACAATTTATTTCTTTCTTTCTTATACAGTGTATAACCTAACCTAACAGTTTTACACCCAATTGACAATTATTTAATTCACTTGTTATGAGAAATACAAGTAAAATTTATAACTGAATAACTCTATTACAAAATGGAAGACATTAACAAAGTAAAATGTATAATAGATGTTATAAGTATTCTAAGTCAAAACTGTGTTGTGCTATTCTTATATAGTATTTAGTTTTATTTACATAATGTTATAATACCTTACAGTATATATATGCAACCTTAGTTCTGTAAATATTTTACCTACTCACAAATTATAAAAATACATATTACGTTTTGCATAATTATGGTTAGTGGTATTGACTATAATGATTGATTTGTGCATTATGTTATGACTAAGGTTCACAGCTTAAGTATTCGTTCCAGAACGAGGAAGAAATTGAAGCTAAACCTCAAATCAATAACAATTGTAAGACCGGGTTATAGCTGTCATTTTGGGACCAAGTTGTTTATAATAATAAATAAATAATTAATTATATTAGAAAGGAATCTATATTTATATTGTTTTTATTTTAATTTCTTATATTATATAAGAAATCAAAATCATTAGTGTAAAAACATTTTGTTGTTATAAAGTAGTGAATAAATTTATCCCACTTACACTAAGTTTGATCACTGTAATTTATCAAATAAATTATAGCTACCCCGGTCTTTGTTATTACTCAATCCAATAGTCAACACTTTATATTATTTTTTTAATATTTCGTGTGTCCGCCATTTTGATCGATTACAGCTTGCAACCGCGAACCCATGGAGTTTATTAATTTTTTACATAAATTTAGACCCCGTATAGAATCCTATACCTGCATGCAGTGAGTACTCAGTACTTCCTTAGTCCTTTCGTTCCTATTGTCCCACCTTTGAACCATAACGCCCCATAAATTTTCAATGGGGTTTAAATCTGGCGATCTCGCAAGCCAAGGAATAATGTGTATATCCGATTGCTGGCTAAACCACTCTTGCACAATTATGGAACGGTGTATAGGACAATTGTCCTGCACGAACGTTATCACTGGCATGTCTTCTACAGGAAAAACATTCCGCACGGTGGGCAACATGACGTCATTCAGCACATCTATGTAGTTTACACTGTTTGCACGACTGGGTATTACAGTAAGTTCTCCTGGTCCTGCAGCACTCATCCATCCACAAATGTTCACTGTTATACGACCGGATTCAGAGTTAGGCACAACGTGATCACTATCATAACGCGTATTATTCCTACGCCACAACCTAACTCGCCCATGCTGGCTAGACTTGAAAGTCTTTTCATCACTGAAGATGACTCCGTTGCTCCAGTCGAAATTTCTGTATTTCAAAGCGAACTCCAATCGTGCTCTTTTATTAGCTTCGGTTAGCAATGGCTTAGTAGCATGACGACGATAATGCAGACCTTCACTATGAAGAGCACGATACACCGTCCGCAAAGATGTATCAAACAACTCTGCGTAATATCTTGTTGGTGTAAAGCCATTTTCCTCATAACCTTGCACCATAAGTTGACGCTGGTCTGAGTCAATATGGCGTCTTCTGCCAGATCTACTACGGTGTTCCAACGAACCCTCTTCTTGAAACCGCTTTATCCATAAAGTGACAGTCTTTACCTATAAGGGAAATATATTATTTATTATTTTCGTGTATCGATAACCATGGATAATAAAATAAATAACGAACAGTGATTTTAAAACATTACTTACGTTTAAGCCAGTTTCTCTCGAAATTTCAGAATAATTTAAGCCTTGATTATGCAATGCTATTATTTGGGCCCTCGTAGCCATATCAATATTTGAACGCGAACTCATGATAAAAATAAATATTAAAAACTTGTAAACGCAATCGTAACTGAACTCACTCATAGATAGTAAAGAACATTATGATTGAACAAAAAGATTTAATTTTTACACAGTCAATATTAAACTACCCTCAATTCTTTTGAGATTTATGATACGGGAGTCACTTAACAACTTCAATATAATAAACAGAAGGATAATTTCAACTCAATGCGTAATGACGCAATGGTCTAGTGGCTAATGGTGTCGGTAAATTTTATGCCACCGAGTTCGAATCCTAGTTATTACGTGCTTTGCTTTATAAGGTTTGTAATATCGTAGGAGAATTTGTGTTAAAATTGAGTAATATTGTAACTAGCAAAAAACAAGATATTAATGTTCTTGTATATTTTCCAATCCAACTACTATACTAGCGCTATCTATGTCATCTAAGACATATTATTAAGGCGATGAAACCCTGTACAAACGATTTTGGTTTTGAACTCTCCATGCACTTCTGTCTTCATTAGTATGTATGGCATTTAACTTTCTGAAGTATTACTTGACATTGTTTTACGCGATTATGTCCATTTAGGTCAAATGGCTGCGTTCTCTGTAAGAACTCAGCCTTTTGGAGGCCCGCAAGGGTCAGTCGGTGATCCCTGGAGTGAATCGGCTAATAAATCAGGGTTTCCTGGGCAGCCGCTTTTAATAGTCCAGTTATGGTGCTCCATGGTATTTCGATGCTTATATCCGTTGAATTGATTCCTATATTTCCTAGTTTTTTGACTATGCAATCTTGGTATTTTGTTTTGGAGGGTTTGCTATTGAGAGCGGCATAATAACAATGTTTTTGGTTGAAATATTTAGCCTCGATTGTTGTCTCCTTCGCACCTTGCGATTGTTGTCTCCTTCGCACCTTGCGATTGTTGTCTCCTTCGCACCTTGCGATTGTTGTCTCCTTCGCACCTTGCGATTGTTGTCTCCTTCGCACCTTGCGATTGTTGTCTCCTTCACACCTTGCGATTGTTGTCTCCTTCACACCTTGCGATTGACTTTGTGCCTTATATTTGACGGTTTTGTTGTTGGTTAGAATTTGACTTATTTTTATCTGCCCCCAGATTTTTTTATGGTCCGGGGTGCCGTTAACGACCCATTCACCTTTGATGAAGTGAAAGTTTTTTTTGTTATAAGTGGCGTAATAATATGACCCAATTGGGATTTCTGAGTGCCCTTTGACCATGTTATCCTGCATGATGATCGCGCTTTTGTCGTTTCTATTCGAAGTTTTTCCCTGTTGGCTATATCCAATAACATTTCCCCATTGTAATTGGAATATTCATGGTGGAGGTCTAGGTGGATAAGTCCTTTGCGTTGGAAATTTTGCGTATCTTGTCGACCAATATGGGCGTTAAAGTCACATAAGATGACTAGCATACATTTCTTTGGTTTTTGTCTAATCAAGTTTAATACCCCTGTGAAAGATCTAGTTACTTGATCGGTACAACTGTTGATGTGAGAGTTGATTATATACAGAGGGACAGGATTGTCACTTCCCGTACCGATTCAGAGTAATTGACATCGCGTCGGTATCCTTTTTTTTGTTGTTCGTTTCAATTTGGGCGTCGTTTCTGATTAAAATTGCAAGTCCCTGGTGCGCTTTACCTGCGGTTGCAGATAGGTGCCATTCGTAACGCTTTGAGTTGTACATTCCTACGTTCATACCTGATTCCTGTAGGCAGGCTATGTGGATGCTCCGATGTGAAAGTTCAGCGTCTATTTTATTTTTCTTGGCCGGGTTTGAGGCCCCGCGGACGTTCCAGGTTGCAACACGCAAGTCTGGGCAAGTGTACTTAACTGCAGCAGAGGGCGGATTTCTAAGTATTGTATAACCAGTTGTATGCACGACTTCACCTGATATCGGTGTACCCAATGGAGACGCTAATTGTTCACACGGTGTCAACGGGCTAGGTAGTTGGGGGCTGTTCCTCTGGGGCCGAGGTTTGGTGAGCTGTACTTGCCCGTCTCGTTTGCTGTACAGGTTACTTAAATCTAGTGTATGTTGTGGTGTTTGGCGTTGGTTAATTCCTATTAGAATTTGCTGATTACTATTATACCGTTCGTCGTCAATCATGACCCAGCTATCATAATTCTGTTCATTGTAGAAGATGTGTATATTGCCGGGCACCGCCTCGCCGGTAGGTGAATATACCAGTGAGTTCTCGTTATTCATGTGAACATACACGTTTACGAGGCAAAATTCAGACGCGGCGATTAGGATGTCTTCTCCTCCCCAGAACGTCTCATTAAACTGCGCGGTTATACAGGGTGTAAGGGACAAACTAACTGGGGGGAATTAACTGCGAACAGTCCCTTACACGGTACACCCTGTATATTTTGTTATTAATTGTTCCTGAGATAAATTGTTGTTAGGAAGAAAGTCCTGAATAATTATTATTCAAAAGTGCTAAATATTATCTGCCATCGTCTCTATTCATTGACACAAATTTTGCAAGGTCGCGACGCACCGACAAGTGGTCGAAAGTCAGCCCCATTAAATTATTTATTTGGTGAGCTGGATCTAAACAAACAATTTCCATCCCTTTTAATGGGTACCAATGAAGCCATTGACGAGTTTTGCACCATTGTGCTTAAAGATAAAGGCATTGGCCACCCCCGTCAAAACGGGGTGAGATTTATGAGCCGTTTTGGCTACTGTCTGCAGAAATGTATCTTATTATGAAGCTTTACAATTCAGGGTAAAGTTTTTGTTGCGTCGCAAATGAAATTTAGCTTAACACTCACAGAAAAGATGAGCAAAAAAAAAATCCGTTTGTATCCGGCGCCCGGTGCAACAATCTCGATTGCTTTGCGCAACCAAGCAATTAAACCAAATGTTTAACCGACTCATTGCCACCATCATTTTTTTCATATTTGCTTATGACGCGCCTGGGGCGTCATTGGCCATGAATCGGTTAACGTATTTTCAGGGAATTTTAGCTTAATGCTACACTTATTAACATTTAATACCAGGTTAGAAGGCTATACAAGGCAAGGTTTTGCCAAGAGACCAAGGCCGGTTCTGAACAGCGCAACTGTCAATCTTCTTCTCCCCCAAAGGCACTGGCACTGCCATACACCGACGGAACACAGCAAGCTGCTTGGCGCCAGACTCCGGTGGGATGGTGGTCGCGAGCCAGGCGGCCCCTTGCGGAATCCTTCCACCGCTAAGTGGGATCGTTCAGCCGTACCACAGGCAAGCCCGTGGTGCCGTTGCCCGGGGTGGATCGGACCTGTGGAAGATGCTCACAACCATTCATCAACTAGAAAAGAGCTGATAATCTTCAAACGGCTGAACCGATTTTATTGAATCATAGCTAAGAACACTCTCGATCAAGTCACCTTCAAACAAAAAAAAAAATGTAAATCGGTTCAGCCGTCTGGGAGCTCCGATGGCGCAGACATAACCAGATACACAAATACACACGTTAAACTTATAACACCCCTCTGTTTCTGTTGGGGGTTAAAATATTACATACAACTTATATTAAACTTAGAGGCCAATACGAATTATTTTTTACTTTTTAGATGTTTTAGTTTGTGTCGGGGTTTTTAAATTTTACGTTTTACTTCTTTTATGTGTCTCTTGTACATTTAAATTAGCAGTTTTATGACAAAGTCCAAGTTGCAGGGAGTGACGTGTGTGCTCGTGTGCAGACGAGTACGAGTCGGGCGACACGTCGGACGAGGAGGACCGGCGCAACACCGTGGGCGACGTGCCCATGTGGTGGTACAACGAGTACCCGCACGTGGGCTACGACCTGGACGCGCGCCGCATCGTGCGCCCGCCGCAGCGCGACCAGATCGACGAGTTCCTCAAGTAACCACCGCGCCCGCCGACTCTCTGAGACCTGTGAGGAAGACCCTCCTAATCATCTATTGTATTTCTTTGTAGGAAATGCGAAGACCCCGACTTCTGGCGCACAGTGCGCGACCCCAGCACGGGGCAGGACGTGGTGCTGAGCAAGCAGGACCTGGAGCTCATCCACAGGCTGCGCGAGGGCCACGTGCCCGACGCCGCGCACGACGACTATCAGGTACCTATGTACTGTGTACTGTCGCAACGCGGGCAACGGCTGGGCCGGCTAAAATGTGACAACAATACACATCACTCCAATTAATACTAGTTCTTGTTCCACCGACTGCGCAACACACTTAAGTCGTGTCACAGTTCAACCGCTTACATTTTTCGTTGACGGCGTTGAGCGCTCGCCACATGTCCACATCCTGGCCATAGTCAGACGACGCTAGACGTGTGGCGGCGCGAGCTGAGCGTGTGTCTGTCGCAGCCGTGGGTGGAGTGGTTCTCGCGCGAGGTGCTGGCCGCGCCGCTGCGCGCCTTCCCCGAGCACAAGCGCTCCTTCCTGCCGTCGCGCTCCGAGCAGCAGCAGATCGCGCGCATCGTGCACGCGCTCAAGATGGGCTGGACCAAGACCCGCAAGCAGATCGCCGACGAGCGGCGGAAGAAGAGGGTGAGTGCGACGGACTAGTCCCGGCTCGTAGTCGTATTCGCGGAACTGTGATTCTAAGCCGGAACATTTCAGGAGAAGAACTTCTACAACCTGTGGGGCTCGGCCACCAGCGAGGAGGAGGCGCGCCAGCGCGGCATACACAAGCACATCCCCGCGCCGCGCCGCGCGCTGCCCTCGCACGCCGAGAGCTACAACCCGCCGCCCGAGTACCTGCTCGACGCTAAGGAGGTACTGTGCACGTTACCTACAGCTTTCCAAAGAATGCGCTTCGGGAATCATCGCCTATCTCCCGGAATACGAAGGCGCGGTGATGACATCTCTGTTTTTTTAATTTTTTTTTTTTTATTATTATTAATCAATAAAACAGTATAAACATTTGTTGAACCCTTAAACATACCGCACAAACCATCGCGGGTTTAACAGCGGTATGTTCCAACCGTGGAAGTGCGCACAGCTTCATCAACTAGCTGTCCCACCAAAGGACACGCAACTTCACATCCGACATAGCTGCATAACAGGTTTTTGTATTTTTACTAAAACATTTTATAAGTATATCGACAAGCAACGATACAGAGGAACATTTCAATAATAGGTATTGGAATGCGTCTTGTTAGCTTGGACTCTGGGGAGGGCTGAGATCGCTTGAAGCAGATATGACTGGAGATTGGTATGCGGCTTGTTAGCTTGGACTCTGGGGAGGGCTGAGATCGCTTGAAGCAGATATGACTGGAGATTGGTATGCGTCTTGTTAGCTTGGACTCTGGGGAGGGCTGAGATCGCTTGAAGCAGATATGACTGGAGATTGGTATGCGGCTTGTTAGTTTGGACTCTGGGGAGGGCTGAGATCGCTTGAAGCAGATATGACTGGAGATTGGTATGCGTCTTGTTAGCTTGGACTCTGGGGAGGGCTGAGATCGCTTGGAGCAAATATGACTGGAGATTGGTATGCGTCTTGTTAGCTTGGACTCTGGGGAGGGCTGAGATCGCTTGAAGCAGATATGACTGGAGATTGGTATGCGTCTTGTTAGCTTGGACTCTGGGGAGGGCTGAGATCGCTTGGAGCAGATATGACTGGAGATTGGTATGCGTCTTGTTAGCTTGGACTCTGGGGAGGGCTGAGATCGCTTGAAGCAGATATGACTGGAGATTGGTATGCGTCTTGTTAGCTTGGACTCTGGGGAGGGCTGAGATCGCTTGGAGCAGATATGACTGGAGATTGGTATGCGTCTTGTTAGCTTGGACTCTGGGGAGGGCTGAGATCGCTTGAAGCAGATATGACTGGAGATTAGTATGTGTCTTGTTAGCTTGGACTCTGGGGAGGGCTGAGATCGCTTGAAGCAGATATGACTGGAGATTGGTATGCGGCTTGTTAGCTTGGACTCTGGGGAGGGCTGAGATCGCTTGAAGCAGATATGACTGGAGATTGGTATGCGTCTTATTAGCTTGGACTCTGGGGAGGGCTGAGATCGCTTGAAGCAGATATGACTGGAGATTCAATTCCTAGAAACGTAGTTTTCTTTGTAACAACACACTTATTTTTCAATGGATAGTCTTCTTTTTAAGCGACTTCAAAAAAAGAAGGAGGTTATCAATTCGGTTGTATGATTTTTTTTGTTTGTTACCTCAGTAAAATATTATTATCTTATCTTATCTTACTCCGTCATTTATAAACCGATTTGGAAAATTCTTTTTTCTACTTTGTTTTGCAATTTCTGTTACAAAAATTTCACAAAAAGATACAGATAGATAAATAAAGTTAACAGCCTTATACCTGACAGTAGTTATGTTGTGTTGGTAGCTGCATCATAATACAAACATTAGCATTTTGTTAAAATTAGAAATCATTTTAATGAAATAACTTGATGAGAACCGAAATCGTTAACTTGGCTAATGTTTACTTTAAACCCTCAAATTATAACAACCATCAGTTACACAGAGACCCAACGATAGTCTCCGGTCTGTTTTATCATTGGGTCTCTGTGTAACTCGTCGGCGATAGAAGATTACAAATTCATGGCAGTCGCAGCTCGCTCGCTGGCCAGCTGTCGGTACTGTTGGAGGCCGACGTCGGACGATGCGTCGGTTCGGATCCACTTCAAGTGCTCTTTTTGAAAGTATTCTTTAGAAGAGTCGTAACATATTCACTGTTATAGCAGTTTAATATTTTAGAACTTGAAGGTCCCTACATTGTAGTCATGCTGTCTGTACTTGCCTATTTTGTATTACCAGGTTTACAAAATGCACGTCTAGCTCTGTCATGCATTTCTAAAAACACTTTTCAAAACTTTTGAGTGGCAGATGGCGAGTAGGTAACCCGACAGAGACAACTTCTTACAAACGCGCAGCGTTAGGTGCACTGCGACTCCTACGCGCTTGCACCAGGAGACAGCGTGTTGATGTTTCGATACTTGTCACGTGAAACAGTGGTGCTATTCTGGAAAGATCCCACCATGGCCCAATCATGGATTCATCACGAGAACGATACACGTCGTGCTTTTTGGCTTTTTGGAGAAGAAAAAGAACCGCTTAAAAGTTCTGCTTTGTTGTTTCTGGGACGCGCAAGGCATGCTGTTTTATGAACTACTACACAATGAAACTATAAACGCTGACAAATATTCAACCCAGCTCACCAAACTATCTGCTGCTATCAAGAAAAAACGACGAAGACGAGTCAATGTAGTTTTACTACACGATAACGCTCGACCTCATGTCGCATCTGCCGTTCGCCAACAGTTGGAGAACTTGGGCTGGGAGACGATACCCCACCCACCTTATTCCCCAGACCTCGCCCCATCAGACTATCATTTGTTTAGAGCCCTGAAACAACATTTGCGGGGTAACCAATTTAATGATTTCTCGAATGCAAAGGTGGAGTTGAACAACTTTTTCGAGGCACAGCCATCAGAGTTCTGGGCGAAAGGCATCCAACTTTGCCGGATCGTTGGCAAGAAGTCTTAGATGCTAATGGTGATTACATCATTGACTAAGCTTTTTGTATTGTAATAATAATAATAAATAGATTCCGTGTCACAGAGC
Source organism: Fissipunctia ypsillon (assembly GCA_947568875.1). NCBI lineage: Eukaryota > Metazoa > Arthropoda > Insecta > Lepidoptera > Noctuidae > Fissipunctia > Fissipunctia ypsillon. Next base: position 24,878,380 of record OX387653.1, read on the forward strand.
GCATCGACTTCCTGAAGCAGAAGATCTATGCATGGGCAAACCGTATTCGTCGGTACAGGCGGAGAGTGGAGCGATACACTCAGAATCGCACATTCCAGAGCGATGAAAGGTGAGTGTATAGGGCTTGGGAGCAACCGGACCAAGGTGTGACTGGCACGCGCCTGCCAGATGATAACGCCATGTGTTCATTCTGGCGAAGCATCTGGTCGGTGCCTGTCAATCACACCGAGGGTGATTGGACCAGGGAGATCGAGCCAGCGTGCAAACAAATACCACAAATGGGGGAAATTACCATCAGCCCCCAAGATGTAGCTCGTGCAGTCCGCCCGTTACCTAACTGGAAATCTCCAGGGCCGGACGGGCTGCACAACTTTTGGATAAAGTGGTTCCAAAGGTCGTACGCCCGCTTGGCATCCCAGTTCCAATCTGCCTTAGAATCAGGGTCGCTGCCCCAGTTCCTAACGACAGGAATAACCCACCTGCTCCATAAATCAGGTAGCATCGCGGAACCCAAAAATTATAGGCCGATCACGTGTTTACCGACGGTCTATAAAGTTCTTACATGCATTTTGAGAGCTAAAATTAACAAACATATAGACATAAACTCCATCATGTCTGCCTCTCAAAATGTATGTAGGAGTGGGTCCCGCGGGACTAAGGAGCTATTCTTCATTGTTATAGCCATTAGCCAACAGGTTCGTCGTTCCCGAAAGGATCTGTCGACATGTTGGATAGATTATAAGAAGGCCTATAACTCGGTGCCACATACATGGCTCATTAAGGTGCTGGAGTTGTACAAAATAGACCCAACTCTATGCACCATCTTGATGTCATGTATGGGGCAGTGGAGGACGGCCCTTCTCGACCCAGGATGTCGACAGATCCGGGGGATCAATGAACCGATCAGGATTGAGCGGGGAATATTTCAGGGCGATAGTTTGAGTCCCCTTTGGTTTTGCTTAGCCTTGAATCCTCTAAGCACACTGCTGGAGGATTCAGGTGTAGGCTATAGGTTGAGAAGAGGTGGTCAGGTGATATCTCACCTCCTTTATATGGATGACTTGAAACTCTTTGCCCCCAATAATTTGCGACTGATGGAGCTACTGAAGATAACAGAAACCTTCAGTAGCGCCATCAGGATGGAATTTGGTGTCGACAAATGTGCAGTCATGCATGTAAAGCGAGGGGGATTTATGGAATCCGTGGGTACCCAACTCTCGGATCCCATACACCTTAGGTCCCTCTCCTCAACTGAAACCTACAAATATTTGGCTATGTCGGAAGCGTTGGGCATCAATATTACTGACATGAAGCAATCGTTGAAGGAGCGCTTCTTTGGCCGCCTGAAGAAAGTATTTAATAGTCTTCTATCAGGCGGAAACAAGGTGCGCGCCTTCAACGGTTGGGTCATGCTGGTTTTGATTTACTCTTTCGGCATACTCAAATGGACTCGGACTGAACTGGACACCCTGAATATGAGGGTCCGTACGCTGCTGACTGCATATCGAATGCATCACCCACGATCATCGGTAACGAGACTGTGGAAGTGTGGAGGTCGAGGCTTTTTAAACGTCAAGGCCCTCCACAATCGCGAGATATGCAGTCTCAGGGAAAATTTCCTAGAAGCCGACGTGGGGATGCATCGAGATGTGGTCGCAGTGGACAAGGGCCTCACCCCGCTCTCCTTGGCTAAAGAGAACTGGCGCAAGCCTGTAGTGCTTGACACTAACGATCGCATGGAGGTATGGCAGAGTAAGGAGCCTCACGGACGCTTTTTCCGGGCCCTACATGATCCCGATGTAGATTTTCTAGCGTCTCTAGCCTGGCTGCGTTTTGCTGATCTCTTTGGGGAAACCGAAGGTTTTGTCTGTGCAATTGTGGACGAAGTTATCATGACGATCAATTACCGGAGATTTATTGTGAAGGACGGCACGGTTGACATCTGTCGGGCATGCCACCGTCCGGGAGAATCAATCCGACACATCATCTTCGGGTGTTCTCGTCTAGCTAACGAAGAGTACTTGCATAGACACAACCTTGTAGCCAGGATTATCCATCAGCAACTTGCTCTGAAATACAGTCTTGTGGAATCGGAAGTGCCGTACTACAGGTATGTGCCCGACCCAGTTCTCGAAAATGGATATATCACATTGTACTGGGATCGATCCATCATTACTGACAGGACTATTGTTGCCAATAAGCCTGATATAGTGGTGGTGGATCGAATAGAGCGGCGCGCAATGATTATTGACGTAACTGTCCCGCATGACGGGAACCTCGTGAAAGCCGAGAAAGATAAACAAATCAAGTATCTTGACTTGGCCCGCGAGGTTGTCGACATGTGGGATGTGGACTCAGCGATCATTGTGCCGATAGTTGTATCAGCCGAAGGCTTAATTGCCAAGAGCCTCGACCAACACCCACCTAAGGAGGCTCTCGTTGGGCAGCTGGATTAAGGGCTTGATTCAGAAAGCGGTACTTCTGGACACGGCTCGTATTGTTAGGAGGTTCCTCTCTCCGGAGCCCTGACCGCCGGTAGCTTGGACCTTGTTCCCAATAACGGTGGGCTACTATTTTTTATATTTTTAAATGTTTTTATACTTTTTATATTCTAATATTTAAAAATATAATTTATATGTTTTTATTGAAATAATAAATATAAAACGTAAACCAAGCGTCTCATTACTTTTGTGCCAACCTGATACATAAAACATCATTGCATCAGATAAGTGATAGACATAATTTTAACACTAGAAATAGGAACAAATTAGATCAACCACGTTTCAGATTGTCTAAGGTACACACTTCTTTTATGGGGTATTGTGTAAAACGTTATAATAAAATACCTCTCGATATTCTTCAACTAAATGAGAAGCAATTTAAAACATGCATTAAACGCACACTATGTAGACAAGCATATTATAGGTTAAATGATTATATCATAGATAAAAATGCTTGGCTAAATGCTGGTCCTGCTCCACAGCCACTTGGGCTTTGATAATTTTTTTTTTTTCTGGAAGAAATGCGTCCCTTTTTTTCTGACATTATTGTTTACTTTTAATTTTTATTTCATCAAGTTTTAGATGTAGAATAAGTAATTCAATAGGTAGGATTTTCTTTCCTTTTGGTAGTAAGATTTTATTAATCTTTTAAATACAATCATTACAAACTATAGTTTTGTATAAATTAGAAGCATCTTTTCAATTTTGTAAATGTGAGTACCATGGAGCGGTTTTATGTTATGATGTAGGTATGTTGACTTGAAAGAGTATGGCAGTTGAGAGTATGTCATGCTCACTTAAATGTCTCGCTGATGGTGGCGCGTGTGTTGGATCATTCGGTTCCCTACAAAATGGTTGAGCTGGATGGTGCTGATCCACGCGTCATGTTACTGGTCATCTCTTAACTGCCAGAGCTTATTTTAATCTTATACAGTGTGAGTCTTTATAATGTGCACATATCGAAATGAGGGAATCTATGCTTAATTTTATCGACGGAAAAAATGTTAAAAAAAATCTAAATATTTATTTATATTTTTTATGGATTTTTAAAAAAAATTGTTTGCTTTTGTGACCCCAGTGTATACAAAACTGTGTAACTTTTAAACTAAACGATTTATCACGATGAAACAAACTCTATAATGTTTGGAAGTAATTAGGTGTCGTCATAAAATAAAAATTATGGAAAAAAAATAGCCACATTTAAAAATAAACATTTTTGTTTGGCAAAAATCTGATTTTTTTTCATTAATTTTTACAAAAATTGTAAAATTTCTCAATAACATGCCCCCATCACCTTCTTTTTTTATAACTTTAAGTTATTCTTCATTGTATTAGGAACCTAACGGTAAAAATTGCATGATTTTAACTCCACCCCAACATTTTTTATCAAATGTCAAAGAAAGGCCCAACGCATAGCTACGCACATTGTTTAGCAGGTAGATAAACTTTTTTTTGTTAACTTTGTTGTGAATGCGCGCGGGTCGTTTCAAAGATGGCACTCCGAACGCGGAATCGTATTGTTCTCATAAGGGTGGTTTGTTTGGGATGATAATTAATGCAAAAGAGTTCAATTGAAACCCATTTATTATTAAATACAAAATTTAATGCATCAGGTTCTCAAAATGTCCACCTCGTTGTTGTAAACACAAAGCCGCGCGAATTAGAATTTGGTGTGTCGCTCTCCTTATCATTTCGGGATCATTGCGAAAATCATTCGCACAGTTTATTATGCGGTCACGCAAATCGGCCTCACTGTTGATGGGGGTACTGTAGACGCGTTGCTTCATGGTCCCCCATAGGAAATAATCAAGGGGCGTCAAATCGGGTGAACGCGCAGGCCACCCTACAGGTCCTTGCCGGCCGATCCATTTGTCATGATAATTTTCGTTTAAAAATCTTCTTACATTTGTAGCGTAATGGGCAGGACATCCGTCCATCTGAAGAAACATCCTTTGACGCACAGCCAGTGGGACATCTTCCAATAACTGAGGCATATCATCTCTCAATAGACTTAAAAATCTTTCACCAGTCAACGTTCTCGGCAATATGACTGGTCCAATCAACATGTTATCGATAAGACCAGCCCAAACATTTATCGAAAATCTTACTTGGAAAGTAGATGACCGTTTCAGTTTCGGGTTTTCACCTGCGCGGCACCATCTGTGTAAATTTCGACAGTTAGTAATACCGTCTCTAGTGAATGTCGCTTCGTCCATCCATAGTATTTTTCTTGGAAAGTTTGGGTTTGCTCTGGTTTTTCTTTGAATCCATGTGGACATCACACACCTTGGACGCCAGTCTACGTCTTCATGTAGATGTTGCACCCTTTGATAGTGATAAGGATGCAATCCTTCTTTCTTTAAAATACGCCACACTGATTTTTGGGATATTCCGTGACGAAGAGCCAGTCGTCTAGTACTTATGGATGGATCAGCAAACAAATCACTTAATACTGCTTGTTCAGTAGCCGCATCAATAATTACTTGAGGTGGCTCGCGACGATCTCTACTTGATCCAAGTCCAGTGATCGACAACCTTCTGTGAACTTCCTGGAAGTTTCGGGCAGATGGCACTGGTTGCCTGTTAGGATACGCAGCTATGTAAGCCGCGCGCGCAGCTCTGGCACTTCCTTGTCCCACTCCATAATAAAAATGTATGTCGGCGATGTGTGCCGGGGAAAATTCACTTAAACGCGGCATCATGTAGCAGCGAACGAAAGTTATGAAAGTCCAGCGAACGAAAGTACCGAAACACATGTAGCAGCGGCGAATAATTCGGAGCGACTGCCAGTCTGACATCTGTCATAATTCAAGTTCCTTTGGCTGGCCCTACCTCCCCGACCTGCGCACATTCAAAAGAAAGTTTATCTACCTGCTAAACAATAGCTATGCGTTGGGCCTTTCTTTGACAGTTGATAAAAAATGTTGGGGTTGAGTTAAAAACATGCAATTTTTACCGTTAGGTTCCTAATACAATGAAGAATAACTTAAAGTTATAAAAAAAGAAGGTGATGGGGGCATGTTATTGAGAAATTTTACAATTTTTGTAAAAATTAATGAAAAAAATCAGATTTTTGCCAAACAAAAATGTTTATTTTTAAATGTGGCTATTTTTTTTCCATAATTTTTATTTTATGACGACACCTAATTACTTCCAAACATTATAGAGTTTGTTTCATCGTGATAAATCGTTTAGTTTAAAAGTTACACAGTTTTGTATACACTGGGGTCACAAAAGCAAACAATTTTTTTTAAAAATCCATAAAAAATATAAATAAATATTTAGATTTTTTTTAACATTTTTTCCGTCGATAAAATTAAGCATAGATTCCCTCATTTCGATATGTGCACATTATAAAGACTCACACTGTATTTTGAATTGCTTTTAATTATTTATTTTTTACATTGTTCTCACATATAGAAGCAACAAGAACAATCTACCCAGGATTTTGTAATAATTTTGATTTAAAAGAGTGTCCATGGAGTTTCTTGCCCATTCTTCTCCATAGAGATCTACGTTTTGGAATGGGCGACTAGCTTCAACTTTCTGACTAACTGACTGACTCTTTAACAATTCAAAAGTGCCTGTAATTGGTTTAATTGAAATAAATGCTTTGAGTTTGAGTTTGCACCAAGCAGAATTCTAGAAAGAGACAACTACTGGCCGCATATTCGCTTTGTCTCTCTCTGACTTTTCGGTCTGTATTCACTGCACAACTGACTATGGAACGCTCAGTCCATTCTCTATGTGTATGGGTTTACCTGTACACACCATTACATAGGGTGCTTACATAAAGAAACAGGTTTCCGGTACAGGCGAGCCTGTGCGGGTCGGTACCGATCGGTGCAGGCTTGGTCCAGGTAGTCGGCACCGACAAGTTCAAATCCGTTTCTTTATAAGGGAGCGCCTAAGATAATATGGGAATATTATACTTCCACCGATCGGTACCGACCCGCACAGAATCGCCTGTCCCGGAAGCCTGTTTCTCTATATAAGCAACCATACACAAGCACATCCCCGCGCGCCTGCGCCCTCGACACTACTACCGCTATTGATCAAGGAGGTCGTTTCAGTTGAAAGAGTGGAACAAGCTGAGCGAGACGCCATGGAAGCGCAAGTACACGTTCCTGCCGACGCGCCACGCCAGCCTGCGCGAGGTGCCGGCCTACGAGCGCTTCACGCGCGAGCGCTTCCTGCGCTGCCTCGACCTGTACCTTGCGCCGCGGGCCATCAAGATGCGGGTACGTACCCACGAGCGCGAACACGAACATCTTAATTTTAAAAAATTTACAAAAAAAAAAACCAAAGTGAAAAATAACTTTAATTTCGGATGTCGGTGTCTTGGGATCTGTATGGTCTGAAGCGCTGGCTCTAGAAGCATGAGATTTTGCAGAAGAGTCCCTTATTTTGCGAAAGTGAGCACTAAGGAAGGATTTTTGGAAATTCTCTACCTAAAGGGGTTAAATAAGGAATGAAACTTTGAATGGAAGTTGATAAGTTGCTTAACGTTAAGTCATTATTAACGTCTGGTTAACCATACATTTTTTGACGTTTAAATATCACTCGACTTTAAGCAACGTTGATGAATAAGGGGGTTAGACATTTGTTTATAATTAAAAGTCAATTGTTTCATAGGTAGTTTTTGGAAACATCTCCGGGGGGGGGGGGGGGGGGGTTACTTAAATTGAGATGGTAGTTTGTCTGACGTAAAGTAAACCTAAAGAACATTTATTTGCTGATTGTAGGTACAGTAAGTTGTGACAGTTCAAATTTAGGCGATCCTTGTACAACTTACCCTATATAAAGAACCGCCAGGTCGCGCATGCGCAAACATTACATTGAATTGTGCTCCTAACTATAATTTTTTTTTATTATTAGATCCTAACTGCAATTCATTGGATTCATCAAAACAAATCATATGAGCCCAAACCCGAGGGGTTTACTATTAGCCACTGAAGAGTTCCACTAGTTACCTCCTGGCTCCATCATCAGACCCTCGACCCTAAGTGCAATATATTGGATTTATCAAACCAAATCATATGAGCCCAAACCCGAGGGGTTTACTATTAGCCACTGAAGAGTTCCACTAGTTACCTCCTGGCTCCATCATCAGACCCTTGACCCTAAGTGCAATATATTGGATTTATCAAACCAAATCATATGAGCCCAAACCCGAGGGGTTTACTATTAGCCACTGAAGAGTTCCACTAGTTACCTCCTGGCTCCATCATCAGACCCTCGACCCTAAGTGCAATATATTGGATTTATCAAACCAAATCATATGAGCCCAAACCCGAGGGGTTTACTATTAGCCACTGAAGAGTTCCACTAGTTACCTCCTGGCTCCATCATCAGACCCTTGACCCTAAGTGCAATATATTGGATTTATCAAACCAAATCATATGAGCCCAAACCCGAGGGGTTTACTATTAGCCACTGAAGAGTTCCACTAGTTACCTCCTGGCTCCATCATCAGACCCTCGACCCTAAGTGCAATATATTGGATTTATCAAACCAAATCATATGAGCCCAAACCCTAGGGGTTTACTATTAGCCACTGAAGAGTTCCACTAGTTACCTCCTGGCTCCATCATCAGACCCTTGACCCTAAGTGCAATATATTGGATTTATCAAACCAAATCATATGAGCCCAAACCCGAGGGGTTTACTAGTAGCCACTGAAGAATTCCACTATCCACCTCCTGGCTCCATCATCAGACCCTCGTTACCAAGACCAATCTATTGGATACGTCAAAACGAATCATATGAGCCCAAATTCGAGAGGTTTACTAGAAGCCACTGAAGAGCTCCACTATCCACCTCCTGGCTGCATCATCAGACCTTCGTTACCAAGCCCAATCTATTGGATTCGTCAAAACGAATCATATGAGCCCAAACTCGAGAGGTTTACTAGAAGCCACTGAAGAGTTCCACTATCCACCTCCTGGCTGCATCATCAGACCTTCGTTACCAAGCCCAATCTATTGGATTCGTCAAAACGAATCATATGAGCCCAAATTCGAGAGGTTTACTAGAAGCCACTGAAGAGTTCCACTATCCACCTCCTGGCTGCATCATGAGATCAGCTCCATGATACTAAATTATAGGATTGTCTTCCGAACTACGTAATCATACAAAGTTTCATTTTGATAAGACAGTCTAAGTAGGTTAAAATTGAAATCCAAGATTTTTTTTTTACATTGTTTGTTAGTTAGTTAGAAGTGAAGCTAATAAAATAAAAACGTGTTGAAAACACGCGCACACACGCACACGCGCACACACGCACACGCGCACACACGCACACGCGCACACACGCACACGCGCACACACGCACACACGCACACACGCACACGCGCACACGCACACACGCACACGCGCACACACGCACACGCGCACACACGAAACTAACATATTGTGCGAGTTTGTTTTGTTGTATAAGTGGCTACAACCTCGGTGGTCGTCCCGCAGCTAACGATCGGGCCCGACGACCTGGTGCCGAAGCTGCCGTCGCCACGCGACCTGCAGCCCTTCCCCACGGGCGAGGCGCTGCAGCTGCGCGGCCACAAGGGACTCGTGCGCAGCGCCGACTTCGACCCCTCGGGCCAGTACATCGTGTCCGGCGGAGACGATGGCACCGTCAAAGGTGAGTCAAACATCTGCAGATGCGCGGCCACACGGGCCTCGTGCTCAGCGCCAATTTCGAAGACATGAACACTTTCGCGCGACCTAAGTACGGTGAGGGCAAATTTAACGATTTAAATCTTTGCCTGGACGCATCGTAATATCGAAGATCTCTACACTCGGAAGTTGTGGACGATTATGTTTACCTAGGACAAACTGTTCAGTTAGGTAGGTCGAACTTCGAGAAAGAGGTCAATCATCGAATCCGACTCGGCTGGGCAGCGTTCGGGAAGCTACGCAATATCTTCTCGTCTCATATACCACAGTGTCTCAGACGAAAGTGACCAGTGCGTGTTGCCAGTGATGACCTATCGCACTGAAACGTGGACTCTCATAATGGGCCTCATTAGAAGGCTGAAAGTCACACAAAGAGCGAGGGCTATACTTGGAGATCCCCTACGTGATCGAATCAGAAATGCAGAGTTCCGTATGAGCACCGGGTAACCAATACAGCCCGAACAATTGCCAAATGTAAGTGGCAGTGGGGACATTGCTCGCAACACAGTTGGCCGCTGGGGCCGAGAGGTTCTGGAGTGGCGAGCGCGTGCCGGGAGACGGAGCGTGGGCCGGTGACCTGCTGCAGGCCGCAGGAATCCGCTGGATGCGGGAAGCACAGAACCGGTCGAAGTGGCGGTGCTCGGGGGAGGCCTACGTCCAGCAGTGGACGTATTTCGGCTGAAATGATGATGATTATAATGTCGCTCGGCTCGTACATGCGTTGTGTGTCCGCAGTGTGGGAGACTGCGTCAGGGCGCTGCCTGCGCACGCTGACACTAGAGGGCGCGGTGTCGCGCGTGGCGTGGATCCCGACGCCTGGGCTCAGCCTCATCGCGGCGGCGGCAGGGTCCGCGCTGCTGCTGCTGAACCCGGGCGAGGACATCGGCGCGCACCGCGTGGCCGCGCGCACGGACGAGCTGCTGGAGGAGCCGCCGCCGCAGCACGATGTGCAAGGTAAGTCCGAGCCGAGGTTCACCTAACTCCATACATACAGAAACGCCTTTTTGCCGTTAAACGAGTAGGTAGAGCTACAGAACGTCCCCTGCTACGATGCTTACATACTTCTTTAGCTTCGTTTACGGCTATACACGCACTCCGGTTGCGAGTACTACGCCCCTGACCTTTCTGAAGAACATCAATAGTAAGGTCACTTGTCCTAGGGCCCAGGGTGTCCCCTCCTGGCGTTTCCACTCATGCCTTATATTAATGGCCTACCTTTTATTTGTCGTCTTTCATTCATCATCTCAACATGACCAAACCAAGCCATCTAAGCATACGGTTTTTTTTTTTAATTTTAACTACAATTTACACATTATTCACGTAAAATCTCTTTGGAGCGTTTTCGTCCGGTTTCGATGATTACTAGTCAACACAGTCGCTGTTGCTAAGTACTGAACAGGTGGTGCTTTACAATAAAAATATGGAGCTTCAAACAAAAACCACGCTTTTATCACACACTAAGTTCAGTGCAGTCTAGTGTAAAAACAAAAGGTCGGGCTCAATTCCTGGCGAGTAAACAGTGAGTGTTTACAAAAGCACTTTTATTATATTCCCTTTTCAAACTCAGCTTGAATTGAGTTTGAAGCTTTTTAGCTACTTGTTTTATATAGTATTAATTTCCTAATGTTTCTTTAATGACCATCGACATTTTTTAACGCTGTGTTTTAATGAATCCTCGATAAAAACATGAAATAATAAGATACCGTGTGCCCTCGCCGCGCGCAGTGGACTCGCGCACGGCGTCGTGCGCGGAGTGGCAGCGCGTGTCGCCGGAGCAGTGGGCGCGCGGCGAGCGCCTGCGCGTGGCGCACTTCCGCGCCGTGACGCACGTGGCGTGGCACGCGCGCGGCGACTACGTGTGCGTGACGCTGGCGGACGCGGCGTCGCGCGCCGTGCTGGTGCACCAGCTGTCGCGGCGCCGCTCGCAGCTGCCCTTCACGCGCAACAAGGGGCTCGTGCAGTGCGCGCTCTTCCACCCCACCCGGCCGCTCATCTTCGTCGCCGTGAGTGCCCGATCGAACTGATGCGGGTTCCGTCATGCACGCGGATTAGCCTAGCGAGCGATACCTAGATTCTATACCGATTCTTACTATTTAATATCGAACATAAATATATACATATAATAAGGTATGAAGTGTCACGCACTTTGTTTACATACATATACACTCTAGCGGGGCTAATCCTCGTGCATGTCGCATTCCTTGTGAACGCCGAGCCCGCCGGCTAACGCGTCACTTCTCGTGCGCAGACGCAGCGCGTGGTGCGCGTGTACGACCTGGTGAAGCAGGAGCTGGTGCGCAAGCTGCTGACGGGTGCGCAGTGGATCAGCCACATGGCCGTGCACCCCGCCGGAGACAACCTGCTCGTCGCCTCCTACGACAGGAAGTGTATATGGTAAGCGCGCGTAGCCCTCTCCCTGGTTGCCAGCGATGTTAAATCTATACAAGTACAAAAAAGTCAGTTAAACAAGAAAAACTACTTGAGATTATAGTACACCTATTATTACGGACTCAGATCTGCATCATGTTGAAAAATAAGAAAATGAAAAATAATTTGCTGTGGCTAAAGTATTCATTGGATTTGATTGATTTTTGTATACGGGTAAAGAACATGATTCTCTTTACGTGGCTTAAAGGAATGTCAATCCTCTTGTTACACGTGGTATGATTCTCTTTACGTGGCTTAAAGGAATGTCAATCCTCTTGTTACACGTGGTATGATTCTCTTTACGTGGCTTAAAGGAATGTCAATCCTCTTGTTACACGTGGTATAATATTTCGTAAAATGTACACACGAAGTTTAGTAGGACTCGACTGTCATGTATGGTTATTGTATGGTGGATCTTACACCTTGAGTTGATGCTGATTGATACACTGATTACTGATTAATTGACATTTATTGATAAAACTATGATTGCATGACAGATGAGTGCACGCGGTATGAATGCTATTCGTGTACCAAGTTGCCCGGCCCGGCGCAGGTCAAATGCTGCCATATTGCTGTGAAGACTGTGCTGCGCTCGCCGTGTGCAGTTACAATACAAGTTAATATCTATGGTTAGGTGACTGTTAATGAAGACTGTGCTGCGCTCGCCGTGTGCAGTTACAATACAAATTAATATCTATGGTTAGGTGACTGTTAATGAAGACTGTGCTGCGCTCGCCGTGTGCAGTTACAATACAAATTAATATCTATGGTTAGGTGACTGTTAATGAAGACTGTGCTGCGCTCGCCGTGTGCAGTTACAATACAAATTAATATCTATGGTTAGGTGACTGTTAATGAAGACTGTGCTGCGCTCGCCGTGTGCAGTTACAATACAAATTAATATCTATGGTTAGGTGACTGTTAATGAAGACTGTGCTGCGCTCGCCGTGTGCAGTTACAATTAGTGTTGCCCAAATGCAAGAACAAGACGAGACTTAGCCAGTCTTGGTCTTGGTCTTGCGCCAATACACCTGGTCTTGGTCTTGCGCTCCCAGTCTTGGTCTTGGTCTTGCAGCAAGAGTCTTGCAAGTCTTGCAATTACCTATTAGTCTATTACTATTTATTAAAGTTTACTTTAAATCTTAGAAAAACGTATTAGAATTGGAACATTGTGAGCTTGAATTAACATAGCCATAGTAAAGATCAAGCAGATTAATAAATAACTGAAGATTTGATAAGAAATTCGAAAAATCAACTGACCTATATGTCGTTTTCCATGGAAGTAACTGTTTATTAATAAACATTTATGATTTATAAGCTTACATTTGCTAAAACATGTAAAAAAACAAATTAATTACAATAACTTGACTGTATTTTAAAGAACAATACTTATCTGTCTAGAAAGAGATTGAACCCTCAACTTATAAGAAATTTAATAAAAGAGTTTTACGATTTATCATTTATTTGAATAAAAAATAAAATACAACACAAATCAACAGCTTTATCATTAGGTTATGATACTTTATATCAATTTTTTTGACCAAGAATTAATACAAAGTAACCATCTGGCTGACTCATCACTTAACCTATTTCTATGTTTTTTAATTACTAATGATGCTTTAGAAAATAACCTCTCAGCAGATACTGAAGTTGCAGGTATTGAGAGAAAATCACGGGCCATTTTCGATAAAATCGGATACTCTGTCTCATGCGTCCTCCACCAATCTAAAATGTCTTCCGAGCTGGCAGTTCTTGGTTTTCTCAGGTACTCCTCCAACTCGTCTATCACTAAGCCTTGAAGACAAGATCCAGATGACGTCGAGGGACATTCATAGAGTTTATCAAAGTCTATTACGTCTTCATCTTCATCACATACTTTATTTTCTTTTTCTGGTAATTCCAGAGATTTGTTCAGTGAGTGTAGACTTTTATATTCTTCATAAAGTTCATTGAACTTGCGCAGACTTTCTGTTTTAAGTTGCTTCCCCCACATTGTCAGGTCAAAAGTCTGAGCCTTATGCCTTGGGTCTAAAATTAAAGAAGTACAATAAATCCAGTTGCTCTTCTTGTAATGTTTAAGCATTTTGTCTCGAGCTGCTTGGAAAGCTAGAATGAGCCTTTCATCCACTTCAGATCGATTAGGTTTCTCATCTAACTGTTTTACCATGGATTCAATTTTATCTAGCAAGAGATTGAATGATACAATGACTAGCGGTAATGTAACATATTTGTCTCCACCAAGTTTTGTACTTAAAAGTTTAAAGTTTATTAGAAATTTATGTAATTTTTCGAGTACCTGCCATTCATTAGCTGTGATTTGAAAATCATTTAATTCGGTGACAGAACTGCACAATATGTCAATGCCCGCTCTCACTTTTAAACCAAATCCAATCATATCATGTGTGGAATTCCATCTCGTTGGACAGTCAAGAATGGCATTTAGATTTGATGGCACGCCAGCTGCTTCACAAGCAGACTGAAACTTCTTCACTATCTCACTTCTTTTTATTTTACTGGAAATACTGCGTAACTTTGTTACAGATGTACGCGAGTCAGCAATATTTGGTGCAGATTCTTCATCTTCCTCATCCTCAGTTTCGTCTGCATAGTCTTCGTACTGCTGATCTTGCGCGTTAGTGTCAGACTCACAGTGTAATGCTAAGGTCTTTAATAAATCTTGTACACCAAGGTTTAAAATGTGAGCAAAGCACCGGAAATGTTGATTGTCTGAATCAAAGTGTGGCGGCAGCTGTTTGCCCAGTTCATACATAAATTTGGTATTTGCATTTGCGTTGTCGACCGTGATACCTTGTATTTTATCAATTATGCCATATTCCAATAAACATTCATGGAAAATCGTTGCAATATCTTCCCCAGTATGTCGACCGCGTGATGGTATAAAATCAAGAACTACAGATTGATACTTCCATTCGTTGTCTATATAATGAATAGTAACCCCGTAGTAACTCCTACCAGCAATTGACGTCCACCCATCAATGGTAAAAGACATTTTAGATGATAATTGTTGAAGTCGTTCCTTGAGATTCAATTGGAGCTCTTCAAATCGCTCTTTGACTTTCCTTCTAAGTGTAGACCTTTTAGGAAACACCATATTAGGGCAAATACGTCGAAAATATACTTGTGTAGCTTCGTCATCGAAAAATGAGAAGGGAAGATATTTTTTCACCACCCAATCAACTGTAGCTGTCGTGATGTTGTCACTGCTGTTTTCCGACTGAAACAAAACAATAAATCTTGTGTTATTATTTAAAACATACTAGGTTTGAGCGTATAAGAGGAGGAGGTTTGTTGTTGTTAAATCGAGAAAATCGTTAAATTGATATTTGTTATATTAAGGTTGCACTGTACTGTAATTTACCAAAATAAAGTACTTAGTTGTTACTGGCCGATTAAATGAAAATATGGGTGTTTATAAAAAATATTTAAGACGATAATTACATACTTAATATGTCGCACCCCTAGATGAAAACACCACTAACTCAAAAATACTTACGTAAGTTAATGGCGTTTTTGAAAGTATCGCATGAATAGCTACGCGGAGTTAAAATTCTTTTAACTGTTAAAAAAATATTCTTACCTGTCCACTTCTTCCAGCGGTTACTAAAAAGCTTGTGATATCTCCACTTAATTTTGGTTTAACAGGAAGAAATATTTCTGATTCCTTTTTGTGGAAAGATATTAGATGTTTCCTTAAGCCTGAAGTGTTTCTGTTTTTCATTTTTATTTCAATCTTTTTATGTTGGCACAATTTACAGAAGGCAGTTTGGGATGCATGAATTATTTCGAAAAACTCCTCAAATTTGCTTTTGGGTCTTTTAGATCTGTGACTCAAACTCTCGTTACTCGGACTAGAATAATTTGAATCTTCGTCACTCATATTAAATTGTACACGTGATACGTTTTTAGAAAACAACGAGAATTAGTAAAAACAATTATTAAGTTAGACTCGAAGCACAGCTCAATTGGAAATGACTGGAATTAAAATAATTCCTTTATTTATAGTACGTTTCCTTGCTTTCTACCGCGCCGCCTCGCCACGTGCCGGCTCTATGAAAAGGATGCCGCCGCAAATCAAACAATGCCGCGTGCGGCGTACAAACACACACTAAATATTACCTACTTGTACAGACGCGACGCGTGAATAAAATAGAATTAGTGCCAATCACTATTCTTTACATATAAGTGAATGTTTTGGCGTACATCTATACTAATATTATAAAGCTGAAGAGTTCGTTTGTATGTTTGATGACAGAAGTTTTAAAATAAATAAATAAGTCCTGAACGTCACTATACCTCCAAAGTTACTATTCCTCGTGGACGAAGTCGCGGGCACAGCTAGTAAATACTTACTCTCATCATCTCTCTCAGAGATATTCGGGCTGGTAAGTAATACAAAACTCTTATCGCAGGCTTTTTATTTTATTAGTAGGTAAGTACCTACGCTTTTTATATTATTTTATTAGTTTTGTAGAATTTTTTTACACGTTTCAAGTATATTTAAAAGTGGCTACAATATTTATTAAACGGGTGATATTTGAACACTTTTTTGCTATTTTTTCTTGTAAAAACTTAAGAAATATAATGACTAAATGTACAATAATAGTACCTAAGTAATTAGTTTAAAACCATATAAGTAATCAATATTATAATATATACTTACTAGAATGAATTAATATGACATCTACTACCTATCCTTACCATTTTATCCTAATCATAATACTACTTGCGTGATCAGTATAATGTATTCATTTTCATTCTAAGCACTCTGAAACTTATTTATTCTTTGGAACACCTGTAGGTACTCTTAAAAAAATTCGAAATTATTTTGCATGAGTATACCTACGCCCTATGGCGGCAATCAAATAGTGTCACAAATGTTATGATTTCGGCGTGGCGGCAACGATTGTTTTAGATTTCAAAAGAAGCCGCCGGCGCGTGTATCATAACCATGTACTTCCGAAAAGCGGCAAATTTCTTTGAGAAGTAAGTACAAAACCTTTGATGCCGCATTATCAAAGTGCCGATGGTTAAAACATAACTATGCATGCACTCAGTTTGATTTTAATAGATATTTTTTTATTCGCTATGTTTATGGTATTAGTCGTAATGCGCATAGGTCCAGTTTTTCATATTCTTTGATACAGTTTTTTGCGTCTCATAGAATTCCTAAGCGTACCTACCTATACACCGAACTGTTACACCTAACTACTCAGTGAAATAGCGCTAAGTCCTAGCTGCAAGACGCAAGAGTCTTGCAGGCTATGTCTTGTTCTTGCTCAAGTCTTGCACGGTCAGTCTTGGTCTTGGTCTTGCTAAAAATACGCGGTCTTGTTCTTGGTCTTGGTCTTGCAAAAACGCAAGAACAAGACCAAGACTGCAAGACCAAGACTGAATTTGGGCAACACTAGTTACAATACAAATTAATATCTATGGTTAGGTGACTGTTAATGAGAAATCCCGTGTGTTTACAATCTACTGTTAGGTATATTATTTTAGTGACAACCGTTCGTCAGGAATAATCTGAAAGAATGCATCAGTCACTGTATCGGTGTTGTTCCTTGAAATAGTTCATGCAGGAACACAGGCGTTCATGAATTCACCAAAACGAAAAAGTTCGCAAGCAATGTGACATTGCTACAGAAGGCTACAGGCGTCGACCTCGGGACTCGTCGCGTCGGTGGGAACGGCAGCTTGCTCCCGCTCACCAACAGTCCTGACTCTGTATATTTTGGCTGAGATCAAAAATACAAACGTAGTATACAGGGATTTTTTATAAAAATGTGGCTGTTATTTTAGTATATTGTGGTGTATTACGACTTCCACGCGAACGAAGTCGCGGGCAGAAGCTAGTCTTAGATAACGAGGTGCTTGAAACTTTAGACTCGGAAGTTTTTCTGAGCATAACAGTAGATGTCAAACTCCAATGGGGGCCCACTTATGATAAATATGCCTAGCGGGAAGGCTCAGTTCGGGTGCGCGTTACCGCAGCAAACTAATGTCGAAAATAGCCATTTAAATTTTATAGATAATTAGTTCCTAGCTTCTGTAATTAGTTCCTAGCTTCTGTAATTAGTTCCTAGCTTCTGTAATTAGTTCCTAGCTTCTGTAATTAGTTCCTAGCTTCTGTAATTAGTTCCTAGCTTCTGTAATTAGTTCCTAGCTTCTGTAATTGTTGCGCACATTTTATAATTTGTTGCACTTATAGTTTTTTTAGTTATTATTTCACAAAAAACATTTCCTGCTGGGAAACGTTACCGCAACCAGACATTTTCTTTTTTAATGGGAATATTGAAATAAATATTGGCTATTTAATTAGTTGTTTAGACAAGGTAAATGTTGCAACTTATTTTGTATTTGTTCTTTCTTCGGTTGCAAAGTTATTCCAGATCCTGCTGGAGTAACGTTTGTGGTTTTGCTGGATCTCTGAAACGGTTAAGCCAGGGGTTCCCAAACTTATTTTGTCTACTGCCCACTTTGAGAATAAATTATGTTTTAGCGCCCCCATTTTCACACCTACTTAAAAACCACTATAACTTCAAATTAAATTAATTATTGTGAGCTATATTAGCGGAGAGTTAAACATTCATTCTAAACGAGACGTACTATAACTCGCAAGAGTTAACTTGAAACCTGAGCGCAGTAGGTAGTACACAACGGCGCTCAGGTCTCAAGTTAACTCTTACGGGCTACACCTGCCAATGAGAAAGATTATTGAAACGCAACTTTATAGTATTCAGACAGAGTTTCTTTTATTCAAAATAAAAACAAACATAATAAATTCTAATATAAACCCTAATGTGAAGGATGAGTCTGATGCTGTTTAATATAAACCCTAATGTGAAGGATGAGTCTGATGCTGTTTAATATAAACCCTAATGTGAAGGATGAGTCTGATGCTGTTTAATATAAACCCTAATGTGAAGGATGAGTCGGATGCTGTTTAATATAAACCCTAATGTGAAGGATGAGTCTGATGCTGTTTAATATAAACCCTAATGTGAAGGATGAGTCTGATGCTGTTTAATATAAACCCTAATGTGAAGGATGAGTCTGATGCTGTTTAATATAAACCCTAATGTGAAGGATGAGTCTGATGCTGTTTAATATAAACCCTAATGTGAAGGATGAGTCGGATGCTGTTTAATAAGGTTGTTGATATCAGGTTCCAATTTACTCAAGAACAGCCGCATGTCGCCACGTTTGGTAACATGCAAACGATTTCTCTTTTTAGTAAGCAGCTTTGCCACAGCACTAAATCCACGTTCACACAAATATGACGATGGGAATGCTATCAAGAATCGTTGAACGATTGACTCCAGGGTACAATTGCGGGATCGGTTTTTGTAGCCAAAAGTCTTGGTAGCCATTTTTGAACTTGATTTTTATTTCCTCGTTCGTTGTCAATTCTATAAGTTCTTCTTCCAGCTGAGGTGATATTGCTGTGTTGACATTTGAAAACGGATCCAACACCCAGTCTGGTATTTCCAAGTTCAAAATGTCCTGGATTCGTTCGGTAAAGTCAATGTGGAGGTTTTCCAAATGTTGGCAATAGGCAAACAAGTCGTCGTTACTGCAGGATACTGATAAATTCGGAAAATTGTGAAACTCACGTCTGCCCATATTCTTTTTGTGTAGAAACAGTTTGGCTGCGAAATCAGCAACGACATTTTTTGTTTTAATTAAATTTAGTTCATCGCCTTGCAGTTGGAGATTCATGTCGTTGAACAATTTATACAGGTCTGTCATGTAAGCTATATCATTCTTTGATGTAATGAGCTTGTTGCGTAATTCTGTATCTTTAGTTTCCAAGAACTCTATCACAGAGTCAAGGTTGTAAAATGAGTCAGACAATTTCCTCTTGATAGCCAACGAACTTCAGTATGAAACAACAAACGGTTGAAATCTTCGTCATTAGTAACACAAAGCTGATGAAATAATCTATCATTCAAAGAGCTGTTACGGATTTTATTGACTGCTTTGATGACATATTGCAGTGGTTGAAATAGTCGTTCACTTAAATTTCTAGCAACCAAATGTTGTCTATGAATAACGCAATGTACAGCAAGGACATCTGGAATTTTATTTTTTAAGTACGCTATGAAGTCTTTATGGCACCCTGTCATAGCCGGAGCGCCACCCGTAGCAACTGATATAATATTATTCAAGGGAATCTCTTTCTCGTCACAAAACTTTTCCAATGTATTGAATATGGTTTCGCCTTTTGTATCGGTCTCTAAACTAGCAAACAATAGTTCTTCACATATTTTCTCATCTTTAATAAACCTCACGTAAGACAGCAACAAAGCTTCATTAGTTGGTAAAGTGCACTCATCGAGCCGAATTGAGAATTGACTAGTCCTCTGATGATGGCACAATGATTGTTCAATGTGTTCAGCCATTTCATCAATTCGTCTGCACACAATTATTACTCAAAGGATTTTTTCAGATAATATCTGCGGCCGGTTTATGAAGCACAGTAGTTATTACTTCCTTTATTGCTGGCAACATTATGAAGCAGAGTAGTTATTACTTCCTTTATTGCTGGCAACATTATGAAGCACAGTAGTTATTACTTCCTATATTGCTGGCAACATTATGAAGCACAGTAGTTATTGCTTCCTTTATTGCTGGCAACATTATGAAGCACAGTAGTTATTACTTCCTTTATTGCTGGCAACATTATGAAGCACAGTAGTTATTACTTCCTTTATTGCTGGCAACATTATGAAGCACAGTAGTTATTACTTCCTTTATTGCTGGCAACATTATGAAGCACAGTAGTTATTACTTCCTATATTGCTGGCAACATTATGAAGCACAGTAGTTATTACTTCCTATATTGCTGGCAACATTATGAAGCACAGTAGTTATTACTTCCTTTATTGCTGGCAACATTATGAAGCACAGTAGTTATTACTTCCTATATTGCTGGCAACATTATGAAGCACAGTAGTTATTACTTCCTATATTGCTGGCAACATTATGAAGCACAGTAGTTATTACTTCCTTTATTGCTGGCAATATTAACTCTTCTCCGATGTTGTGTGGTTTGCCTTTTTGAGCAATTAACAAAGAGATATTGTACGAAGCTCGAAGTCCGTCGTCATCTTGCTTAGCAGCTGCCGAAAAGAGTTTTGCTCACGGAGGAGAGAGCTCAAAGAGGAGATGTTGTAATTTGATTTCTTTAGGAAACAACGCGTGACATTTTGCGGGGGGGGGGGGGGGGGGGGTGAGATCCCGCCCACTTCATTATTTTCCATCTACAGGTCAATAGCAAAACTACTCGCTCGTTCTGTCGATTTTACTTTGTAGTTACGTAACTATCTCACACTAGATGCCACTAAGTGCAGGATGCAACAGGGCCGTACTCAGAATTTTCGTACTCGGGAGTACTCTGTTTATTAAAATTAATTTTGCGAACCATCTTGATACGTATTCTTTTATTGAATATTAACGAAAAAAAAAATGTTGGAATAAAAAGGTTTTTGTTCTATGACGAATGAAAATAATTAGTTTTTCTCCTATTTTTAAATGATTTATTTTGTTAAAAATACTTATCAAGATTATTTACAAAGCTAGTCTTTTTAGAAAAAAAAAAAACACCTCCCGTTTACGTGACAAAACATCCGAAACCATTAATGTCAAACAAATAAGTAATATCAGACCTAAACAAAAGCCGCATGACACGAAAGAAGCTTCATACTCACCGC
Organism: Fissipunctia ypsillon; assembly: GCA_947568875.1. Classification (NCBI taxonomy): domain Eukaryota; kingdom Metazoa; phylum Arthropoda; class Insecta; order Lepidoptera; family Noctuidae; genus Fissipunctia; species Fissipunctia ypsillon. The sequence goes on from OX387653.1 coordinate 24,899,717, forward strand.
GCCTAAGAATTTTGCTTTTTGTACTTGCTATTTTAGTTCTATTACATTCAATTTAAAAATTTGGTGTTGATGTCCGCTGATCAAAATGTATTATGTTATGTTAGTCTTTCCTAAATGACTTACCAATTTATTGTCGTCAAGCCATTTCACAATGTCCCTGAGTGTACTATTTATGTCCTGTTCATATTTATTTGCATCAGAACAACTGATTAATGCGGTGCTGTCATCAGCAAACAAAATCATTGGGTCTTTAATGTGCCGCGGTAAGTCGTTTGTACAAGATGTAATATAAATAACGCACAACCTCTTAAGGGGTCATTGTGCTCATCATTATGAACAACTTTTAAAAAAATCAGCTGTTCCCTACATTTTGACGAGTTATGCGAACATAAATGTAGAGAGCAGCTGATTTTTTTTTTCGCGATTTCAGGTTTGGTCCCAAAGTAAAAGTTGCTCATAATGATGAGTACAATGACCCCTTAAGAGGATGCGTTAATTATCTTACACCTTGTATACAGCAGAAATAAAAGAGAACTTAGCACCCCACCCTGAGGTCTGCCGTGTTTGACTTCTCTGTATCCGGAAAAAGTATTTCTTTACGCGTTTGCTTTTTATACATATCCTAGATATTTCCGTGTATTGTTCACGTTCACTCAAATATGATTTGACAAGATTAAGGACGTTTCCTCTTGTGCCATACATTTCAAGCTTAGTTACCAAGATTTTATGATGGACAGTCGAATGCCTTTGTCATATCAGTGAGAATTGCACATATTGGTACTTTTTGTCAACATTTTTTAAGATTATATTAAGCCAATCGTAAATAGCTAAATTAACACCTTTGTTTTTCCTAAAACCTTTTTGTTCATTACATAGAATATTATACTTATACAGAAAATTATTAATTGATTCATATAGAATTTTTTCGATGACTTTAGAAAAAATAGGAATTAAGGCAATGAATGGGTCTGTAGTTGGCTAAGTTTTCCCTTTCGCGTTTTTTAAAGAGTGGTTTTACGATAGCTACTTTCAACGCGTTTGGAAACACTCCTGAGCTAATGCATACGTTTGTAATGTCACTGAGGTGTGAGGCAATGTTATCCGATACAAATACTACTGTTGTGGCTATGCCATCATGTCCGAAACTGTTTTTATTTTAAAAGATTTTATTGCTGTCATGACATCCTGAGGTGAGGCAGGAGTTATAAACATTGCATACGGATTGCTCAACATATTAGTAGCTATAGGTGTTATCTTAGTGTTTGTCTGTATTTGATCGATAAAGAAATTATTAAAGGCGTTTGCAATATCTTTTGGATTACTTACGATTGTATCTTGGGTTTTCATTTGAGAAATTTGCTCAGTAGTGCGTGGATTATTATTAACGAGATAATAAAATCAAAGTACTGCCTCGTTGGTCTAGTAGTCGCAAGCGCTACTGCTGAGCACGAGGTCCTGGGTTCGATTCCCAGGTCGGGCAAAGTATTATTTATTGGGTTTTTCTATCTGGAATTTCTCAGTAGCAGCCCGGAGTCTAGATTTGTGCCCGGTAGATGGCAATAGGCTCGCCCCCTATTACATGGGACTTAAACATAATTGGCGAAATGTGGGTGTACTATAGGTACACCTCTGCCTAACCCTTCGGGGAAACAAGGCGTGATGTTATGTTATGTTATGTAAAATAAAATAAAAGTCATTAGGAAGTGCAAGACCGTACAAAGCCACATACTGACATACAAACTACGCAACAAAGACCTGACATCACCCGAATCCTGCATCGCGCAAGCAGAGTTTACCCGCGCGACTGGAATATATACAACATCCAGTCGTCGGGCAGTAGCTTACCGGACACAACGCCTGACCCAATATTTTTGATTATGTTTATATACGGATAAAAAACTGAGAATCACGCAAAAACTGTCGGCAATTTACTGAGCGGCATTTATTGGCCGGTTTTTTTTAAACAGCTTCGATCTTTTCATCTTGTTAACCTTATTTACCCCCTCAATGCGCGACGTGTAAGCGCTTCAAGAGGAAATGTGACCATCCAACTGGTGATGTAGGCTGCCCGGCCCGCAAACATGCAGAAATGAACTACATCTACTCAATTGACTATGAAGGTGCCTAAGAGCGCCACTTAACACCTCATTTAGTTAGCAGTTAAACAGGTAGCTTATATTTATTTCCTCTTTTTTGTAATTGTCATGACAAATCGTTTAATCTGTGATCTAGATAGTTTTTCTGTGTCGGAGGCTAAAGTCTGTAAGGTTGAGGACTGTAAACACCTTCTTCCTTCTGGTAACAAAACTTTAACCCTGCTCACACAGAATATTCGCAGCATAAACCGAAACATGAACGGTTTTGAAGTGTTATTACAGAATCTAGACATAAACTGTGACATTATTGTCTTAACAGAATGTTGGTTGTCAAAACAGACTGCCAACTTACCATCTCTTGACGGTTATTATTCATACAAAACTGACAAAAACATAAATCAGAACGATGGAGTAGTAGTTTATATCAAAAATAATTTAAGAACAGAAAAAGAAGAACCTGTAGCATTCGATAGTAATTGTTTAATAATTAAAATTATTCCCGATACGGTAGTCATGGCTATTTATAGGCCTCCTTCTCAAAATATGGACAGATTTTTAGACTCACTCGACACTAATTTAAAAAACGTAACATCTTTTAAGAACATAATACTTTTGGGCGACATTAACATTAACATTGCTTCCGGGAAAACGGATACTCATGTACATAAATATCTGGATATTTGCTCATTTCATGGACTGTTACCAGCTCACTATCACCGCACGCACCAGAGCGGCTCATGCTTAGACCATATCATTCTAAAATCAAAAAATCCATCCAAAACATTGGTTACTAATTCTACGCTTACCGATCATCAAGCCGTTTTACTAACATTACAAATAAGTTCACCTAGAATAAACTGCATGCGTAGCTACACCAAAGTCAATATGACAAATCTTGAAAAGGACATACTCGGTATTAATTTTGACCCTATTTATAATTCAGACGATGCAAATAGTTCTTTAAAGTATTTTATAAATTCACTACAATCTGCACTAAGGAAAAACACGTTCACTAAAACAATGCCTAGAAAATATAGTTGTATCAAACCCTGGATCACACCCGGTCTCGTTCGTTGTATAAGACATAGAGACAAACTTCACCTAAAATTAAGACTTGCTCCTGATGACGAAGTACTCTCTGTAACTTATAAAAGGTATCGGAACTTCTGTAATAATCTTTTGAAAAAACTAAAAAATCAATATGACAAAAATGAATTACAGAAAGCGGGGAAAAATAGTAAACTTGTTTGGAAATTTGTTAAAACTCATACATTTACAACAAAAAATCCTGAACCTCCGCTTGATATACTATCAACAGAGATGAACCCATCCGAAGCAATCAATAAAGCAAACCACTTTTTTGTTAACGTTGGTAAAAATTTGGCCGAAAAATCATTAAACTCAAGTATTAGTTCCCAACAACACCCAACCACGACATCCTCTACTCTAAAATCTTTTGTTTTATTAGATACCGACGTTAACGAAGTAATCAGTATGATAAACGGGTTAAAGGATGTTTGTGCTACTGGGTGGGATAACATACCCAATAACATTCTTAAACGATTTAAATACCTACTTGCCCCTCCTCTAACCCACATTTTTCAGCTATGCTTAACTAAAGGAATATTCCCAAAATTGCTGAAAAAGGCTGTGGTCACACATGTATTTAAATCTGGAGCCAAAAACTGTGTGAATAACTACAGACCTATTTCAGTGTTAACAGGGATCTCAAAAATTTTAGAAAAAATTATAAACTGTAGATTGGTAAAATATCTTGAAGATAACAGACTACTATCAGATAGTCAATTCGGTTTTAGGGCCAATAGATCAACTAGCCAAGCAGTCCACGAATTGACTAACTATGTCACTACCAACCTTGATAGTAGTATGCACACAATTGGGATCTTTCTAGACCTTGCCAAAGCTTTCGACACTATTTCCTGTTCTTTACTTCTGCACAAGCTTGAAACACTTGGGATAAGAGCAGAACAACTTCTACTATTTTCTGATTATCTCAGCGATCGTCATCAATGTGTTAAAATTGGTCAGAATACAAGCTCTGAACTTAAAAATAGTAGTTTTGGTATTCCACAAGGTAGCATTTTGGGCCCTACCTTATTTTTAATCTATATTAATGAGCTATGCAGCCTCTCACTCCAAAATGGTGCTATAATATCTTATGCGGATGACACCGCTCTGTTATTTTCAGCTAAATCTAGAGTTGAGGTCTATGAATATGCTCAAAATGGTTTTAACATTGTGTCTAATTGGCTCCGTAATAATCTCCTGTCATTAAATGCAGGCAAAACCAATTACATTTTATTTACAATGAGAAATTCAAACATACCGCTTACTAATCTAAACATTCGCGCACATAATTGTTGCACGTATGCTGACATCGCATGTTCTTGCCCCACTTTAGCTAAAGCTGACTATTTAAAATATCTAGGTGTCACCATTGACACAAATCTAAATTTCCGTAAACATATCGATTTACTGTGTACGAGAGTTCGCAAATTAATTTATGTTTTTAAAAATTTACGTAACGTAGCCGACTTTAAATTGATAAAACAGGTCTATTTAGCTTTGTGTCAATCCATTCTTACATATTGCATAACTTCTTGGGGTGGGGCAGCAAAAACAATTTTACTCCCATTAGAACGTGCTCAAAGAGCAATTCTGAAGGTTGCTACCTTTCGCCCTTTTAGTTTTCCTACACATCAGCTTTACGCAGCATGTAAGGTGCTTACAGTACGGCAATTATTTATTTTGAACACAGTACTACTCCAGCACACTGCACTTCCTTTTGACCCTGTTCCTTCTGACAAGAGAAGGAAGGACTTGGTTTGCATAAAGCCTCAAACTAAGCATGCGTTTGCCAATCGTTTTTATCTGTTCTTGGGACCTTTTCTATATAATAAGCTCAATAAGGTACTAAGTTTCTATAGTGTAAGGTATAAAAAATGTAACATAATGTTATCTGAATATTTAAAGACACTACATTACACAGACACAGAACAACTTCTAGAAATTTTGGCATGATGATATTTGATCCCCTCGTAAGTGTTTACTTTTGTATCATTACTTAGGCTTAGTTTTAGATAATAAGGTACCATTAAGCTTTTTCTCGTAGTTTTTAAAAGATTCTTTATTTTTATATACTAAACTTTAAATTGTACTAGACCTAAGTAGATGTATTGGAAAGTGTAGGCCTGAAACACAGGTTTAAATTAACCTAGATCGGGCTGGTCGCTACCTAACTTTGCAATTCCGAGCAACCATTACCTGCACCTATAATAATATCTTAGTTTTAGTTTATTGTTAGGCACCACAACTGTATGGATATCGTACAACTGTTGACTCCAGGCACACCTTTTGTAAACGTTTTATTTTAATATAATTATTTATTTATTTATTTCTGACTAATACGTCCAAAAATTACGAAACCGAAGAATGCTTTTGTGACGATGTGAAGAGGCATTCTTTTATGACGGAGCGAGTTCTCGCGAATGATGGCGTGTCTGTGTAGAGTGCTACTAAGATATTTTGAACATTTGTGAAATTATAACGTTGTAATAGTTTTGACGAATCAGAAGACGTATTAAATGACGAGTCGATTTATAAATGTGAACATGGCTTGCAGGTTCGACCTGGAGCTGTCTTCGAAGCCGTACCAGACGCTGCGCCTGCACGGCGGCGCAGTGCGCGGCGTCGCCTTCCACAGGCGCTACCCGCTGTTCGCGTCCGCCGGCGACGACGACAACATCGTCGTGTCGCACGGCATGGTCTACAAGTAAGTGCCACCAACTCATCTCACATTCGCAGACCCACATTCCCGACGCTCATGTAGGTACTTTTTTTTTCTATGAGTAGATGATTTATTCCTCATCAGGAGCAACTCTCTTAATAGTAAAGCGGCTCTCTACAAGCTAATCGTAGAATGTTGCGTCTTTTCGAGTTTGCTAGCATACAGATTAGGTCAGCTGACTCAAAAAACGCTACGTATTGTGAGTTGTGCGGCATACATGCAATGGTCAGTATGTAACGAGTACCCCCCTCCCCCCCAGCGACCTGCTGCAGAATCCACTGCTGGTGCCGCTGAAGCAGCTGCGCGCGGGCGCGCGCGCGGAGCAGTTGTGCGTGCTGGAGCTGCGCTGGCACCCCGCGCAGCCGTGGCTGCTGGCCGCGGGGGCCGACGCTACGCTGCGCCTCTACACATGAGCTCTCCTAGATTAAAACTACTACATTATTCTATCGATGCTCTTTTATTTCACACGAACCCAAAAAAAGATACAATTTCTTACTAAACCCTTGGGCTTGCCTGGTGGATGAAAATCACATCGCATGCCGGTGGGGTCTGAGAGCCCCTAATTTGTAATAATATTTTAGAGCAGAATTTTTTTTTTCCTATGTATAGATTGATACTTCTATTATTAATCTACATTATTAAGAAGAAAATAAAAAATTGTAGTTTATGAAACTATTGCATAATAGTCATTCATTATGCAATAGTTTCATAAACTACTATTTTTGCCTGCACATACAAGGTGAGCAGGCACTTTCATACACTATTTTGTCTACTCTCATACATTCGGATTGAACCTATTATTGCATTTGCCACGCCGTAAAGTCGTGATAGCATTTATCATATCAGGTTGGCACAAAAGTAATGTATGTATGCATAAGCATTATTCTTAACAAATTTTATTTCTAATTTTCATCATCTTCAGAGTCATTTTCAATACTAATATTGCAAATATCATTTTCCTCCAAAAGATTCATGGTATCCGCTGAAAGAGGACTCTTATGTTTAGCGTTCCTCATTCCCGTCAGCAAGGGGTCTGACGTCAACAGCAACCTATTTGAAACGTCTGTGTTGCAGGCTACTCTCGACAATGTTCGGGCGTAGTTTAGCCGAAACGCTCGAATGTGCTTATTGCGGGCTTCTGCAGCTTCTTCAGACAGTTGCCCGATTGGCAGAATCGCCTCCTTTATCACGGCTGCCCCATGACTCCACACCTTATGTAATGTCGACGACATTGGATGAAACTTGTACAAAGAAACGTACAATTCAGCAGTTTCTTTGCAGTAAATTTCGAATTTTTGGATGTTAATTTTTATCCCGCAGCACATGGTGTCTAGGATGACTTTTAATCGGTAGATTAAATTCTAGTCAATCCCAGTTATTTCTGCAGCTTTCTCGTATTCATCGAAAAATCGCCTGCTGGTATTCCCATCATTCGTGTTTCCAAAGTTAGCCTTTGGAATATCTACTAATAATCCTAGTTGTTCACGAAACTTGCTTTGGATTTCTTTTTTTCGTGTCTCCACTAGTTTCCTTCTCTTCGGCAGTCAGGCGAGCCCTCCACTTCATGACTGGTAATTTATAAGCTACATGCAGTACGCTCTCGAAAAATCTTATTCGAGCGTGCAGCAAAGATAAACCAAATCGCATGTTTTCCGTATTGCAGGGCCTTTCTTTTGTAAGGTCGTTGAAATCGGAGGATGTGGCGCCACATATGTAACATCTCATGGTTGACTTGGTATGGGTTGCTGCGTTACGTACCTTGCCGTCCACCATGGTAACAACTATTTTATGTTTGACGGATATGTCGTCGATCTTGGTCTTGCTCAGTTCTTTTATTTGATTTTCTAAGTACTCGATTTCCTCATTAGTCACGTCAGTGTTTTCTTTCACAAATCGTATGCGTATTGGTCTGCAATATCGTGGTGATGACGGAGTTGGGTTTTGCCATATAATTTTTCTTTCCGTTCCATAGACTAGTTGGAGTGGAACGACAGAACTTTGAAAAATGTTGGCGTCGGAATCAGTCTCATTTGCAAATTTCATTTTATATTGAATCTGCTGAGATCCGTCACAGCCCCATTTGCTGATGAGCAGAAAGGACTGCTTTTCAGATTCAGTCAGTTGCTCCAAGACCTCACCAAGATGCAATAATAATCGCTTGATGGTGTGATCCATCAAGCTTTGTACCCTTACTTCGGCTCAGGTCTCAGTTACCTATGCTGTGGATTTCGGAGTAACATTCTTTCTTCAACTTCTTTAGAATCGAATAGCATGGGTAAAAGCCTGGATTCGTGTCTCGAACCACTTCGTATTGGGCCTGGGTAAGCCCAGCTTCAACAAACATAAACAGAGAACGAAGGTGTGCCAATTTCGTTGCAACTTCTTTTTCTTGTTCAGCTGCTTGTTCTTTTATCGCTGCTGCTGCATATTTTTTTGCTTTCCGGGGGCTTCTGGTAAGGATCTTTACGATTTTTGATGCTTCGCTTCGCCAGTTTCTCGCAATTTCATTTGTGTTGCGTATGCCAGCACGTCTAAGTCAGACGTTCGAAGATTTTCAGTTTTTCGCCTTTTATTCCTTTCACATATGTCTGAAAACGACTTTTGAGGTCTACCTGGACTTAATCCTATAACAAAAGATAAACCTTTAGTCACTGATAAAATTCCATGAAATATAATAATGTTCGAAACAAAAGAATTGTTAACGTAAATAGGCACCTGCTTTTGGTAGCGATATGGTGCCCTTGAGTCATTCTTTGTTCACTTCTAGGAATCTGGCTTTGGTATTGCGGGCAGCTGACCATTTCTGCTTGAATTGGTGACGTATAATATTGACAACTTGTGCTTTGCATCGGCAATGTTTGGGTCATCTTCAGAGTATTGACGGAGAAGTTCCAAATCCATAAATTCCAACTTTTCATTGAAAGTTGAAGCATTGGAGCGTTCCATGATAGTTAGTAAATCGTTTCTAGTTAATACCCGCATCCCAGAAGAGCCTGGAAACAAAATAAACTAATTTTCATAAAAAAACAACGTGGTTTTTCGAGACCATGCAAAAAAAATATTGCCAAAAATGGAGGGGTGCGTTAGGGTGGCTGTTTTACGTATTTTAGAATACTATACAGTCTATTCTAAAACAAACCATATAAATTTTTACTTAGAAATGCTCAGAAATACTTTAAAACGCTTAAAGATTTTTTGAAATGCGTATTTTATAGGACTTTTTAAGAATTAGTTACTAATGGAGCTAAAGGTACTAAAACTCCCTCTTTTCATAACAAAACTAAATAAAATAATAAGTACATACCTGGTTGTGTAAGATCCATAGTAGAACCAAAGAGTGAAACCAAACAAAATGGAAGTGACATCTCGACTTAGTATAAGGCAAAGAAAAAATAGTAACTTCGTCAAAAAGTGGCTGAAATTGTGTGTAACGTGTGTGTAAACAAACAATAGTTACTATAAAACGTTTGGGAAAATAACTGTGCATAATAACACTAAAAACAAACTGCTCGAACATTTTGATAACAATAATTACTAACTTCCAATATTTCTCTGATAATAAGTACCAAACTTATTCTCAACTGTGAAGAAAGTGCAAGGTGTCATAAAATAATACACGTTTCTATGTGCAAACTAGTGAAAAACATAATATTTTAAAATCCGAACTTTTTATCTGTTTGTTTTGAAATTTTGAACTTTGGCGTCCTAAAACATAAACCTCTGTTTCACGAAATCAATATATCAAACATATGAAACACTGCCATCTAGTATCGGGTAAAGGTACTACGCTAACCATCTACTTTGACATAAAGCAAAACTCTGTTCCACGATTTAAATTCGTTTTTTAAATAAAAAATAATAACGTATGGTTCTGGAACTGGTAACAAATAGAGGATGTTATGTGTTCAACAATAAAGAAACACTTGTTTGAAATAAATAATTACCTTCAAGCGACTGTTATAGCAAAAATACCTAGAATCCATGAAATAATATGAACATGGCATCTAAGATGATAACAAGATCTACTAACAGTGGCCGCAAGATATCAGGACTAGTACCTTGCTACAAATGTAAAAACTACGTAGATATAAAAACTACAGCATTATGTTCAGTATGCAGTAATAGATACGAATTACATTGCGATGGATATCCAGAACACACATACCGGTTAAAGGACCAAGAAGCAAAAAATAAATGGAGATGCAAAATGTGTATAAGAAATAAAAAAGTTGTTACTAGCGATATATCACATAACGGAACTGAAAACACGGCATTGAGAAAAAACAGAATTCTCCTATTTTACCGGGTCCCATTAATACAAAGAAACCCTCAAGCAAAGAAACACCACCCATACCCCAGACTACCTCTCAGATCATGGATTCTCATATACTTACCATTTGCGAGACATCGGATGAATCATACTTCACGCCTAATAAACTGTCTAAGAGTGTCGACGGTACAATATCTGACTTGGTAGCAGTTTCAGTAATGAAAGATACAATATCCCAGTTAAGTGGAGAACTCAATAGTACACAGATGGCTCTAGAGAAAACAAAATTGGAAAATAACGAACTTCACTTCCAGGTAAATAAACTTAGTTCAGAAATTAAAATACTAAAATTGCAGTCTTCTGCGGTAGAAAATAATACTGAGAACAATACAAAGAAGCAGAGCCTCTCCCTACAACTTCATAACGCATTCTCTTCACCATCTTCACTGTCATTCACGTCAAACGCCAAATCTATTAATAACACACAATTGGCATGCCTGCAAGTAGAAATCGTAGATCTCCAGCAGAAATTAAAGAACGCTGAACAAGAAATTATGATCCTTACAAAACAAATAGAGACTTTGACGCAGTACTTACACAGTAAAAACACAAGATCAAGAACCTCTGCGCAAACAAATACTACCATCCAGCAGCAAAACCATGAACCTGGAAGAAGAATACTTATATTCGGCACTCAACAGTGCGTTGGACTGGCTTCTGCCATTTTACACTCAAGAATGGATACACAATATGAAAAATACGATGTGATGTCGGTAACGAAGCCTCATGCACTAAGCAGCCAAATAGTAAAAAGCTGCCGGGATATTAAGCTAAGTAATAACGACAAACTCGTAATCTGTTTCGGCGAAAACGATCACAACGTAAAACTTGTTATATCGCAGCTGCAAACTATCTTAGACACATTTAATAAAAATAAGATTATTGTACTAAATGTTATTAAAAATCCTTATTTGAGTGTTAACAAACTAAATAATCGCATTAAGAATTTATGTGTAATGTATAAATGTCAATTTGTGTATGGCAAATACAACAAAGTATCCGATATTTGTAAATCGATTAATTATGTTATTGACTGTAGGGATTACGAAGAAAAATACTTAAAACCGAGCGAACTTAAGAAACGAATAGCGAGTAATAAACCGAGGCAAAAGTTAAATGAGAACATAATTATATCTGAAAAAGAGATCATTCCGTACATTATTAATCACACTGATACGGTTAAATTAAATATTCAACCTTCAGAAAACTTAATCGAGAACGTAAGAAAACTTAAGAAAGGAACAATACCTTACTATTTCCCTGTAATTAATAAAAACGATACGTTTTTTCGAGCTTAATAAAAATATTACCCCACATAGTTTTAGAATTCTGCACCAAAATATTGCTAGCATTTTGTCAAAACGCGAATTACTAGAATTAACTATACAATAATTACGAGAATCACAAAATAATCCAGACGTAATATGTCTTTCCGAAACATTTGTCAAAAAAGGCTACGAGAGTCATGTAAAAATATTTGATTATGAGTTGGCTTCCAGTTTCTGTAGGGAAAAACAAAGAGGTGGTACTTGCATTTTAGTTAAAAAAGGTTTAGTTTACAAAGAATTAACATTAGTAAAAACATTTGCCACACAGAATTCATTTGAAGTCTGCGGTATAGAACTCACGTCTAGTAAAATAATTATTATTTGTCTCTATCGTACACCTACATCAGATCCTACCCAGTTCTTAACTAAACTCAATAGTCTTTTACATAATTTATACAAGAAATATAAACCCAACACACGTGTAGTTTTAGCTGGTGATTTTAATATTAATACTTTAAAAAAAGGAAAGATCACAAGTGATTTACAAGACCTATCCTGCAATTATAATATGAAAATTCACATCAATGAACCCACACGGAAATCAAGCTGTATAGATCACATCATAAGTAACATCCCTACAGCGACTGCTTCAGTACTCCCGCTTCATCTATCCGATCATGATACAGCACAAATGTTGAGCTTTCCTATAAAAGACAAAACAATAAATAACTCAACATTTTCAATATACCTATAAGAGAGATTATAACTTGGATAATATTAGAAAGTTTAGGCAATGCTTACAAAGTCTGGCATGGTCAGAAATATACGTCGAAAATGATTTAAACCAAGCTTTTAGTACCTTTCATGAACTGATATGCCTGTTCTATAATCTTTGTTTCCCGAAAATAAAGGTTAAAATAAATATCGGAAACAAAAAGAAACAAAATTGGATTAGCAAAGGACTGAAACAAAGTTGCAAAATAAAACGGACTCTACGCTTTAATTATTATACAAATAAAAATGTGGCTAATAAAACCAAATATATTACATATTCAAAGTTATTACAAAAATGTATCTTCACCTCAAAAAAGAAGTCAAATATCAAGTATATAAATAATAATGACAACAAATGCAAAGCCACGTGGAGAGTAATTAAAGATGAAATTAGTAATTCTAATTACAAAGACAACATAGAGATCATCCAAATTGATAACGCAGTAATAACAAATCCAGTAGAAATAGCAACTGCCTTCAATAACCACTATATTAATATGACACTTAATTGTAATAATACGAAAACAAAATGTAATTCCAATGAATATTCAACAGTCCACTCGATGTTTCTCAAACCTGTAACCGAAAACGATGTTAAAACAGAGATATTATCATTAAGTAACACAAATTCTGAAGGTTATGACGAAATTAACACGAAAATTATAAAAGCATGTGCAAATGAAATAATTGTAATCTTGACTTATCTAATAAATCTATCGTTCTCACTTGGTACTTTTCCCGAAGCATTGAAACTATCCATAGTAAAGCCGCTTTTTAAAAAGGGAGAAAAATCCGACGTCAATAATTATCGCCCAATAACGTTAATACCAATTCTGTCGAAGATATTTGAAAAGTGCATGTATAAGAGATTGATTGACTTCTGTAATAAATTCCATATTATTAAGAACGAACAGTACGGCTTTCAAAAACAAAAATCTACTAATTTAGCTATCTTCTCTCTTATTAATATAATCTTAACGAATGTTAACAAAAACCATCTTACTACAGGGTTATTCTTTGACTTATCAAAAGCTTTTGACTTAGTTTCCCATGATTTATTATTACAAAAGTTAGAAAAAAATGGGATTAGAGGACCTGCACTTCAATGGATATCATCCTACCTGAACAACAGACAACAACGGGTAACCATTACTAAAATAGATAAAAATAAGGACATGGTACCACACTCATCCGAATATAAATTTAACAAATTTGGCGTCCCACAAGGAAGTGTCCTGGGGCCAATCCTTTTTCTTCTTTATATAAATTCCATTACTGATATCACAAATCATAAATGTGTACTATTTGCCGATGATATTTCCATTATTGTTACATCCGATAGAAAGAATAACACGGTTAGTGATCATGAGACTGACATAAACAACACAATTGAAAAACTAATTGAATGGCTAAACATAAATAACTTATCAATAAATCTACACAAGTCCGTCTATATACAGTTCAATAAATCAAATAATCCTAAATACAATATAAAACTAAATATACCTAAACTTGAAGAAGTAACACAAACAAAATTTCTAGGCGTATCTATAGACCAAGATATCAATTGGAAAACGCATATTGATAGTGTCTCTAAAAGGATAAATAAGTTTGTATATGCACTCAAACGGGTTAGAAGCATTACTAACATTAAAACGGCAATAACATCATATCACGCATATGTCGAGTCGTTGTTACGATATGGTTTAATAATGTGGGGTAACAGCACCGATCATGACAGAGCATTCGTTGCTCAAAAAAAGTGCATTAGAGCAATTTACGGGCTCCAACCAGACGAATCATGTAGACCTGTATTCAAAAAACTTGGTTTGTTACCGCTACCGTCTCTTTACATCTATGAGATATGTATGTTTGTGAGGAAGAATCAGGATTTATTTCTTAAAGCAGATGATGTTAATGTCCGAAACCGACGAGATCCCAACAAGCTCGTACTAAGCGAGATTCCAAGACTAACAAAATATAATAAAAGCTGCCTTGCAATGTGTGTACGTTTATATAATAAGTTACCAAATAATCTCAAAAATTTAAACACTAGATTATTTAAAAATAAAGTTTACGAATGGTTATCTGTTAATAGTTTCTATAGTGTTAAGGATTTCATTGACAAAAAATGTTAATGTCAAGTCAAAAATGTTACTGACAAAAAAACGTCAGTTACCTATTGAAAAATTTGCATGCTTATTATTAAATTAGCAAAACATGTTTTTGTTCTAAATTGTACTTTTACCATCTTTTTATACCGTGTTTTTATGCAAATAAATATATTATTATTATTATTTCGTTTATTAATTTTTGTTTCTTATATAATTACATTTTTAAATATTTCTTAAAATACAAAATATAAAAAAAAACATTTAAAAATATAAAAAATAGAATTCCACCGGTATCGGGAGCAGGGTCCAAGCTACCGGTGGTTAGGGCTGCAGAGACAGGAACCTCCTCACAATACGAGCCGTATCGAGGAGTACTGCCTTCTGAATCAGGCTCTTGATCCAACCGCCTAACGACAGCCTCGAGAGATGTTGGTCGAGGCTTTCGGCCATCAGGCCATTGGCCGTTACGACAATCGGCACAATGACAGCCGAGGTCACATTCCACATGTCAACAACCTCGTGTGCTAAGTCGAGATATTTTATTTGTTTCTCTTTCTCAGCTTTCACGAGGTTCCCGTCATGTGGAATGGTAACATCGATTATCATTGCGCGGCGCGCTAATCGATCTATCACCACTATATCAGGCTTATTGGCGACAATAGTCCTGTCAGTGATGATAGACCGATCCCAGTACAACGTGACATGGTCATTTTCAAGAACTGGGTCGGGCACATACTTGTAATACGGTACCTCAGAGTCCACAAGTTTGTATTTCAAAGCAAGTTGCTGGTGAATAATCCTGGCCACTTGGTTATGCCTGTGCAAGTACTCGCCGTTAGCCAGACGAGAACAACCAGAGATAATATGTCTGATGGACTCACCCGGACGGTGGCATGCCCGACACACGTCAACCGTCCCGTCCTTCATAATATGTCTCCGGTAGTTATTCGTCAAAATAACTTCGTCCATAACTGCACAAAAAAAACCTTCACCCCAAAGACCTTTTCCCCAAAGAGGTCACCGAAACGTAGCCAGGATTATTATATATATTAATTAGGTATTATACCGCTTGTAATGTTTGTTTCTGAAAAAAAAATGTCATTTGTTTCCTGTAGGCTGCGCGGGCGAAGCCGCGGGCAGAAGCTAGTAATCTATAACAGATTATGGAATCTTACCGGCCTGACATAAGGACAGATAGAATTATACTGTCTACTCTTTGACTTATTTAAAGTTATCTGTGCTGTCTACCATCAATAGCGATTGGTCTTATTCCTCGGTCTTATTATATAGTTTCTCTGTCTACGGTCTTATAAGGGGAAGCGCCAGGTAGCCCGCGAAATTCAAACGTTATTATGTTTTTTGCAATTTGCAAGTCAGTATTAAGTTGTATGTTGATTAAAGTATTATTCGCGACCGTAACAAATATGAACTTATGGAATTACAATCATCAAAATCAGTGATACAACTCCATAAGTTTGTAAAGGGTTTTCCAATAGGGACGGGTCGATGTTGACAGTCTGTGGCAGCCATACTATTTTGGTGGGATCTGTAAAATCTGTTGTATATTATGCAGTCAGTGATGCCAAATCACCATGGCAAGTTACACGGTTGAGCAGCATGTGCAAATGATAAAACTTTATTATCAAAATGCGTGTTCGTTAGTGCAAACGTTGCGCGCATTGCGCCCATTTTACGGCAGACGCGGTGGCCCTTCAAAGTCCACTCTCCAACGATTGGTGACTAAATTTGAGACGACCGGTTCGGTAAACAACCAACCAACACCTTTACGTCAAAGGAACGCCAGATCGGTCGAGAACATCGCCGCTGTACGTGAGAGTGTTCAGGAGACTCCGAGGCAGTCGATTTCTCGCCGTGCTCAAGAACTCGGCCTTTCGCAGACCTCAACTTGGAGAATTTTGCGTCGGGACTTGGGTCTGCATCCGTACAAGATCCAACTGACCCAAGAGCTCAAAGTTAATGAGGTGACGTGAATTGGCCACAAAGATCGTGTGATTTGACTCTGCTAGACTTTTTCTTGTGGGGTTTTCTGAAGTCGCAGGTCTATGCCAATAAACCACATTCGACCGTTGCCCTGAAAGCCAACATAACGCAGGCCATCGCTCGGATTCAGCCGGATCTATGCAGCAGAGTCATTAAAAATTGGACCTCTCGGATTCGTGCCACCATACGAAGCCGCGGCGGACATTTGAACGATGTCATATTCCATCCATAATGGCATAAATGGGCCTTTTAAATAAAAAATAAATTTCGTTAATATCTCACACACATCTTGTTTTATTCAATTTTAACATCGACCCGTCCTTGTTGAAAGACCCTTTATAATCCTAATTGTCAAGATTTCATGAAATAGTCATTCAGTAGAATTACATGGTCTTAAAGAGTACACACTAACTTCTATTCTAAATGTGGCCCTGGACGACCGAGCGTGGCAGCAAGCCACACTTCCCATTCGCCTGGGTGGTCTCGGCGTCCGCAAAATTTCAAGTATAAGTTTACCGGCCTTCCTCTCTTCGGTCCACGGTACCGACAAATTAACCAGGAAAATTTTATCTTCCTCATTGGTCGATTTTGAGGTACCGTGTTTGACCGATGCGTTGAACGCGTGGAAGATGGCTTGTCCCAATACGGATTTACCCGACAACCCAGCCTACCAGAAACGGTGGGACGTGTCGCTCTGCAGTATTATACGAAATACCCTAGTAAATACGTCATTTAATACTGCTGAGCGTGCCCGTCTGCTGGCTGTGGGAGAATGGGAGTCAGGCTTGTGGCTTCAAGCGCTTCCGTCATTCACCATAGGCACTATGATGGATGACTCTTCGTTTTGGCTCGCTACATGTCTCCGCTTAGGCGCACCTTGTGTTGCTCCGCATCGGTGTCACTGCGGTGAAGCTGTCGACAACCTCGGACACCATGGCCTGTCCTGCTGCAGGAGTGCAGGCCGCATAGCACGACACGCCAGCATTAACGATATTATTCGTCGAGCTCTTGTCACCGCCGGCGCACCAGCGATATTAGAACCAAACGGCTTGGTACGTGACGATGGGAAGAGACCAGACGGCATGACGTTGTTGCCTTGGAAGGTGGGTGGACCTCTGGTGTGGGACGCAACCTGTGTCGACACCCTTGCGCCATCTCATGTTCCAAGCACGGCGTGCTGTGCTGGCGCCGCTGCTGCGGCTGCTGAGACCCTTAAGCGGCGCAAATACTGTAACCTTATCGGTAACTACAGTTTTGAGCCGTTTGGGGTCGAAACGCTCAGGTCATGGAGCCCGAGTGCGCGTCTCCTTTTTAAGGAAATTTCTCGCCGACTGGTCGACACTTTACGTGACCAGAGGGCTGGCTCGTTCTTTGGCCAAAGAATTAGCATTGCCATTCAACGTGGCAATGCTGCCAGTCTTCTGGGCACGTTTCCGGATGACAGCGATGCGGACGAGTACTTCGACGCCTAAGTTTCCTTTTGTTTTGTATATTTATTTGTATAGTTAGTTAGTTCGTTAGTTATTGGAAAAAATATTTAAAAAAAAAACAAAAACCGACTTCAAAAACCTAATAAACACTAAAAACTTAAAAATAATATTAAATTGAATAACTACATATAATCAAGAATTATTAACCTAAATAACCTTACCTAACTTTAATCTACACTTTATTTTACAATTTAACAGTTTTTGGAGTCGGTGCCAAGCCAAGTGTATCTATCTAATAGGGCCATAAAATATTTTCCCTTAATTTTTATTATTACAATAGTTTACGAGAGTAAATTAATATCATATTATTAGGTACTTACTGATATTTTTACAAAGCTCTTAAAAGTTTTAGTCAGCGCTCGATAGTTGGCGTTGTACCGTATTCTGAATCGCGATAGGTTTCGTTACCGAGAAACCTATGAAGATCAAATTGTATTACTATCGAGCGATCCAGCATATCCATTTGCTGTCCTCTCCCAGCGACGCCCTAAGCCGAGGTCCGTACCCCACAAGGGGTGCCCTTAGCGTGTAGTCGCTTAGTTTTTAGTTTTATGCCTGGCTGGAGGCCTTAATTTATTGAGGCATCCACAGGAAAGCCCGGTTCAGCAGTCGACAACCTCCTATAGGTTGAACTGCGAGATGACATTCCCCAAAAACAACTATCGAGTTTCACATCTCGTCCGCAAGAGCGCGCCACTATCCGAACAAAAACAACTCCATCTTCTTCTGTTGATATTCTGTTTTGTGTTGTAATTTTTTTTCAGTTTGTTTTGTTGAGTCTGTTAATTTTTTGTGCTGCTATAGTACCTTTTTTTAGGTTAATATTTTGTGAGTGCGGGCTTGGCACCGACTCCAAAAACTGTTAAATTGTAAAATATAGTGTAGATTAAAGTTAGGTAAGGTTATTTAGGTTAATAATTCTTGATTATATGTAGTTATTCAATTTAATATTATTTTTAAGTTTTTAGTGTTTATTAGGTTTTTGAAGTCGGTTTTTGTTTTTTTTTTTTAAATAATTTTATTTTCTAGTTTTTAGTTTAAGTTTGTACATACATAATTCATAGTTTTTAAGTTTCTTTTTCAATTTTTAATAGAAAGAAAATTCATTTTGTTTAATATGGGTAGGCCTACTAAACGCGCTGCTCAAATGAGACAGCGCCGTTTGGAAGAAAGTACCGACGAAAGGGAAGAACGTTTAAAGAAAAGTAGGGAAAGAAATACTAGAAACATTTCAAATGGGAGTGATGAGCAGCGAGTGTATAGACTTTCTCAGAAGAGAGCAAACACGAAATTATCAAGAAAAGTCCAGAAAGTCATGCTCAGCGGCTAAGTTTGATTCGTGAACGATTATCAAACGAGACTCAAGAGCAACGTGCTCATTGTCTCGGTTTAATTCATGAACGCTTGTCTCACGAGACCGAGGAGCAACGTTCTCATCGTCTCGGTTTGATTCAGGAGCGCTTATCAAACGAAACCGAGGAGCAAAGTTCCCGCCGTCTTCACGTGCAATACGAGCGTCTATCCAATGAATCTGCCGAATCCAGAGCGACTCGATTAGATATTATGCGACAAGCTAGTCGTAATCGTAGGGAGGTATCATCAGTAAATGGTTTTGAACAGGCTATTAACATTTTCGCTGACTTACCATGTGCTATTTGTTATAAAGCTTTGTATCCACCACAACGCTGTAATTTACGTACTGCTATGTACAGTACGTTAATACCCGAAGAATTGGTGCGTCTGGGTAAAATCGTAACATGCTCTCGCTGTCAAAATATAAGGAAACGAAAAACTCCACCAGCAGCTTTCTGGAATAAAATGACAGTCGCGACTATACCTCAGGAGCTAGCTAATTTGATAAAATTGGAAGAACGATTTTTATGCCGTGTTGTGCCGTTTCTTAAAATAATGAAGCTACAAAACCGTTTCTCTCAAGATTGGTGCAAGGGACAAGTTACTTTATTTGCAAAAGACGTTGTCGAAATCGCTGAACAACTGCCACTTATGCCAAGCCAAATAGGACTAGTTTTGATTGTGGAAAGTCTCGAGAACCTGCAACGCTCCCAAGAGTATATTGTGGATATGAACAGATTGTATCAAGCTCTAACCTGGTTAATATCACACAATGTACTCTATAGAGATATTAGACCCCATTTCGAGAATGTTATTGACTTATCTGAAATTGTACAAATTTGTGATGGTGAGTCTACGGAGTTACAATCTACTCCTCAAAACAACTACGTGAATATAAATGAAGACATTTCCATACTACACGGATCGTTTCATCAAGCCGATTTAAGATTTGATTTGCAATCTCGGGGTAAACAATGCACTGCTGTAGCACCTGTAGCATGTGCAGCGTTTTGTACAGACGAGGTAAGTCAATGGTCAAAGAGTGACATTGATTTTATAGTAATCCTCGGAGACAAACTCTACCGTGAGTCCATTGCTTCCAGACTGGACCCGCAATAAGAGAAGTTAACCCTGAATATCTTGCCGCGAGTGATCTTGCTCGTCAAATATTATACAACAGAAAGAAAATTAATATCTCAGTTTCTGACACCAATTATAATGGTCATTCAGACACAGATCAGAGTCTTGAAGGGTTCCCCAACCTAAAAAATGCTTTGACATTGTTTTTCAGAGAAAATTGTTGCGGACTGCTTACTGCAAATTCTATGAATGTGGCTGTATATCATAACGCTGAAACGGATGCTTATAGATATTGGCTGTTTGATTCACATGCACGTGGGCCTAAGGGAGCTAAAGCTCCAAGACGTGGTGCTGCCTTGTTGCATTAAATTTAAAAATGTAGATGAATTACATGGCATACTACGACGAAATTTGTTTACACCGACGACTAAAGTGACGGCCCAGGATAATATCTTTCTCAATGTGTACTCATTAACTGCTTTGGTTATAACACCAGAGAATGAGGCCGCAAATAAGCTTTTAAATCGACCCCACGATGAGAGAGCTTTAACAGAAATGGCCCGGTTGCGTAATCTTTCCAACAACTAGGTTGGTTTTAAGAATATTTTATGACTAGCTTTCCGCCCCGCAGTCACCCGCGGAAACTTCGTTTTCCCGTTATTTCCTATCCCGTTGGTATTTCGTTAAATCCTGACTTAGTGTGTTCTATATGGAATGCCCATGCCAAGTCGATTTCACTTTTTTGTTATTATTAATTTTATTTTTCTTAATTTTTAATGTCGTAGATGGACAAGGATTACAATTATATACATACACAACACATCTATAACTGTAAAAAAAAATGTAGATGTAACAATGATAAATTACACCTTTACTGTATTATTGTTACAATTTAAAAGTACCTTAAAAGCGAACTGGCGTAATGTTATGTCATGGTATGGCGTAAACTATGCATACACAAACAATCGCAGCAATCGCGAGACATGTGCTGTCGTTTTTTGAAGATTTCTATCGTCTGTGGTTAGTCCATCACCTCCTGACCTGATGATCACGAGACCAAAATGGCAAACGCCCTTTCAAACATCAAAAAAAAAAAATTTACTAAATCAGTCGATGCCTACTCCTTACTGTTAAGGAGTTGTACCTTCCATCATCAGCTGAGCTACATGAGATGATGATTACCATACGCAAGTACTTAAATTACTTCATAAGATTTGCGAAAAACGATGTGTGGGCCCATAAAATTTGAGGGTTGCCCTCGATTTCTCCAGGATCCAATCATCAGATCCTGTCTTGGTGACTATGGGACCACTTCAGAAGTATCTCCTTTTGAACAAAAAAAAGATTTTGAAAATTGGTCCACAATTGGCGGAGTAATCGCGTAACAAACACACAAAAAAAAAACATACCGTCGAATTGATAACCTCCTCCTTTTTTGAAGTCGGTTAAAAAGATATTTTAAGTTTTTTATAATATCAAAATAAATGCATTTCTTAAAGAGTTGTATTTATTTAATCTAAAACCAATTTTGCTGCTTCACAATATAATACTCAATCAGCACGGTTATTATGTATAATAAAATTAATAAAGACATATACATTTACACTGAACATCTTCATAAAGGTAAGAAAATGCTAATAGAATGGTTAAAATTACGCACCTATGCAGATATTGAATTATTGTTACAATAAGTGAAAATTAGTTAACTGGCACCACCACATCCACACGCACATCCTATCATACACACATCCACACCAACCACACACCTCTCACCCCACGCACACCCCAAACACATCACTACCACACACACTCGGTACACTAAACACACCCGTCACACATCACACACTCCGCACACCCAACACACCCACATTAATGTATAAATGTACCTAACTCAAGAAACTCAAAATAAAATAATTTTGTAAGTTGTACAAACAGCCAAAGCTATGGAAGTGCTCCAATCATAAACTAATGTAAACTAGTTGGTACAGAAAATAAACATTTTGTATTTTTTTTTTTGTATTTGTATGGCTTTAATTATTATAATTCTGTGAATACGTATTTTTTACGGTCGCGAATCATATTTTGATCAACATATAACTTAATACTGACTTGCAAATTGCAAAAATCGTAAGAAAATTTGAATTATCCGGGCTACCTGGCGCTTTCATCAAATGAAAATTGGTTATTGGGTTCGCCCGTTAGTAAGCTCACAAAAAGCATTCTTTTTTTTATTGGCAACTTTCCACCGCTACGAATGCAACCTCCGTGCAACGACAACGATTTGACTGACACTATATAGGGATGTGGAGGGTATCAAGAAATATCGATATATTATATAGAATCGATATTTTTAAAGGTATTGCAACACACATAACATAACATGACGCCTTGTTCCCCGAAGGGTTGGACAGAGATGTACCTTTAGTACACCCACATTTCACCAGTTATGTTTAAACATAACTGGACTTAAGTCCGGGCTAGTTATGTTTGTGTGTATGGTCAATGGTGTGTGTTGTGGAATGTGTGTGTGTAATGTTGTGTAAAGGTTTTGCTTTTGCAAAAAAAAAAACTATATTTCGGCAATTTTTTTAAGAATATTGGCATTTGATAGGACTTCTCAAAAGGAAGACGTTCTCAACTTCTGCAAATAAGTTTCTTGTACGAAGTCGACTCAATTGTTGAAGAACACTTGTATGTGGGACACGTGCGGCATGGATACTGTTTTTTTTACGGATCCTAGATCCAAACTTCAGCCTTAATACTATTGCGGGATGTTCGAAAGAGTTACCGTGGCCCCGGCACAGGCAACAGGAGGAACACGGGTGGGTTTTAGTCAGTAAAAGTCTGACACGCCCTCCCGCTCCGCCCAGAGCGGGAGAAGCCTTAAAACTAAGGTGATGTTTTTCTATGTGCAAAAATATATTATAATTATGTAGTTTGTGAATCGTTTTCGATACTCGTTATTTAATATCGATACTTCGACATTTTTTCGGCAAGCCTATCCACAAACAAACTCAACTGACAAACTTGACATTACTTGACAATGGTCAATGTTTGACAAAGCCAGTTAGTTGAGTAGTGTCCACAGAACACTAATGTGTCTCGGAAAGTGGTTTTTTACGAAATAACAATTATCCTCCGATTGTTTTGTTGGTTTCTTAAACGAAGATAATTTTATATTATTACTTGAAAGTGATTTTAAAAAATTGATCTAGAATGTAGGTAATAAATTGAAATGAATTGGTGAAGGTGAACTCTCAAAATCTCGAGCTGAGTGCGGTGAACGAACGTTATTTTTGTTTCGATAGATCGTTGATGCCGGACGTAATCAAATACGGCATTTGGGTGCTGATTTTCTACTAGATTTTGGTACATTTATTTAGTAATTATAACAATCAATTAAAAAAGAAAGTTTGAACGCGTGAAGAGAATTCTTCGAATGGTGTAATGGTGTTTCTAAGGAGTGCGTGATTCAGCAGCAGCGATGTCGGGAGCGACGACGCCGACGGCGACGGAGGCGCCGGCGGCGCTAGACGACCGCGACGTGGAGCCGCGCACGCCGATGAAGCGCCTCGGCTCCACCAGGAAGCTGGCCGCCTTCAACAGTGAGTACCAAACGACCGACGTCAGACGAGCAACCAGCGCTCTCATCCTTACGGCCTGTGTAGCCTGACTCGCCAGGTTCAACAACAAGGACAATGCTCCCAACAACATGCCATTTATTTGAGGCAGACAATTATATTTAATTATTATCCTTATTTTATTGTTGAATTTAATTGTTGCTGGTCATACTTGCATAATTAAGCTTGCACCCACAAAACAACTATTTTTTATTTCTGTGCTTTTCACAAGGCCTCGCATGAAGGCTCTCTACATACACTAAAAACTATGGCCCCTGTTTACTATATGATCAGTAGAGATCGGATAATTGGATGCATATTTACCTAAAGTTAATTTTTCACTAAGAAATTATGGAAGCGGCTTCTTTTTTTTTTTCTTAACATAAAACCCGGGATTCCAGGAATGCACAACTAATCGGATACATGCTATAGAACCGACTTCTTAAACATGTGGTATTATTTATTTAAAAATACAGAGACACCGGGATCACATAACTATTCAGTTGCTTGAAATGCAAAATATATGTGTATGTAGAGTGTAAGAGGAAGGGTAGTGCGAGTCAATTCTATATTCAAAAAGTGGTCAATTTATTCCGGAATAGTGAAATTATTACAATCAATACAAAAGTGCAAATGTACTTTCCATATTAGCCAACACCTGAACTTTAGGTAAATATGCATCCAAATATCGGTTTAAAGAAATTTATTTCTCAAAAGAACATACATAGTCCACTTAAATATGAGAAACTAAAAAAAATATGTATCTTAAGTAATAAACATATCTAATTGTCGTTCGATCTGTCGAGTACATACAGTGAGTAATGATGAATTATTGTTGGTTAGCCAAATACAACTTTAACCTATTCTTAAAAATGTTCACTGATGAAGAATCTCTTATTTCTTTCGGTAACTTATTATAAAGCTGCACTCCCTCAAACTGAATAGTTCTTCTCCCGTACAAAGTCCTAACTGAAGGCAGTTCTATACTATCCCTATTCCTAATGTAGTAGTGGTGAGTTCTGTGTTTGAAGGTGATTGGTGAGTGTGTTTTGTTTGTTAAAATTTTCTTTATTAGTATGCACATGTGGTAAGTATATAATTTTTGAAGGTTAAATAGTTTAGTTTTAGCGTAAATTTCTTTCGCAGGTGTTAAGTAATTGTAATTAAAAAGAACTTTGATTGCTTTGTTTTGTGTTACTTGTAGGTCATGAAGATGTGTAATAGCGGTCTGCCCCCATAATTGGATTAAATATTCTAGATGCGGTTTGACTAGTGTATTATAGATTGTGTAGCGTAATTGAAATGGCACACATTTAGCAATATTTCGCAAAGCTCCAGTCAACGGAATCAATCTACTTCTAACGTAATCGATATGTGGTCTGAATGTCAGTCTACTGTCCAAGATCAGGCCCAGGTATTTCTCACGGTTTGATCTTAACAGCTGTTGGCCATCTACCGTAAGAGGAGGGAAATCAGGGATCTTTTTGTTCTTAGAAGAAAATATTATGTATGCAGTTTTGCTAACATTAATAGTCAGTAAGTTTTGCTTAAGCCACGTATTTAGGATATTAAGGTCTTGCTGTGCTTCAGCAATAATACTAAGCATGGAGTTGCCAAAATAAAAAAGACATGTGTCATCTGCGTACAGTGAAATATGTCCTGATAACCCAACATTACTTATACTGTTTATATAAATTAAGAAAAGCAGTGGTCCTAAAACTGATCCCTGCCGAACTCCGCATACCATTTCAGCAGATGCACTTTCATAATTACCAATTTTTACTAGCTGATGTCTGTTTGCAAGATAAGACTCAAATAGTTTGTAAGCTTGGTCAGTGATTCCAATGCTTTTTAACTTTTCTAATAGTATAGAATGACTTATTGTATCGAATGCTTTTTTAAGATCAACGAAGATACCTAGGACTAGTTGCTTTTTGTCAACATTGTTTTTAATTTTAGTTACTAAATCGATTGTTGCTGTGAGAGTATTAGAATGTGGTCTAAATCCATACTGATGTTCATACAGAAAGTCTATTTTGTTCAAGTAATCAAATAAGCGTGTATATAATACCTTTTCGAAAATTTTTGAGATTACAGGCAATACGGAAATAGGCCGGTAGTTGCCGGGATCAGTTTTAGTTCCCGCTTTATAAATGGGGGTCACCTTGGCTAACTTAAGGCTATCTGGGAAAACACCTTTGTTCAGACAGTCATTAATACAACTTGCAAGATTATTTGCGATTTGGGTTCCGATACACTTTATAGCCTTGGTGGTTATACCATCTATGCCACAACTGGTATTATCATCTAAGTTATCTATAATTCTTTTGATTTCGTCTTTTGAACACGGGTTCAGTTCCGTTAGATTAGGGCCTTATATGTTGTTAACTTTTTGTACAGTTTTTGTATGTATAGTGTTAGGTTGGTTTGATTGTATTTTATGGGCTAATATAGAACCGATAGTCGCAAAGTAATTATTAAAACTGTTACAGATTTCTGTACCATTGGATATGACAGTATTATTTACAACTAACTTTGGGGGAGCACAGTCACATTCAATTTTATTTTTAGCGAGGGTATTTATTAATTTCCACATCTTCTTGGGGTTGTTTTTGCATTTATCAAAAGCATCATAATAATATTTCTTCTTTTCTTTGCCTATTGTCTTATTCACTTTTTCCTTTGCAGCTGTTAGATTTGATATTAGTTGTTCACTCCTAGGATCTTTTAGGTAATTGTGCCATAGTTGATTTCTTTCGGTAATATTGTTAATTATAGTTTTATTAATCCAATCTTTCTGGGGTAAATTAAGTATTTTAGTTTTTTGAAATTTTGGCATCTTCAATTTGCTTTTTGATGTATGTTTCAAGTGTGTCGTAGCTATGGTCTTCCAGTGGTAGATTTCCCTTTTGTATATTGTTAACAAGTTCGCTGTAGTCGATTACTTGATATTGTTTCTTCTGCGTAAGTGATTGCTTATACCGAATATCCGATCTCTAATGATCAGTACAATATTAAACTACATAATTTTAGGACCACATTGCAGTTTCATACTTCATTTGGTTATAATTGTAAGAACATTGGGATATTGATGTGTGATCCCAACTTTCTAATGTAAAATATTGTACAGGAGAGCGCCATGTGAATGGCCTCTAAGTCTGTTTAAAAATTTTCAGTGATCAACTTATTTGTTGATCTTCACTGCACATGGACACTTATCATTCTTCATTTTGCAAAGTCATAGTGATTGGCAAAAAAGTGGGCCTATACAAAGCAAAGACATAACTTACAGTACAGTTAGGTATATGAATAAGTTTGAATCAAGCCATTTTATTACTTTTAAAACTTAATGATAACTACATAAACTCACATGTTTCTCTGAAAGGTTAGGCAGAAGTGTACTTATAGTACACACACATATCAACTTAAAAATAACTAGCAAGCCTCAATAGGCTTGCTAGTATAATGGCAATCCATCAACCGGCCACTAATCCAGACTCCGGGCTGCTACTGAGAAATTCCTGATGGAAAAACCAAACATCACTTTACCTGATCTAGGGAATGAACCCAGGAGCTCATACTCAGCAGCTGAGCTTGCAAGAGTGGCAACTACTAGACAAGTGAAGCAGTCAGTTTGCGAGTATTTGGTTTATTTGTTAACAATGCTGTGATACTGCTATCAGCAGCAA
Organism: Fissipunctia ypsillon; assembly: GCA_947568875.1. Taxonomy (NCBI): domain Eukaryota; kingdom Metazoa; phylum Arthropoda; class Insecta; order Lepidoptera; family Noctuidae; genus Fissipunctia; species Fissipunctia ypsillon. The sequence continues at coordinate 24,927,340 of OX387653.1, forward strand.
TCTCTAATGATTAATGAGTATGCAGACTATGCAGTGCTTATACGTAGTAGTAATCCATACTGATATTATAAATTCGAAAGTAACTCTGTCTATCTGTCTGTCCGTATGTTACCTTTCCACGCATACACCACAGAACGGATTTCGATAAAATTTGGCAAGGAGATAGATGGCATCCAGGGGAAGGACATAGGCTACTTTTTGTCTCAAAAATAATCCTACAGGGAGAGTGATACAGGGGATGAAAGTTTGTATGGGAAACCCTGCATTTCATAAGTTAGGGATATGAAAATTTAAATTGATGCTTTTGGTAGCAAGTAAAGAATTATATGGTTCAGCGTTTTTGAAAAATCATCCCCTAAGGAGGTAAAATAGGGGTTGATTTTAAAAATCACAAATAATATTAAAAATGTTGTGTACCTCTTTTTAAGAGATTTAAGGGATTGGAAATGTAGTCATAGTATATTGACTTCTTGAGGTAACATTTTAGTCTATATTTTTAACCGACTTCAAAAAAAGGAGGAGGTTCTCAATTTGTTGTACATATGTTTTTGAAATTTTTTTTTTACTTCGGTATTCCGTCATTTAAAAACCGATTTGGAAAAATCTTTATTTATTTGGAATAACATACTTCCAGATTGGTTCCATTTTTATCAAAATCCAGTTCTGATGATAGGATCCATGAGGAATTGAGGGAAGTCCTCAAATATTATAGGCATATACATAGCGATTTTGGTAAAGTCAAGCATTTTGGTAAAGTGGAACTGATGAAGTCCACAAATGCCCACGGAAACTCCTCAGTGATAAGTATTTCACGGATGGCGATAAGATATCTCGATTAAGATAGTTAAGCGATTATGACGAAGCCAATTTAAATATATGGTCTGATGAAAATGGTATCATCGAACCGATTTGATGATGAAGCCGGAAGGTAAGCACCGAAGAAACTCTGTGATAAAACAATGTATCCTAGCCGTGTTTGGGCTTATTGGAATTATCATGAGATGTACTCTGGCTATAAATTACTTTAATGGTAATATGCTTCAAATTGCGCTACTTGAGTCCTATGTTATGTGTGACCTTGATTGTCTGAAGACAGATTTCGTCAATGATCTGCTGTCGTGTGGTTGATTTCATCATTTGTTGGCGACGGCGTCCAAACCTGATGAAACTACCTACGCCTCCCAAACTTCTGACACGACTTCGCGCGACATACATTTGCAAAGTTTTTATTTGTAAGGGTTGTTGTGGGAATGTTCTGAGGTGATTCGGTCAAATTCTGACGAGTGGTTTTTGGGTTAGCTTCAACAATACTTATTTTTTCCATTTAGTGTATGTTGATGATGTTATAACAACTTCCTGTCACTGCTGTTTACTTAGCAAGTAGTGGTATACGAATTTGGGTGGGGTAGGTACCACAACTAAAAAGTGGAAAATTAAAACTTATTTAAAAAAAACAACAGACTTCCAAAAAAAAACAATACACAGTGAAAAATAACTTGAATTTCGGAAGTCGGTGGCAAAAAGCGAAAATACTAAACCAAAGACATCGACTTCCGAAATAAAAGGACGTCGGTTGTTTTTTTTTTTATTAATAAGTTTTTTATTGAAATCGGTCCACTCGGTCAACAGTTATATTTCTTATTTGTTATTAGAGCGTGACCGGCATACTTTTAACTAAACAAAGTCGTCCCGCCGCGTCTGTCTGTCTGAACGCGATAACTCAAAACCTACCAAACGGATTTTCATCCGGTTTTCACCAATGGATGGAATGATACATGGGGAAGGTTTAGGTGTATAATTAATTAAGGTTTTGCATAAATTAGCTGAAATATAATAATATGATGATTGCTGAAGATGTCGGAAAAAATCATGCCGACCGGGAGCGTTCTGGCGTGCGCCGCGCAAACCAATAGAGTATTACGAAACATAGGGTACTTTTAATACTAGTTGTGGGATATTTTCCGACATCCACGCGGGCGAAGCCGCGGGCAAAAGCTAGTTTGTTCATAAATCAATGAGACTATCTTAAATGTCAAATTGTTCTGTAATACATACATACATAAACTCACGCCTTCTTCCCATGGGGGTAGGCATAAACTACAGAACGCCACCTGCTACGATCCTTACATACTCTTTTTGCCTCGTTAACATTCATACATCTGGTCATACACGCACGCCGGTTGCGAGTACTACGCACCTGACCTTTCTGAAGAACATCACCAATAAGATCACTATATGTCTTCCTAGGGTATCCCCTTCCGGCGTTTCCACTCACATCTGCCATGTAAATACCTTTTGTTAGTCGACTTTCATTCATCTTCTCAACATGACCAAACCATCTAAGCATACTCTTTTCAATTTTTGTCACTACATCTTCTTTTAAACCGCACCGTTGCCTTATCACATCATTCCTCAGTCTATCATTTATAGTGACACCACACATGCTTCGCAAGGAACGCATTTCCACAGCATTTATTCTACTTTCCTGCTTCTTGTGCCACACCCACACCCAACATTTACTTGTTCTGTAATAAACAGGAAAAACTAGTTTTAGTAGTAGCTTTTTGGTATGTTTATTGTATTTCTTTTAAACAATAATAAATACTCAATAATACCATTTTCTAATTTTATTTGGTAAAGTAATTAGTACAAATACCTTACGAGGAGTATTGTATGAAATGGTCTAGTTAAATATCAGGTTGGCACAAAAGTAATGACTAATGAGACACTATAACACTATACATTTCCTTTTTCAAGTTAATTGTTTTTGATAATATTCTAGAATGTTGTAGAACATTCTAGCTAGGTACTTGTGATGTAGGGGGATACATATAGAGCCGCCCTCGCGATCGGTTTAGTCAGTTTGAAGAAAAATGGACGAGCGACAAGTTCGAACCCTATACTTATACGAGCACTTGTTAGGCCACAGTGCGCGGGCTGCGGCTGGCAATATCAACACTGTATTGGGCGCTGGAAGTAGGTACAAGCCATGCGACGGTGTCCCGATGGTTTGACCGTTTTAAATCAGCAGACAGGAGCCTTGAAAGTCAGCCACGGTCAGGACGACCACCCGCAGTGAACGATGACGATTTACGCCGCGAACTGCAGTCGAATCCGGATGCTACCACTCGTGAATTAGCGGAAGCACTTAACTGCAGTCACCACACCGTGGAATACCACCTGCATGAGCTTGGGTATCGAAAACTTTTGGCTCGGTGGGTACCGCACATCCTTACAGACGCCAGTCGTGCAGTCCGTGTCGCTATCTGTGCATTGTGTAATCACTTTTGCTGCGACCCCGACGTAAAGAGTTTTAGTCTGATCTGAGATCAATCATGGATTCATTACGAGAACGATACACGTCGTGCTTTTTGGCTGTTTGGAGAAGAAAAAGAACCGCTTAAAAGTTCTGCTTTGTTGTTTCTCGGACGCGCAAGGCATGCTGTTTTATGAACTACTACACAATGAAACTATAAACGCTGACAAATATTCAACCCAGCTCACCAAATTATCTGCTGCTATCAAGAAAAAAACGACGAAGACGAGTCAATGTAGTTTTACTACACGATAACGCTCGACCTCATGTTGCATCTGCCGTTCGCCAACAGTTGGAGAACTTGGGCTGGGAGACGATACCCCACCCACCTTATTCCCCAGACCTCGCCCCATCAGACTATCATTTGTTTAGCCCTGAAACTACATTTGCGGGGTAAATAATTTAATGATTTCTCGGATGTAGAGGCGGATCGAACAACTTTTTCGAGGCACAGCCATCAGAGTTCTGGGCAAAAGGCATCCAAACTTTGCCGGATCGTTGGCAAGAAGTCTTGGATGCTAATGGTGATTACGTCATTGACTAAGCTTTTTGTATTGTAATAATAATAAAAAATACAGGGCATTTTTTTAATCACTAACCAAATTTTCGCAGGGTGTTCTACCCATGAATACGAACAACTTTCACTATGGGAGCAACTCTGAAATCACGAAAAAAAAATAGCTGTTTCATACATTTTGGTCGAGTAGGTATTGAACTTTTGTATGAATCAGCTGATTTTTTCTTCGTGATTTCAGAGTTGGTCCCATAGTAAAAGTTGTTCATATTCATGGGTAGAACACCCTGCGAAAATTTGGAATGTGGTTAAAAAAATGTCCTGTATAAAACGTAGACCAAGTGTCTCATTACTTTTGTGCCAGCCTGATATTTTTGATTAGTTTACAATAACACGAGATTTAGGCACAAACTTACGGGTGTTTGCAATTATCCAATGACTTCAAGACAAAGTTGACATTATACATAATAACTATCTCTATATTCGCATAGCAAGTGCTCTCCGAAATCGAATTTCAGTTGAATTCCACGCCGGCGCCGTTAAGATTCATAGGTACGGTCGTCTGACGGAACCCCCATAGTAATGCATGTTAGCTGTTAGTCAGCACGAGGCTTTAAACAGTGAAACAAATGATATTATCGATATGTATATCCGTAATCGTATCGAAATCGTAATAACACAACGGTTGTTTTATGTCGATAATCCGTGTGTAGACATTATGGAAACACTTGAAAAATGCACTGTTGGATTTTCTCAGCATCGTGCAGGGCATTGAACAGTTGAACAATGCCCAGTGTGCGAGAAAAAACCGCCTGTGCGGACGAGGTCTTAAGCTTGGCTTGCTGAGACCGCTCCGTGGGTGGATGAGTGACCATGTATGACCTCTCCGCCCCTCCGTGCCTCGGAAGGCACATTAGCCGTTGGTCCCGGCCGTCAGTAGTCGTTATGGGTTCAGTAATTTCCCAGTTTTTTTCCTCTGATTTTGCATCACAGTGATCTTTATTCTCGTTGCTATAAGGTTGCTGTCAGTGTCAGTTAGAATAACTGTGAAAGGACTGTAGTTAGAAGCCTGAAAGTCTCGACGAGCAGTCTGCCATACCAAGGAGTATCGTGTTAGTAACTGGGTTGTGGAGGTCAGATAGGCTGACGGCCTGTCGCTTCGTGTAAAACACTGTTCACTGAGCTGCATCCGATAGACTGGAAGCCAACTCCAATATAGTTGGGAAATAGCTAGGTAGATGATGGTTAACAAACTGGCGGTGAAGTGAATGGCGATGTTTTGTGTGAGGATGCGAGCGGGCCATAGTCTCGAGAGGCAGCCTTATATTTTGTGTGAGGATGCGAGCGGGCCATAGTCTCGAGAGGCAGCCTTATATTTTGTGTGAGGATGCGAGCGGGCCATAGTCTCGAGAGGCAGCCTTATATTTTGTGTGAGGATGCGAGCGGGCCATAGTCTCGAGAGGCAGCCTTATATTTTGTGTGAGGATGCGAGCGGGCCATAGTCTCGAGAGGCAGCCTTATATTTTGTGTGAGGATGCGAGCGGGCCATAGTCTCGAGAGGCAGCCTTATATTTTGTGTGAGGATGCGAGCGGGCCATAGTCTCGAGAGGCAGCCTTATATTTTGTGTGAGGATGCGAGCGGGCCATAGTCTCGAGAGGCAGCCTTATATTTTGTGTGAGGATGCGAGCGGGCCATAGTCTCGAGAGGCAGCCTTATATTTTGTGTGAGGATGCGAGCGGGCCATAGTCTCGAGAGGCAGCCTTATATTTTGTGTGAGGATGCGAGCGGGCCATAGTCTCGAGAGGCAGCCTTATATTTTGTGTGAGGATGCGAGCGGGCCATAGTCTCGAGAGGCAGCCTTATATTTCCGTCGTGAAGAGCATTTCCTCCGCAGCGGTTAGATAATGATGTAATGCGGCTCATCAGTGCTGGGTAGTCACGCGAGCGCCTTGTTCATTGGCGACTTCCTTCGGCTGGCGGCAGTCGTCGGCACCCACGCTAGATTTGCTGGCTTCATCTCGATCTCAAACAATTAGTACCTCTTAACCCAGGTTCGTACGGGCGATTTTTTCCCGCGGCGATTTTTTTTGCACACTGGATTTTCAATCTTCTGCTTAGCGCCAAGAGTTCAAAATCCAACAATGTGTCTTTTCGACGCGCTGGGATGTAATCTGTTGGATTCTCAACGCTCGGCTCTACACCGAGAGTTAAAAATGCAGTGCGCGCTAAAATCCCGCCGCGATATATTTTTACGTCCGTCACAGAATACATCGTGCTACGTGGGCTTACTTAATAGAACAGCGGGGTGATCGCGTAACACACAGTAGCTATGGCTTTTATTTTGACAGTTCAACAACATTCATTGCGTTATTTACGTTGTTGAGCATACAAATTTTTCGAACATATGAAGCAATGGATTAGCAATATCCTTCAAAATTATTCTGAATGTGATTGAAAGTGTCTTACGCAATTAGGGTGTTGCTCAACCTAACTCATAAAGCCATTTACAAAAGATTGACAGATACAGAACGGTGTTTTAGATACGTTTAGCTCTAAACGCAGTTAGTGAGTTGTGTTGTGGTGCAAACGGGCCTTAGACTCGGGTTTAAAATCAATTTTTGTATTTTTTTGAACTTTCTCGTTGGAATAAAGTATGCCATTCAAAAATGGCTCAATGGTTTAAACCTTGCCATTGCTTTTAATCTGTAGAGTCTGACAAGCTCTCAACTTCAAATTCTCAATTGAGAAACCAGGTGTCAGCACTTTATAAGTAAGTACTGTATTGTAATTATGTTATGTTATCATGAACTACCTCTAAGTAGGTACATTAAGTCACGAAAATACACGTTTTCTTTTATTGTAGACGTAGAGACAAAGACCTTTGACACAATATAATATGACCACAACAGCTTGTTCCCGGCTGGTGACGCGTATCTTGGGTCATTCATTAAACTGTTTCATTGTGAGTTCTACTTGCAACCAAGTACTTACATGATTGAAAAGTTAAAAAAAAACGATTACACAAGGTACTTAAATAAAAAGTGTGATTGAAAAACCGATATGGAAGTAATCACTCACGCAGGCACAACCACAGATAGCTCAGCGCTCGTGTTGCGTCGTCTTGCAATGATCAAAGACATGTAACTACATAATAGGTGACGCATGCTTTTAAAAATGACACTACGCATAAGTAATTAGTGGCTGCCTGCGCGCACGAGGTAAATAAATATTATTCATTAACTAGGTGTGGCTGTTAGCTAGCGGGAACCCTCTATCTGACGTCACACCGGTTGACCACGTCGCCATCGGCATCGTCTTGTTTTGTATTGCATCGAGCTTTTATATTCACTAATTAAAAACTGTAAATAAAAGCCGTTTGTAATGAGCGCAGTATCTACCGGGTAGCTGGCAATCTGTCTGAAGCGACCGCCACGCGTCTAACACATTGTTTACTGATAGTTCGGTTCGTTCTGGTTAAAGTGCATTGTTTTATCTATTTGCCTTTAATAATTATAGAAGCAAAAGTGTTACAGTAATGACGTGAACAAAATGTTTGTGGTAACCGTATGTAAGTAACCCTTCACAATACATTTAGTACATACTGAACATACTTATTTATTAAGTTCGCGTTTAATGTATTACCCGTGACGCTCGAGCGCTCGTCAACTGTGCTACGACGACGGTGCCGATCTCTTGTACACCGAACTAAACTAAACTATCACTCAAACTTATTTTTAGTTAAGAGAATCATAAAAGCTGCACAAAATCCGGTTTTCCGTTCAGTAAGTAGAAAATCTCCGGTATTCTCGTCGCTGTAGAACATCTCCGGTATTCTCGTCGCTGTAGAAAATCTCCGGTATTCTCGTCGCTGTAGAACATCTCCGGTATTCTCGTCGCTGTAGAAAATCTCCGGTATTCTCGTCGCTGTAGAACATCTCCGGTATTCTCGTCGCTGTAGAACATCTCCGGTATTCTCGTCGCTGTAGAAAATCTCCGGTTTTCTCGTCGCTGTAGAAAATCTCCGGTATTCTCGTCGTTGTAGAAAATCTCCGGTATTCTCGTCGCTGTAGAAAATCTCCGGTATTCTCGTCGCTGTAGAAAATCTCCGGTATTCTCGTCGCTGTAGAAAATCTCCGGTATTCTCGTCGCTGTAGAAAATCTCCGGTATTCTCGTCGCTGTAGAAAATCTCCGGTATTCTCGTCGCTGTAGAAAATCTCCGGTATTCTCGTCGCTGTAGAAAATCTCCGGTATTCTCATCGCTGTAGAAAATCTCCGGTATTCTCCTCGCTGTAGAAAATCTCCGGTATTCTCGTCGCTGTAGAAAGTCTCCGGTATCAAGGACATCTTGAATTTGTCTGTTCGTCTGTCATGTTCACAGCCATGTTGGTCCTTGGTCTTCACTTCATCAGCTACTTTTCTTCAGTCATTTGGAATGGGTTGGAACGGTCTCGCAATCTTTTCAACTGAACTCTTTCTTGATAAGTTTCTAAAAAATTGTTATTTCTTATTTCTCAGAATCTGGAAATAGCTTGGATTATGGGAAGTGGATTTATCCACTTCTTTTCAAAATCATAATGTAGTATATTACATTAGATGTTCAGTACAAAAATCCCTTTCTTTTGTTGGCTTTTAGCACCCTCGAAAACTATGATAACGACACCCTTATGGAAACAATTGGAAATTTTCGCAGCCGCCATCTTGGATTTACATTTTGACGTCACTATCGGCTTTGCACTTTCGAAAACTATGAACACGACGACACCTATGACGAAAAATTTGAAAATTTTCGCAGCCGCCATCTTGGATTTACATTTTGACGTCACTATCGGCTTGGCACTTTCGAAAACTATGAACACGACACCTATGACGAAAAATTTGAAAATTTTCGCAGCCGCCATCTTGGATTTACATTTTGACGTCACTATCGGCTTGGCACTTTCGAAAACTATGAACACGACACCTATGACGAAAAATTTGAAAATTTTCGCAGCCGCCATCTTGGATTTACATTTTGACGTCACTATCGGCTTGGCACTTTCGAAAACTATGAACACGACACCTATGACGAAAAATTTGAAAATTTTCGCAGCCGCCATCTTGGATTTACATTTTGACGTCACTATCGGCTTGGCACTTTCGAAAACTATGAACACGACACCTATGACGAAAAATTTGAAAATTTTCGCAGCCGCCATCTTGGATTTACATTTTGACGTCACTATCGGCTTGGCACTTTCGAAAACTATGAACACGACACCTATGACGAAAAATTTGAAAATTTTCGCAGCCACTATCTTTGATTTACATTTTGACCAAATTCACACTTTCTCTCTCTATAGAAAGAAAAAAGATAAAGAAATTCGCGTGGAGGGGGACATGCAAGTATGAACGCTTTTTCGTTTGTTACATTTTCTACCAGTTTATTCCTACCGTAAGCAGCGTAAAAGAACTTCGTTCCAAAATCTCTAAATCATCAAATGGTGAAAACCGCATTCGCGTCCTTTGCGTAGTTTAGAAGAACAACGCGGTTACACAGACAAACACGAAGAACAACTTTAAATTATAATATGTATGGATAAATGCACAGATACACTGATATATATATAGTACACAGGGTGGCCCTCTTGCAGTAGGCTACAACAATATGTTAGAAGCCGCGCTCCGAGGGCGCGCTCCGAGGGCCCGCTCCGAGGGCGCGCTCCGAGGGCCCGCTCCGAGGGCGCGCTCCGAGGGCCCGCTCCGAGGGCGCGCTCCGAGGGCCCGCTCCGAGGGCGCGCTCCGAGGGCCCGCTCCGAGGGCCCGCTCCGAGGGCCCGCTCCGAGGGCGCGCTCCGAGGGCCCGCTCCGAGGGCGCCACAACGACCGGATATTCAGCAATTATTTACAGTTTAGGAGCTAACTTAGATCGTAGGGAAACATTTTGTACAGTTATTGACATACAGGAACGGGACAGTATAGTGATGTAGCAGGTGCCTAGCTATCAGTTCATTACACAATGTTCATCTGAGCATGTGGAAATACAAAATAATTAATCCATTGGTGCAAAGGTACACCCAGGCGTTACGTCGCGCCTATCGCAGTTGCGACCTGAACCTGTCACCGTGTGGCGCGGTGGCACGCGGCAGCTGCCCCTTAGGAGCCTAAACAACCGTCGATCACATCGTTTGTTAATAAAATATAAGTACTTACTAAAAACATGTAAGTAAGTATTCCTTTATTATATTGACATATAAATTTAAAAAAAAAAAAACAAACAAGAACCGAGCTGCATTGTTTGAAATTTTCAGTAATATTAAACATTCCACTAACCATCTTCACATGAATATGTTCATAATGTTCTACAGAGATCTATGACCTACTATGTATGTATTTCTGTACAAAGTTAGAAATAATACAAAAGTGATATAGGGACTAGTAGGAAGCACACAAATACATACATATGCGTGCATCTGTGGTGCCGTGCCCGCTGGTAGCGGCGAGCCACAACGCAGCCGTGGTGCGTGTACACAGACACGCTCACACGCCACACGTGGTGCCGTGCCCGCTGGTAGCGGCGAGCCACAACGCAGCCGTGGTGCGTGTACACAGACACGCTCACACGCCACACGTGGTGCCGTGCCCGCTGGTAGCGGCGAGCCACAACGCAGCCGTGGTGCGTGTACACAGACACGCTCACACGCCACACGTGGTGCGTGTGTACACAGACACGCCCACACGCCACACGTGGTGCGTGTGTACACAGACACGCTCACACGCCACACGTGGTGCGTGTGTACACAGACACGCCCACACGCCACACGTGGTGCGTGTGTACACAGACACGCCCACACGCCACACGTGGTGCGTGTGTACACAGACACGCCCACACGCCACACGTGGTGCGCAACTGCTGCTTTGTCGTTACTGTTTTTAAACGAACCACGAGCACACTTCCTACTAAACTTACTCTGTGAACTCGACAAATTGTACGTTTATAAATTAATTATTTCTAAACAGGTACTTACCGGAGTTATTACTCAATCACAGTTATGTTTTTACAAGCTTTTTATTATTATTCCCGCGCATCTATGCATGAAGGTGTTGCATACGCAGTGGGGAAACTGACAGAAGTCTGGTACTAGACATAGTCTAGAGGCTAGACTGCCACTACATGGTGCCCGACTACCAACGCAACGGTTATAAACTGACAGGAGTCTGGTACTAGACATAGTCTAGAGGCTAGACTGCCACTACATGGTGCCCGACTACCAACGCAACGGTTATAAACTGACAGAAGTCTGGTACTAGACATAGTCTAGAGGCTAGACTGCCACTACATGGTGCCCGACTACCAACGCAACGGTTATAAACTGACAGAAGTCTGGTACTAGACATAGTCTAGAGGCTAGACTGCCACTACATGGTGCCCGACTACCAACGCAACGGTTATAAACTGACAGAAGTCTGGTACTAGACATAGTCTAGAGGCTAGACTGCCACTACATGGTGCCCGACTACCAACGCAACGGTTATAAACTGACAGAAGTCTGGTACTAGACATAGTCTAGAGGCTAGACTGCCACTACATGGTGCCCGACTACCAACGCAACGGTTATAAACTGACAGAAGTCTGGTACTAGACATAGTCTAGAGGCTAGACTGCCACTACATGGTGCCCGACTACCAACGCAACGGTTATAAACTGACAGAAGTCTGGTACTAGACATAGTCTAGAGGCTAGACTGCCACTACATGGTGCCCGACTACCAACGCAACGGTTATAAACTGACAGGAGTCTGGTACTAGACGTAGTCTAGAGGCTAGACTGCCACTACATGGTGCCCGACTACCAACGCAACGGTTATAAACTGACAGAAGTCTGGTACTAGACATAGTCTAGAGGCTAGACTGCCACTACATGGTGCCCGACTACCAACGCAACGGTTATAAACTGACAGGAGTCTGGTACTAGACATAGTCTAGAGGCTAGACTGCCACTACATGGTGCCCGACTACCAACGCAACGGTTATAAACTGATATAAGTCTGGTACTAGACATAGTCTAGAGGCTAGACTGCCACTACATGGTGCCCGACTACCAACGCAACGGTTATAAACTGACAGAAGTCTGGTACTAGACATAGTCTAGAGGCTAGACTGCCACTACATGGTGCCCGACTACCAACGCAACGGTTATAAACTGACAGAAGTCTGGTACTAGACATAGTCTAGAGGCTAGACTGCCACTACATGGTGCCCGACTACCAACGCAACGGTTATAAACTGACAGAAGTCTGGTACTAGACATAGTCTAGAGGCTAGACTGCCACTACATGGTGCCCGACTACCAACGCAACGGTTATAAACAGACAGGAGTCTGGTACTAGACATGGTCTAGAGGCTAGACTGCCACTACATGGTGCCCGACTACCAACGCAACGGTTATAAACTGACAGGAGTCTGGTACTAGACATGGTCTAGAGGCTAGACTGCCACTACATGGTGCCCGACTACCAACGCAACGGTTATAAACTGACAGGAGTCTGGTACTAGACATAGTCTAGAGGCTAGACTGCCACTACATGGTGCCCGACTACCAACGCAACGGTTATAAACTGACAGAAGTCTGGTACTAGACATAGTCTAGAGGCTAGACTGCCACTACATGGTGCCCGACTACCAACGCAACGGTTATAAACTGACAGAAGTCTGGTACTAGACATAGTCTAGAGGCTAGACTGCCACTACATGGTGCCCGACTACCAACGCAACGGTTATAAACTGACAGAAGTCTGGTACTAGACATAGTCTAGAGGCTAGACTGCCACTACATGGTGCCCGACTACCAACGCAACGGTTATAAACTGACAGAAGTCTGGTACTAGACATAGTCTAGAGGCTAGACTGCCACTACATGGTGCCCGACTACCAACGCAACGGTTATAAACTGACAGAAGTCTGGTACTAGACATAGTCTAGAGGCTAGACTGCCACTACATGGTGCCCGACTACCAACGCAACGGTTATAAACTGACAGAAGTCTGGTACTAGACATAGTCTAGAGGCTAGACTGCCACTACATGGTGCCCGACTACCAACGCAACGGTTATAAACAGACAGGAGTCTGGTACTAGACATGGTCTAGAGGCTAGACTGCCACTACATGGTGCCCGACTACCAACGCAACGGTTATAAACAGACAGGAGTCTGGTACTAGACATGGTCTAGAGGCTAGACTGCCACTACATGGTGCCCGACTACCAACGCAACGGTTATAAACAGACAGGAGTCTGGTACTAGACATGGTCTAGAGGCTAGACTGCCACTACATGGTGCCCGACTACCAACGCAACGGTTATAAACTGACAGGAGTCTGGTACTAGACATAGTCTAGAGGCTAGACTGCCACTACATGGTGCCCGACTACCAACGCAACGGTTATAAACTGACAGAAGTCTGGTACTAGACATAGTCTAGAGGCTAGACTGCCACTACATGGTGCCCGACTACCAACGCAACGGTTATAAACTGACAGAAGTCTGGTACTAGACATAGTCTAGAGGCTAGACTGCCACTACATGGTGCCCGACTACCAACGCAACGGTTATAAACTGACAGAAGTCTGGTACTAGACATAGTCTAGAGGCTAGACTGCCACTACATGGTGCCCGACTACCAACGCAACGGTTATAAACTGACAGAAGTCTGGTACTAGACATAGTCTAGAGGCTAGACTGCCACTACATGGTGCCCGACTACCAACGCAACGGTTATAAACTGACAGAAGTCTGGTACTAGACATAGTCTAGAGGCTAGACTGCCACTACATGGTGCCCGACTACCAACGCAACGGTTATAAACTGACAGAAGTCTGGTACTAGACATAGTCTAGAGGCTAGACTGCCACTACATGGTGCCCGACTACCAACGCAACGGTTATAAACTGACAGAAGTCTGGTACTAGACATAGTCTAGAGGCTAGACTGCCACTACATGGTGCCCGACTACCAACGCAACGGTTATAAACTGACAGAAGTCTGGTACTAGACATAGTCTAGAGGCTAGACTGCCACTACATGGTGCCCGACTACCAACGCAACGGTTATAAACTGACAGAAGTCTGGTACTAGACATAGTCTAGAGGCTAGACTGCCACTACATGGTGCCCGACTACCAACGCAACGGTTATAAACAGACAGGAGTCTGGTACTAGACATGGTCTAGAGGCTAGACTGCCACTACATGGTGCCCGACTACCAACGCAACGGTTATAAACAGACAGGAGTCTGGTACTAGACATGGTCTAGAGGCTAGACTGCCACTACATGGTGCCCGACTACCAACGCAACGGTTATAAACAGACAGGAGTCTGGTACTAGACATGGTCTAGAGGCTAGACTGCCACTACATGGTGCCCGACTACCAACGCAACGGTTATAAACTGACAGGAGTCTGGTACTAGACATAGTCTAGAGGCTAGACTGCCACTACATGGTGCCCGACTACCAACGCAACGGTTATAAACTGACAGGAGTCTGGTACTAGACATGGTCTAGAGGCTAGACTGCCACTACATGGTGCCCGACTACCAACGCAACGGTTATAAATAAAGCTACTACAGCTTTCATATCGTCGAGTCCTTATCAGGAGGGTTCGATGCTGATGATGTTGCTGTGTGACTTGTGCGAGGCCCGCTCCTCATTATGGTAGGAGATATTCCGCCCACTTACTATTTAGTGTCTACCACCAAGTGAGCATCATCCCTCGGGGTTTAACTTTCCGTCTGTGCCGTGTCTGGCCGAGAGCCGACGCCCGGTTGCCACCACCGTGTTACTGCCACAACGACGCGGCGCGTCACTCTGGAGGAGTGCCCAGACTGCCTAGCATGGTAGTACAGCGCCGTGACCTCGTCGCGACGGTCTGTGCAGCGGACATGTCTCGCTTCCGGTCGTGGTTCAGTCCACGGTCGGGACTCGGAAGAGCGTTGATTATTGATGATCGTTAGAGCGCCGACATTGTAACAATTTCAAGCATATACTCATAATTCGCTGTTCAGGCAGACGGTGGCGGCGCGCGGCGGGCTCGTAGTGTACGAGGGTCGTCGATTGAGTAATATTATTGTCGTGAATAAGTACGTGAACACTTTGTGACTCTTCAGGGAAGACGCTCGTAATGTCCACGACGCGACGTTATTAGTAACACAGCAGGCATTATCTGCGCTGATTGCTTTTGTGCTCAACTTCTAACAACCTCAAAATTCTGGTCCATCTTAGTAATTAGTCGATTGGAAGTGAGAATTCAAACTTATTGCACGTACGCTTGGCTAATAAGTATGTTAATTACTTTGGTTAAAATGAATAGATAATAAGTAGCCTCACAACATGGAGGACATCCATTACAATACGATATAATGGCGCGCGTCAGCGTGCAGCATTTTGAATAAATCGCACTACTAATGTTTTTGACCGAACTTGTTAGCCTTTTCAATACTCTAGTATGATTAATAGCCTGGACTTCCTGATAGATAACACTTAAAAAGACTGCCCACGTAACTTATTAGAGACGCTATCCGAATAAGGATATTTAAAACGATTAACTTCTCTGCATTAGACTGTTGACTAAAGGCTCAAAATAATATCGTTTTCCCTGACCCCTTCAGTGGTAGTCCGCCGGCCGCTTGCAGATATCAAAATAATATCGTTTTCCCTGCCCCCTTCAGTGGTAGTCCGCCGGCCGCTTGCAGATATCAAAATAATATCGTTTTCCCTGCCCCCTTCAGTGGTAGTCCGCCGGCCGCTTGCCGTGACGTAGCACCAGCTAGTGACGTGTTGATCGATGCAGCGCGCGGAGCTTGCGCACGCTGATTGATTTTTCATGTCAGGTTAGTTTCCGAAACTCTGAACATAAATTTGATGATTTAGCGAATTAGATGAGTGCTCTCCAATCGTCCTGCGTCAGTCCGTCTCTTGTACATTGTAATAAAACCAGAATGCTTAAGATGCGCTAAAGATCGTGTTTGGGCGCAGTCGTTGGTATCGTGCTACGTGTGAATCAGACGCGGGCGGCGCCGGCGCTATATTTAGCTCCACCGCCTGCCCGCCAGCCCGCCACGGCGGAGCCGTCTGCTGCTGCCCTCTGTCCACAGCGAAGAAACACTAGTCTGTGCGTACAGCGCCGCCCGGCAACGCAGTACAGACTATAGGGCGTGAAGCGGAACTCGCATCTTAAAGTTACCACACTGTTATACAATACAAATTATATAGAAAGAAAAGCAGTTGGAGCAGTTATCCTTTTTAGTTTGGTTCGCAAACGATAGCAACTAACTGTCCGAGGTCCTCGTAGGCCGTTGTTACAAATGGTCCTTCTGTTTGTTGTCCTGAGTGGGTGCACGAGTCGTCGAGTGCGACGCTCGGCCATCGGGACTGTCGGGGCTCCGGGCGGCGGCGCACCCTCGCCAGGCGCCCTGCACCTAATTAACTAGTCGGCAATTCGCCGGCTCGTAACACGCCACCGAACAATGATAACTTTTATTTAAACATCGTTATAAATGACTTCAACGTATAGGTAGTTATAAATCTTCTTTTGGTTTTCGTGATGGTTTTGATCTCTTTGAGCCGACCACCAATACTCAATACCTGCAATGCTATTCTCTAAGGATACAGCCTAGTGTTGCAGCGCTGCCGCAGCGGTGAAACTCAGTTTAGTATTCACTCAGCTGCGTAAAGCTACACTAGCGCTCAAGGCTGTGACGGCCGTGAGTTAAAACTACCCAACAGCGGACAAATTGACAGTAATGGCAGTTATTCTTACATTTTGGTATTCCTTAAGAAAAAACAGCGACGAAGGCGCTTACGAGCTCGCCCACAGCCTCGCTTCTATCTGTCAAATCCAAAAGCTACAATACTCGGGCGCACTCTTGACAAAAATAATAAACTGTATTGAAATTCGAACCTTTTTAATACTTATTTGAAAAAATGGCAGCTTGGTTAATTATAAAGCTACATTTATTAGATGAAGCTTGAAAAAGTGATGATTTGAAGAAAGCTCGACAGGCGAAACAAATAAGTAAATTTAAAACAATATTCCGTGATAAAGAGTTTATTCATATTTACAGGCTTTCGGAGGATTTAATTAATATATTGGAAGATGGCTTGACTCCGTATATACGTCCGCGAGTTCGTTTCAGTGGTTTAACCAAGAGGAAAATAACATAAGAATATAACACTCACATGTCACTTCGTCGCGGGATTCTATTTACTCTTCATCACAGAACAACATGCAGCAATCGCTGATACAAATAATTTAGATGTAATGCACATTTTAAAAGTTCTCAAACTAGAATTCAAGTGGTTTTCGGACCTTTTTAGGTCGGGTTGTTACGAGTGAAGCACAGAGTCACAGATTACGAGTGAAGTGTTTTGTTTTGTTTACATTCATCTCCGTGTCGCGTTGCTCAAATAGGCAAAGGAATCGTCATTCAGCCTTAAAATGTAATAATAAATTGCAATAAACTGTTACAATTATGAAATTTGTTTATAGTTTTACTCTATTCCTTATAGTACTTAAAGATAGACCTCTATTATACAGGGTGTTTGGTAGATGGGTGCAAAGCCTGAAGGGGGTGATATCTTAGACCACTTAGAACTTATTAAGCTAAACTTGTCTTAGACGAAGTCTGTTCCTTGTATTTTCTTTTTTAAACTAAGGTTTTTAACAATAACACCCATTTTTTTTCAATTAATTGTTAATAGTGTCCAGTAAAAGCTTTTATATTATTACCTATTTATTTATGTAATGTGTGATTAGTTCATCAGAGAAACATTCTACGCCATATTACAGTTTAAGAAACTTTTAAAAATCAAGAAAATGTTTTGTTTACGGCATAATAAAAAAATAAAAAAAATAGTCTCAGTTGTTCAAACCTTTTTAAAAACATGCTTGGTTATTGCCCTTTCTTTTGAAGTACGCAGATGTCTCATCAACTCTTGGAATTAGGATGTACAAAGCAAATTGAGGTCGAATATTTAATTTTTAAACAGACCAAAATAATGTAACATTTTTGCTAATGCTCTATTGTTTTTTAGCTAGCTGTGAGCTCCTTCACTGATTTTGGACTTTTATTTGTGTGATCAATCGACTATGGCTACTTTTTCGAATGAAGAATATGCGGATATCGTCTTCATGTATGGCAGAGCTGACGGTAATGGATCTTTGCCGCGACAGATGTACCAAAAGAGATTACCGAATGTTGTTTTACAACACATTTCATCGGCTTTCTGAAGTTGGAATCCATCACGCGGAATCTGGACTCAACCCGGGAAGACATTACCTTAGTATCGAGGAAGACATTATTGCAGCTTTTGATACAGATCCTACTACGAGCGTCAGAGTAGTAGCTCGAAACCTCAACATTTCGGTATGGAAGGTGTGGAATACGATGCACCGAGAAAACAAATATCCTTTCCACGGCACGGGTGTACAAGCTTTGGAAAATGAAGATCCCCCACGAAGGATTCAGTTCTGTCGCTTTTTGTCAAATAGTGACATTGAAGATGCATGGTTTTTAAAATCCATCTTGTGGACCGATGAGTCAAAATTTTCGAAAGAAGGAATTAGGTACCAATTTTCATAATCTTCATCGATGGACCGACAAGGAGAACAATCCACACTGGAAGAAGCAAGTGTCGTTCCAAAGGAAATTTTCAGTTAACGTGTGGGCAGGAGTAATCGACCGAACGTTGATTGGCCCCCACTTCCTACCAGATAATTTAAATGGCGAAAATTACCTGGAATTCCTCCAAAACTATCTCCCAGAGCTTCTGGACGAGACCGGAATACCAATATTGGCAATGAGAAGACCAATAATTTTTCAACAAGATGGTTGTCCAGCACACTGAACCCTAAACGTGAGAGAACATTTAAATAATTGTTGCCCAGAGAGCTGGATTGGCAGAGACGGGCCCATCCCTTGGCCACCTCAATCACCCGATTTAACCCCTGTGGAGTTTTTCGTTTGGGGACGGGCCAAGGAGCTCGTCTACACGCACGTTGAAATTTCAACTAGAGAAAATTAATGGAAAGAATCCAAACGGCTTTTCAAGTCATGAAGCAGGAGATGAAATTAAAAATCACGACTACAGAAGTGAGAAGACAGGCACGCGCTTATATAAGAAACCGCGGTCAACATTTTGAACATAACAATAAATTATTTTAACAAAAATGTTGTTTTATTGATCTGTTCAAAAATAACAATTTTCATAATCAATTTGCTTCGTCCACATCCTAATTCCAAGAGCTAATGACATACTCGTATCTGCGTAAATAGTACGTCAAAAGAAAGGGCAATAACCAAGCATGTTTTTAAAAAGGTTTGAACAACTGAGACTATTTTTTAATGTTTTTTATTATGCCGTAAACAAAACATTTTCTTGATTTTTAAAAGTTTCTTAAACTTGAATATGGCGTAGAATGTTTCTCTGATGACACAGATGCTTGGGAATTATTTTATTTGAGTAATCACACATTACATAAACATAAATAAAAAATAATAACATAACAACTTTTACTGGACACTATTAACAGTTAATTGAAAATAAATGGGTATTATTGTTAAAAACCTTAGAGTTTAAAAAAAAATACAAGGAACAGACTTCGTCTATGACAAGTTTAACTTAATAAGTTCTAAGTGGTCTAAGATATCACCCCCTTCAAGCTTTGCACCCATCTACCAAACACTCTGTATATTTTAAAGCCATAAAACTCTCAGTCGAGATTGATCGATTATGACCTAAAGAATTTGTTTCAAGCCCTTAATTCGTCTACGAAACAGCGACGGGAGGCTACAGCCTAGGGTTCGTTGACGACCACAATCACGCTAGTGAATACGGTTTGAGTCAGCGTCTCGACGACGGGCTCGCCGTAGCTTACAGCCATGAAATTGTCTTTTAGAGAATAGTACTGCTGTTGTTACTTTGCCACCTTTATAATTACACGAATCTGATTGGCGCAACACAAGCAATCGTAAGTGATTTCTGTCTCGGACAAAAGCCGTATTGTTGTTTTGATTTCCAACTCATTGGAACATAGCTCTCAAATCAATATGTAGGTATTAGATACAGCGAGTTAGCCACGCTTGCTAATGTATTAGATACAGCGAGTTAGTCACGCTTGCTAATGTATTAGATACAGCGAGTTAGCCACGCTTGCTAATGTATTAGATACAGCGAGTTAGTCACGCTTGCTAATGTATTAGATACAGCGAGTTAGTCACGCTTGCTAATGTATTAGATACAGCGAGTTAGCCACGCTTGCTAATGTATTAGATACAGCGAGTTAGCCACGCTTGCTAATGTATTAGATACAGCGAGTTAGTCACGCTTGCTAATGTATTAGATACAGCGAGTTAGCCACGCTTGCTAATGTATTAGATACAGCGAGTTAGTCACGCTTGCTAATGTATTAGATACAGCGAGTTAGCCACGCTTGCTAATGTATTAGATACAGCGAGTTAGCCACGCTTGCTAATGTATTAGATACAGCGAGTTAGCCACGCTTGCTAATGTATTAGATACAGCGAGTTAGCCACGCTTGCTAATGTATTAGATACAGCGAGTTAGCCACGCTTGCTAATGTATTAGATACAGCGAGTTAGCCACGCTTGCTAATGTATTAGATACAGCGAGTTAGCCACGCTTGCTAATGTATTAGATACAGCGAGTTAGCCACGCTTGCTAATGTATTAGATACAGCGAGTTAGCCACGCTTGCTAATGTATTAGATACAGCGAGTTAGTCACGCTTGCTAATGTATTAGATACAGCGAGTTAGCCACGCTCGCTAATGTATTAGATACAGCGAGTTAGCCACGCTTGCTAATGTATTAGATACAGCGAGTTAGCCACGCTTGCTAATGTATTAGATACAGCGAGTTAGCCACGCTTGCTAATGTATTAGATACAGCGAGTTAGCCACGCTTGCTAATGTATTAGATACAGCGAGTTAGCCACGCTTGCTAATGTATTAGATACAGCGAGTTAGCCACGCTTGCTAATGTATTAGATACAGCGAGTTAGCCACGCTTGCTAATGTATTAGATACAGCGAGTTAGCCACGCTTGCTAATGTATTAGATACAGCGAGTTAGCCACGCTTGCTAATGTATTAGATACAGCGAGTTAGCCACGCTTGCTAATGTATTAGATACAGCGAGTTAGCCACGCTTGCTAATGTATTAGATACAGCGAGTTAGCCACGCTTGCTAATGTATTAGATACAGCGAGTTAGCCACGCTTGCTAATGTATTAGATACAGCGAGTTAGCCACGCTTGCTAATGTATTAGATACAGCGAGTTAGCCACGCTTGCTAATGTATTAGATACAGCGAGTTAGCCACGCTTGCTAATGTATTAGATACAGCGAGTTAGCCACGCTTGCTAATGTATTAGATACAGCGAGTTAGCCACGCTTGCTAATGTATTAGATACAGCGAGTTAGCCACGCTTGCTAATGCAATTTGTAAATCGAATGGAATTTCCTTGTTCCTTCACTGTATGTATGGTAAGCACTCGATCACATCTTTACACTTAAGATGGCCTTGGACGAAGAATGGCGTGCAGGTAAAAGAATTATGTACTCGCCCTCGACATACAGAAAATTTTTGACAATGTCGACCTCAACGCACTGCGAGATGTATAAAAAAAACGAACTAACAAATCATTAAACAACAAGATAATCAAGATTTCTGTGAATGAACAAACATCGAACGGTGTGGTCAGCAAAACGAATCTATCAAAGGAAAGGGAGTCAAACGAGGTTGTCCTTTCTCGCCTTATTATGGTCACATTGGTCATGTGGTCATGGATGATGTCCTTAGAACCCTTGAAGATGAAACTCAATTAATCAAACTAGACCAAGATCGTGAAATGTCTTCGTGTACCTATTATGTACCCCCTTTTTTTCAACAAAATGCTAGATGGCGCTGTAACTAAATAACTTCTCAATTGCATAGTTTGAGACATTCGCGATTCTCTCCCCGATCGGGCAGCGGGACAACTGTAAACAAAGTGACGTGTTTGGATACATTTAATAATTGATTTCTTTTTGATGTTATTAGCGGTGTCAGCGGTGTTCAGAAGTAACTACCTACCGCCATGACACTTACTTCATCAATGAAAAGCTAAAACAAAATGAAGTGCTGAACCCTCTGCATTACTTGTAGGTACCAGGATACACATAACTTTTGCGTAGGAAAGTTTACTAGGGTTCATTTTCAAATTAATTAAACCTTTTTTTTTGTATTGAGTACTTTTGTAGTTTCCTATTATTGCAATTTTAACACACTTTTGTCAGCCATTTATCTCAGTTACACTGTCAAAAATACAAAAAAAGGATGATTATGTTAATTCAAATTCAAATATTAATTGCTGAGCTAGAAAATTTTGAGCTTAGTTTGATAACTGTTGAGTGTAATCATTTAATTCATAGAACATTTGGGCTACAGCTGTTAGGAGTGCACAGTCTCTGATATGTGTTGTTGTGTTGTGTTCTCGATGTCAATATGTTATCTTTGATGTACCTTGTGCTTTAATGTTAATTGTCGGTACCTATGTGACTTGGCTATCGCATTATGTTAATACCTGTAATGATAGTTTTAAGGCATTTAAATAAATACATATTTAAAGTATGATTTTATGAAAGAAAAAAAAAATAGTCCTACTGTACTATTAGCTACATACTGGGCAGTATGTTTTTTTACTAAAAAACAAGAACTATTCCTCAAGTTACAATAAGGTTTTTGTAGTAACTCATTTGTGTTCAAGTGTTTGATATTTTGTGGAATAAAAATAACACGAGGAACCCATTTCGCAAATAGTTCCAGGAGGAACAAATCTTTTACAGAGTTGTTTCTTTGTGTGTAGTTTATTGACACCGATCAGCTGACTCGGTCTAGTGATGTGTAGAATTCAATTGGAAATATTTGATTTTTAGTTAAATGTTTCTTAACTTTATAAATAAGTAGGTATATTTATCAAAAAAATGTTGCCATGTACTTTGTTATCACCAAAAGAATCCGTGCCTTTGATATGTATATATAGAGGCATGAGGAACAGGGTGTAAAGTTCACTCATCTTCCATAGAAAAGGGAGGATCGTCCGACCAGACGGGTGTTGTGTCTGGTGGGCTACTGCCCGACGGTTGATGTCGGGATGTTGTATATATGCTAGTCGCGCGGTAAACTTTGATTGCGCGATGCAGGATTTTGCGTGACGTCAGTGTAACGTGTTCCATTGTGGCGATGTAAATATGCCGCTACATCACTCCTCTCCCCATTATTATAGATGCTACGAATACGCTGTATTATAGATTTCCGAAAAAAAATCGCTCCATAGCGCCTTTTGTTTGGATGGGAAATCATCAAATGACTCCTCCCGCTCTGTGCGGAGCGGGAGGGCGTGTCTGACTTTTACTGACTAACACCCACCCGTGTTCCTTCGCGGGATGTTCGAAACAGTTGCCGTGGCCCCGGCACAGGCAACTGTTTCGAACATCCCGCGATCCTGGCTGATTATGTACCCCCTGGTATTATCATTTGCAGACGACCTTATCTTCATTACAGATGACCTAGAAGGGCCAGAAGGAATGGAATACCATATTAAACCCCTACTAGCTCGTGTCGGCTTCCAAATAAGCGAAACAAAAACAAAAATTCTAATTGTGCCAACCGCATAGCTTCACAGAAAACGACCTACATGACCATTAATGGAATAAATCTACCTACTAATTTCATCGACTGAAATTAAATACCCAATCACATACATAACATCCACATTAAGCAGGAAAAGCACAAATAAAAAACGTTGTGGACAGGCCGCTAGAAACGCAAAGTACGCACTATTTACTATTCATAATAAACTCAAAGATGGACTGCAAATTAGCCAGACTCGTGTATGGAATGGTGATCGTACCTGGTATGATACACGGTTTCAAAGCATGGGCACTCGCTAAAGCTAACAGGTCAAGCCTGAGAAGATATGACAGAGTTCTCATGAGCGACTTGAATAACCACGCTAGGAATAAACCAAGACAGAAGAAAATGCACGTAATCTTAGACGGAAAAACCGTAACCAAACGTATGAAGAACCACAGGATGTGCTCTCGCATGTTCAGGCGCCGCGAGCCGCACCTGCTACATGCAGCAATGCAGTACAAGGTCAAATCCAAGAAAGTAGGCCGACCTACTTACACATGGAATGCCAACCTAAAACAGGACATGACTCACTTCGACTAGGAAATCAATTTTTGGATGGACAGGGCTGACGACAAGATCAAAAAGGCTACTAGCGGGATTTACAAGAAACCTGGAACGGATAGTAGCGAGACCTCAGACGAAGACTGGAAACAGCAATACGTAATACAGCATAGCAGTGACATAGACAAGAGTCAAGGAGCAGTTTAGCCCCGCCAAAAGATTTACCGGTGATGTTGGACCTGAAATAACCTGGCGGCGACGTTAAAAGATGCATATCCATAGATAAATATCACCCATCTCTCTCCACAATTCTTTTGCCTACTCTAGGATGCATATCCGGCGTGGCTCTAATAATCCGTCCATATCTCATGGGCACGGTTTCCTTACCATTATCGCGCAATCCGGTCTATTCCTTGATATGCAATGGTCTCTGTAGCCCCATGAAATATGAGGCTCCAGGGGCAGCCTTTGGTTCATTCATTCATAGCAATAACATAATGGTATTTTTTTTTGAGTTAAGAGGTAACATAACAACAAAATATCACGCCTGTAATTCCCGAAGGGTTAGGCAGAGGTGTACCTATAGTACACCTACAATACGCCAGTTACGTTTGAGTCCCATGTAAGGAGCACACGTGGAGGTAACCTGCTGAATAAATCCTTGTTTACAAGGTTTAAGGAAAAAACGACAACTTGACGATTGACCTTGTAAGTTGCGCGGTGCTATCTTCGGAATGAATTAGTTCTTGGAAGTAATATTAAATGTGTAATGAATTCAATAGTCGTTGGTGCTGGGCGGCCGGAGCGCGGCCGACGCGACGCGGCTGGCGTAAACAATCGATGCGTGCGCGCAGCTCGGGCTTCCGGCGCGCGCGCCTCCTCGCAAGCTAATGAGCCGCGCACGCATACTCCCGCACGGCTGCTGTGTGATTCTCTCACTGCTGCTAGTGCTAGGAGTGTTGCTGTCACGCACTGTCACGCACTTTGACTTTTGATTCTGTGACTTAGGCCCGTTTTACAGAACCTAAGACTCGAGCATCACATAAAACTGATGAAACTAATCCAATCGTGACTTCTAAGATAGTGTCAAGTAATGCTTGAGTCCTGATTCTCGATTGAGGTTCTGTAATACGGGCTTTAGAGAGGCCAAGAGTTAGTGACCAAGAAGTAGTCAGAAGTACGTCACTCGCATTGTGTCGCAAATTGTGGACCTGCGCATAGACCATCATTGTGTCGCAAATTGTGGACCTGCGCATAGACCATCATTGTGTCGCAAATTGTGGACCTGCGCATAGACCATCATTGTGTCGCAAATTGTGGACCTGCGCATAGACCATCATTGTGTCGCAAATTGTGGACCTGCGCATAGACCATCATTGTGTCGCAAATTGTGGACCTGCGCATAGACCATCATTGTGTCGCAAATTGTGGACCTGCGCATAGACCATCATTGTGTCGCAAATTGTGCACCTGCGCATAGACCATCATTGTGTCGCAAATTGTGGACCTGCGCATAGACCATCATTGTGTCGCAAATTGTGGACCTGCGCATAGACCATCATTGTGTCGCAAATTGTGGACCTGCGCATAGACCATCATTGTGTCGCAAATTGTGGACCTGCGCATAGACCATCATTGTGTCGCAAATTGTGGACCTGCGCATAGACCATCATTGTGTCGCAAATTGTGGACCTGCGCATAGAACATCATTGTGTCGCAAATTGTGGACCTGCGCATAGACCATCATTGTGTCGCAAATTGTGGACCTGCGCATAGACCATCATTGTGTCGCAAATTGTGGACCTGCGCATAGACCATCATTGTGTCGCAAATTGTGGACCTGCGCATAGACCATCATTGTGTCGCAAATTGTGGACCTGCGCATAGACCATCATTGTGTCGCAAATTGTGGACCTGCGCATAGAACATCATTGTGTCGCAAATTGTGGACCTGCGCATAGAACATCATTGTGTCGCAAATTGTGGACCTGCGCATAGACCATCATTGTGTCGCAAATTGTGGACCTGCGCATAGACCATCATTGTGTCGCAAATTGTGGACCTGCGCATAGACCATCATTGTGTCGCAAATTGTGGACCTGCGCATAGACCATCATTGTGTCGCAAATTGTGGACCTGCGCATAGACCATCATTTTGTCGCAAATTGTGGACCTGCGCATAGACCATCATTTTGTCGCAAATTGTGGACCTGCGCATAGACCATCATTGTGTCGCAAATTGTGGACCTGCGCATAGACCATCATTGTGTGGGGTGCTCATTTATAGCACATAGGTCATACGATCACGCCCTATACGGGACGTCGAAAGACGCCCAGTATACATTCTGCAGTTACTCTCCGTTTGCATCTGAAACAAGATTGACCCAAGAATGCTGCCTTGTGACTTAGATACCTTATTCTAATCTCTCTCATTGTGAATGCGTCACAGCTAGGATGCGTCTGGTCAACTAATCACTGAACATTTTTAATGGGACTTCTCTGACTGGCGTTTGCCAAATTCTTAAGCAAAATGGGAAAAGAGACTATCAAATGCCTTGGATAGGTTCAAGAATACTGCTAGGCAGTTTTTTCACCCAAATCGCTAACTTCGTCTACTGATAGGCCTCTGATAGAGCATCCCCGCTACTGATGCCACATTTATGAGATTACACAAGACTTGTGAAGTGCGCCAGAAGATGTTCGACGAAGCATTCAGTACCGGTATCGGTGAGGATGGTCCTTATTCGTGTCGACGGCACGAGTGAATACATTCAGTACCGGTATCGGTGAGGATGGTCCTTATTCGTGTCGACGGCACGAGTGAATACATTCAGTACCGGTATCGGTGAGGATGGTCCTTATTCGTGTCGACGGCACGAGTGAATACATTCAGTACCGGTATCGGTGAGGATGGTCCTTATTCGTGTCGACGGCACGAGTGAATACACTTTGTTGGCTATAAGTTCGCCAGTTCCAGGGCGTCGGCGCGCGTCGCGCGTCTGTTGCAGCGCGAAGGTCGCTATGGGTACATTTTAGGGGACACAGAGGTGGAGATGCTGATATCTTCTTTATTCTGATCTTTGCGTATTGGGTGGACTATGGCGTTTTTTGAAGCCTTGGGGAAAAATTCTGATCTGGGATACTCGTGGGTTATTAAGGGCAAGATATGTTATTACAAGGTGTAATTTTAACCAATGTTAACCTCTTAAGGGGTCATTGTACTCATCATTATGAACAACTTTTACTATGGGACCAAACCTGAAATCGCGACAAAAAAAAATCAGCTGCTCCCTACATTTATATTGACATAACTCATCAAAATGTAGGGAACAGCTGATTTTTGTTTTCGCGATTTCAGGTTTTGTCCCATAGTAAAAGTTGTTCATAATGATGAGTACAAGATCGCTTCAGAGGTTGTGCGTTATTTATGTTACATCCTGGTACAAGTATGTGTACAGAATAATGTATGAATAATGACATTTTTCTTCACATTTTTATACAGGGTTACAGGGAAAGTCGTACTGAATATTAAAGGAGGTTATTATTCAGGTCATTTCTGATGATTTTGATTCTGAAATAAAATGTCCGAAACTTAACCGTTATGGAGATATTAAATTTTAAAGATTATTTTTAAAAATCCTTTATTTTTAGGCTTTTAGTCGTTTTCTTTGGGATTAGAGCTCCTAGAGTCGGTTTTTTTGATGTATCTAGTTAGAGGACATGTCCATTAATAAAAATGATCAACAGAAACTGAACCTACTACTAACAGCTTAAAAAACTGCTCGACAACGGTTAGCATTATGAATTTTCTAATAGTGTTCTTAACTTTGATGGGCTTTAAAAAAAAAAATGTATGGAACTTATTCTGCGAATAACTTTACAAAGTTCTACGTCTCTTTAGCTATTCAAAAAGGTATATCATCTACTAGGTTTGTTCATAAAATCTTAAAATAATGTTATTAGAATAGGCCCATCTGGTAGTACAACATAACAGAATTTCGATACAAAAGAATCCGGCTTACTACCTGGCACTTTTAAACAATGAAAAAAGGTTTGGGTAGACATTGTTTGTGCCCGGGAGACGTGCGGTGACAGGTATTTATGTCATTTTAAATGTCTGAATTGTCAAATCGTGGATCGTGGTGTTTGTTTAGTCTGCTCATGCGATTCTTCCATGGTAGATGTGTTATCCGTGCCCTCCGATTTTTTTTTGTAAAAACGCGACTTGGCTTGGATTTTTGGACTGTTTCATCTTCTAACTGTGTGATTTGGCTTGTAACTGGACTTTGATTTGTGTTGTGAACATGGCAACATTTACCAACGAGGAATATGCTGACATCCTAATGTGTTATGGATTTTGCGAAGGAGTGTCGTTGCGTGCACGCAATGAATACATGCTAAGGTATCCTACTCGCCGAGTACCTGATATTGGCGTATTTGACAGAGTTTATCGAAGACTACGAGAAACTGGTTCTGTGCTAGTACGTCGGACTGACATGGGACGACCTCGTGTTCTTGATGACGACGACGAAGATAATGAAATACGACGTCTCTTTGAAGCCGACCCAACCACGTCAACAAACGTTGTCGCTCGACGGCTTGGTATTTCCCAGTGGAAAGTCTGGTTCGTAATGCACAGTTCTGGGCAATACCCTTACCATTACACGCCAGTGCAAGTAATTGAAGAAGGGGATCCATTGAGACGACTAGACTTCTGCAGATTTATGCTCAATGCCGATAATGAAGATCCGGATTTTTTAAAGAAAATCATGTGGACAGATGAGTCGAAATTTGACAAAGACGGCATCACAAACTATCATAACACCCATTATTGGGCTCCCAAAGCGCAAGGTAACCCCAAGAAAAAAAGACCAAAAGGGTCACAAAGGAGATTCAGTCTTAATGTGTGGATGGGTATAATATCAAATAACTTGATAGGGCCATACTTCCTGCCCGATAACTTGAATGGCGAGACATATGAAAACTTTTTGAGGGAGGAGTTACCCTCTTTAATGCAAGACTTGCCTATTGCATTGAGACGAGACATGTTCTTTCAACATGATGGCTGCCCAGCGCACTACAGAAGAAGTGTTCGAGCATGGTTGGACGAGAATTACCCAAACCAATGGATTGGAAGAGGCGGACCCATAGCATGGCCGGCGAGGAGCCCCGATTTAACGCCGATGGATTTTTATGTGTGGGGTCATATGAAAAGCCTAGTATACGACCAAATGACACCGATCGCAAATGTCGATATTCTAAGACAAAAAATTATTGATGCGGCTGAGGAAATGAGGCGGAACCTACGAACTTCTGTCGTGAAAAGTAATTTAAGAAAAAGAATGAGACTTTGTGTAAGAAATAGCGGCGGCCATGTATAACATGAATTATAAAAATATTGCTAAAATTTTTGTCTTTTTTTTACGTATTTTAGCTACTTTTACCTCAAACTAAAAATGTACCCTCTCCTAACTTAACTGTTATTTGGGCAATGTTTTGCCTATTAGCAAGTGTTATACCTTTTTGAATAGCTAAAGAGACGTAGAACTTTATAAAATTATTTGCAGAATAAGTTCCATACAATATTTTTTATTAAAAGCCTGTTAAAGTTAAGAACACTCTATTAGAAAATTCATAATGCTAACCGTTTTCGAGCAGTTTTTTAAGCTGTTAGTAGTAGGTTCAGTTTCTGTTGATCATTTTTATTAATGGACATGTCTTCTAACTAGATACATCAAAAAAACCGACTCTAGGAGCTCTAATCCCAAAGAAAACGACTAAAAGCCAAAAAATAAAGGATTTTTAAAAATAATCTTTAAAATTTAATATCTCCATAACGGTTAAGTTTCGGACATTTTATTTCAGAATGAAATTCATCGGAAATGACCTGAATAATAACCTCCTTTAATATTCAGTACGACTCCCGGTAACCCTGTATAAAATTAGCTGTTGCCCGCGGCTTTGTTCCCGGTGTTTTTCTTTTTTAAATTCATAATCATTCGGGCGTGCGCACGACTACTTCCCAAAGGTTGGTCGCAGTATGCGAAAGCAGCGTACAGGACAAATAAACAAACGTTCATTTAAACAAAAATATACTTTATTTGCTTCAAATGAATTCAATCATCATCTGCCAGCCTTTTCCCAACTATGTTGGGGTCGGCTTCCAGTCAAACCGGACGCAGCTGAATACCAGTATTTTACATGGAGTGACTGCCTATCTGACCTCCACAACCCAGTTACTGGGTAATACGATACCCCTTGGTAAGACTGGTTGTCAGACTTTCGGGCTTCTGACGACCCGTAACGACTGTCAAAGATCCACGAATGACAGGCGAGACTAACGGCTTAATGTGCTTTCCGAGGCACGGAGGAGTCTCGGTATGTAAAGATGGTCACCCATCCACGAACCAACCTCGGCAAGCGTAGCTTAACCTGATGGATCGACCCGTGCGGCTGTTATTACTTAGCCACGAGCTCTTCAAATGAATTCAATCAATAGGAGATTAATTACCTGCGCCATAGTTCATGTAACTATTATGAAATCTTGAAGAATTTATTTGACGTCCGCTTCAATTTAGATTCGGGCCGGACTAATGGAATCTATCCTTCGGGATTTTTTAAGCGATTTTTGATAAAAGTTCCAGTCCGACTGCTGGAGCTACTGACGCTAGTGCTTAGGGTAGGATTCTATTGGTTAGCGCTTTCTTATTGTGCGAAGGTGGCTGGTTTACTGTCAACTATTTGTCCAGTTAACGCAGTAAATGCCTGCCTTATTTTTTGAATGACAATGGAACGTATCAGACAAATTACAGCTACAATCCAAAGAAAAATAAAAATGCACTACACTTTCTCAAATCAAATGACTGTGTCTCTAATAATTGAGGCGTCTAATTACAAAACCAGCTAAAACGATTTTTCTGATCCTTTAAATGGGAACTACACGTTCAATGAACGCACGTGTGTAATCTAGCTTACCAACAATTTGTTAACAAAGTATCCGGCCTATACTAGTTGCGTAGTGATGATAGTGGTAGCGCATGCGCCGTGCGATAGTTGCACGCAGGCTGAGCGCTTGTGGCGAGCGATAGGTAGCGGCTCGCGGCGCCCCGCGCGCCCTCCTGCCGGCCGCCCCGCGCGCCCTCCTGCCGGCCGCCCCGCGCGCCCTCCTGCCGGCCGCCCCGCGCGCCCTCCTGCCGGCCGCCCCGCGCGCCCTCCTGCCGGCCGCCGCCGCTCGCTCGCAGGAGTAGCGACTAGCGAGTGTGGCGACCGTGTTGCGCCGGCTGCTGACCCCCGGCAGATGTTCGCACCGGTTCCTTGAGCAGATGTGCAACTTTGTTAGCGCTTTAAGAGACCTTTTATAATGGGATTTTTTTAAACTGTATTACGTAAAAGTCAGAAGTATTTACACTTTTTGTGTTGGTTGACTGAAAAGTTTAGTTTCTGCTACTTGTTATCTCGTTCAGCAGTGGAGCTCGTAGGCAGGCGTAGAGCTCAGAGCGCAACGACAACCAGTCACAAAAGTTTAGTTTCTGCTACTTGTTATCTCGTTCAGCAGTGGAGCTCGTAGGCAGGCGTAGAGCTCAGAGCGCAACGACAACCAGTCACAAAAGTTTAGTTTCTGCTACTTGTTATCTCGTTCAGCAGTGGAGCTCGTAGGCAGGCGTAGAGCTCAGAGCGCAACGACAACCAGTCACAAAAGTTTAGTTTCTGCTACTTGTTATCTCGTTCAGCAGTGGAGCTCGTAGGCAGGCGTAGAGCTCAGAGCGCAACGACAACCAGTCACAAAAGTTTAGTTTCTGCTACTTGTTATCTCGTTCAGCAGTGGAGCTCGTAGGCAGGCGTAGAGCTCAGAGCGCAACGACAACCAGTCACAAAAGATTATTAGTGATACTGATAACAATGATCTCTTGACTGTTCTTTCTATTTGTATTCGTACCGAGTCACTCCGATGCTCCGTACGGCGCCCGCTCTCGTCTCTGTCATGGGAACTAATGGAAACATTTATTTTATTCTCGTAATTAGATGAGCGCTGATTCTAGCTACAGGCTTGTCTATACATCTATACAAATAAATAAAATTAAAGTGTCTGTTTGTAATGTCAAAATAACGACTTTACGGAATGCTTATGAAAGTATATACGGTACTTATAATAAAAAAGCAATTTTTAAAATTTTTGTCTGTCTGTCTGTTTGTTCCGGCTAATCTCCGAAACGGCTGGATCGATTTTGACGGGACTTTCACTGGCAGATAGCTGATGTTACGGCGGGTAACTTAGGCTACTTTTATTTTTGAAAAATAATTAGGGTTCAAAAAATGAAAACCCATGAAATTATGAACAAAAAGTCGGATTCGAAAAATTCTTTTTGCATTTGGTAGCCCAATTCTCCAGAATAGTTATAGGCTATTAACATCGTGCTACGACCCTTAGGAGCCGAGCAAAAAGTAAAAAGTCAGAAGGAACACTAAGCGAAAACGAAGTAATAGCGCGGGCGGGCGATTCAACGCGACGGGTCGGGGGACGAGGGAGTTTTTTGAAATGTGGCTGTTATTTTTAGTATATTGTGTATTTTAGGCGTGCGTGTATGACCAGATGTATGAACGTAAACGAGGCAAAAGAAGTACAAGGTGTCCAGAAAGAGTATCGGGTATTTGTTTTCGCGCCATATTCGAAACGGGGCGTCTAAAGGGTGCGGGGAGGGGTTCGTGGCGTCCGCCATTTTGTGGAGTTTTAGTCACGATGGAACAGTACTCGGGGACGCATCGCGCATTTTGCGTACGAGCGTATTATCGTAATGGTGATTCAATAGTGACTGCTCAACGTCTCTATCATGCGGAATATCGTACACGCCACGCGCCAAGTGACGATAGCATTAGGAAATGGATCAGGATGTTCGAGAATACAGGTGCGACAGTTAAAATTCAAAACTCTGGTCGTCCTCGTTCAGTTCGCGATGAAGAAACAATTGAAGAAGTTGAGGCGTCGGTTCGTCAAAATCCGTCTTTATCCATCCGAAAGCGAAGCCAAGCGTTGAACATCAAAAAATCGTCTTTACATTCGATTTTAAAGAAAGACTTACATCTAAAAGCCTATAAAATTCAATTGGTTCAAGAATTGAAGGATACGGACTATGCTAATCGACTGAATTTTGCGAACGAAATGCTGCAGCGATTTAACAACTTTAACAACATACAGTTCAGTGACGAAGCAAATTTTCACCTGAATGGTCATGTTAATAAGCAGAATTGTCGGTACTGGGCAGTGGAGAATCCGAGACGAAAGCATGAACGACCCCTGCATAGCCCAAAGGTCGTTGTTTGGGCCGCTATGTCTGCTAAAGGCATAATTGGTTCTTATTTTCATGAAGATCAACGAGGCCGAGCAATTAATGTGAATAGTGACCGTTATTGCGATATGTTGCGAAATTTTTTGGTCCCAGAGTTGCAGGAGTTTGCAGGTTTCAACTCAAGAACGTGGTTCCAGCAAGATGGGGCCACTTGCCATACCTCAAATGACTCAATGGAAGTTGTTAACGAATTATTCCCTAATAAAGTCATTTCGCGAAGGGGTAACATCAACTGGCCTCCCAGAAGCCCCGACCTTAGCCTGCTTGACTATTTTGCATGGGGATACCTTAAAAGTAAGGTTTATCAAAACAATCCGACGAATCTAACCCAGTTAAAGCAAAACATCAGGTCAGAAATGGCAGCAATATCGATAGCTATGTGTCAACGTGTTATCGCCAATCTTCGTGTCCGTTTAGAAGAGTGCCAGCAACGTAACGGTCATCATTTGGATAACATCATCTTTTCCAAATAATTCTCCAATTCATATGCTAATAATAAACAATAAACTTTTTTATTGCATACAAATAATTTTTGTTTCATTGAACTTACAAATACCCGATACCCTTTCTGGACACCTTGTATGTAAGGATCGTAGTAGGTGGCGTTCTGTAGTTTCTGCCTACCCCCATGGGAAGGAGGCGTGACTTTATGTACGAGTATGTAGTATGTATGTATGTATGTGTATTTTACGATATCCACGCGAACGAAGTCGCGGGGCACAGCTAGTCAGTAATATGAAAACCCGGCCAAGTGCGTGTCGGACCTCGCACAATGAAGGGTTCCGTAGTTGGAATGAAGAAAGAAGAGAATAATATTCTAAGAACAAACTTAACATTGTAGTTGAAAAACATGTTCTCCCATACATTCCAACCGCAAATGTAAGTTTGTAGATGTAGGTATAGATACTTCAATTGATTGAATGAATGCATACAAAAAGGTTTTCACAAACCTATCTATTGCAGAAATTATGTGCGATCACCAGAACCAGCATCTAAGGTACCAACACAATGTGATCGTTTCGATCCTTATGACAAGCGATACGCAGGATTGCGTCAGTTTTATAAGATTCAGACAGATTATAAATCAAGAGTTCAATGTTTAGCCTGGTCCATCGCCTCAATCATTTGGCTCCACAAGAAGACCACAGGCCAGCATTTGTTTGTTTGTAGGCAGGGTTTCTATTTGGTAGCCTGTACTTTTACTAGTTGCATATTATCCGCCTCCACAGTCTTCCTGGCGCGTGGCGTACCTACTCTCGTCTGCCCAAAACCTCCCCGCCCGTCCCGCTCGCGCCGCCGGCTGCGCCCCCGCTGCAATGATTATTGGATCGGGATAAGGTTGCGTCTCCACTGCAGCATCTCGTTACGAGAAATGCTTTCGCGCCAGCTAGCAGCTGATATTATATGACGTTAACGTACGTAAGGCTCCGTGTCGTGTTGTGCATTGTTTATTGTTCGTTACCGTTTTGTATACAGTATGACTCAAGTCATAAGAATTGATTTTATCTGAAAATGATTCATTCAATGGTGTCTTCAGTCAGACATTAAGTTAGATAGTTAACTCCGAGACCAAGATTATACACTACTTCGCGTGTTGCTGGTGTCGAAAGTTTTCAATTATACACTACTTCGCGTGTTGCTGGTGTCGAAAGTTTTCAATTATACACTACTTCGCGTGTTGCTGGTGTCGAAAGTTTTCAATTATACACTACTTCGCGTGTTGCTGGTGTCGAAAGTTTTCAATTATACACTACTTCGCGTGTTGCTGGTGTCGAAAGTTTTCAATTCCGTAGTTATTTATTTTTAAATCATGTAACGTGATGTGGTCGGGTGTTAGTGAACCGCTCGGAGGTCACGTCGGTGTCGTGACGTAGGAGGGTGCAACCGGCGGCAGCGGGGCGGTGCGCGGGAGGAGGCGGCCGGGGCGCATCCCGCGGAGGCTGCGCGCCGGCCCGGTGCCGCCACTCCGCCAGTCGACCGCCGGCGGGCGCGAGCCGCGTCTGCGATGTTCCACTGTATAGTACAGCCGCGCCACGACTGGGGCCCGCCCGACCTCGCCAATGCCTTTCCCGGTACGCCCGTCGGGGCCGGGAGCCGCTCAGCCGCACACGCCGCTCCGCAAGCACTGATGACTCCGTTATGATCTATTAATGGCTGCAAAGACGCGCGTTAAAATGCCAATAACTAATTATAGCTGTGCTTATTAGAAATAAATAACTTTTGGTTTTTACCGGAGTGGAGACGCGGAGCGGCGGGCGGCGGTTCCGCGGCTCGTGTGTAACTGTGTTATTGTTGTCGATGCATTGTGTGGGATGCGTGAGAAGGCGGACCGCTCGGCTACGAACGAGGTGCTCGGTAGCTGCCCTTGGCAGAGACGTTGATAAAGTTTTGTATTATAATATACTGTATATTTTTTGTGGTTCAATCGGAGCTCGTTACAAAGCAAAGCATTGACAGCATAACGCACCTGTGATTACAAGCTATAATGAATAGAAGGCACGTAGCTAACTACAGACAGACGGCGATGTTTAATTGAATGAATTAAAAGATATCTGAAAGATTGCACAACAACACAATTTTTATTAGAATTTAGTGAACCTTGATGTGTTGTTTGGCAAACAGTGCAGTCGAGTGCAGCATGCACCCACGCGGCCACGGCGCCAGTCGGGAGTGTGGGGCTGTCCCCTCGCAGTGCGCAGTGCGACCCTCGCCCTCGGCCATCAGCGCGTCCCGCGTCCGTACACACAGCACACATCACTAACGACGCGCTCGCTTTTTGTTTTTGTTCGCTCTCGCAGAAAGTAATCGCTGCGGGTTGGTTGGGAGCTTGTGCTTGTGAGTCGCGCATCAACCCGTAGTGGCGCGAGTGGAGCTGCCATCACACTCGCGACTCGACCGCTTCGGATCCTTTGTACGCTAGGTACACAAAGAAACTCAGTTTCTTCGTTATGGAGAAAATATTCAGTCGATTGCTAAATCTGGTGAATTCAATGACTTAGATATTCTTGGTAATGCCTACATAGTAAACTCAATATGAAGCCTTCAGAAATATGTAAGAAACCAGCCAAGCCAGCGAGCGGTGTTGACTGTTTACTCGAAGCAGTTATAAATAAACTAGTTATCTTCACGTGCTCTGACGTCGCCTCACGCTTGTCAATCATTGCGATCTCTTTCCGTGTGTGTACACTCGCATGCCTAGTTCCTGCTGGGCCAGCTGGACAGGCATAGGCTGCTACCGTCTGATGTCGTCATGTACACTCGCATGCCTAGTTCCTGCTGGGCCAGCTGGACAGGCATAGGCTGCTACCGTCTGATGTCGTCATGTACACTCGCATGCCTAGTTCCTGCTGGGCCAGCTGGACAGGCATAGGCTGCTACCGTCTGATGTCGTCATGTACACTCGCATGCCTAGTTCCTGCTGGGCCAGCTGGATAGGCATAGGCTGCTACCGTCTGATGTCGTCATGTACACTCGCATGCCTAGTTCCTGCTGGGCCAGCTGGACAGGCATAGGCTGCTACCGTCTGATGTCGTCATGTACACTCGCATGCCTAGTTCCTGCTGGGCCAGCTGGACAGGCATAGGCTGCTACCGTCTGATGTCGTCATGTACACTCGCATGCTTAGTTCCTGCTGGGCCAGCTGGACAGGCACAGGCTGCTACCGTCTGATGTCGTCATGTCTGTGGTAGGGTTGCGTCTTCCTTCCTAAGGTTGCTTTCATTGTTCGCGAACTACTTTAAAAATGGCGGATGGAATGCCCAATAGTCGTTTGATCGGCAAAGTAATGGATAAAGCAGGAAGAGATATTTCTAACCTAACCCTAGGATACTGGATAAACAACTTCCGACCTTCCTTGTAACCAAAATAAAACGTGGGAAGAAACCACACATGTTGCTAAACCACCTTCCAATCAAAGAAATCTATATACAAGATGTAACATAAATAACGCACTACCTCTTAAGGGGTCATTGTACTCACCATTATGAAAACTTTTACTATGGGACCAAACCTGAAATCGCGAAAAAAAAATCTGCTGTTCTACAGTTTGACTAGTTATGCGAACATAAATGCAGGGAACAGCAAATTTTTTTTCGCGATTTCAGGTTTGGTCCCATAGTAAAAGTTGTTCATAACGATGAGTACAATGACCCCTTAAGATGTTGTGCGTTATTTATGTTACATTTTTTATTTTTTTTTATTTGAGATAGGTTTGCTCTTGACTCTAGTCTAGGTCAGAGATGACAGAGACAAAGTCGACGATGGAGCGAGCTTACCCAGAAGAAGCCTGTTCACTCTCACTTTGAAGAGATCGGGGTTGTATGCGTTCGGAAACACAGACGCAGGCAGAGAGTTCCACTCCTTTGCTGTGCGCATCACAAAAGACATTTGGAAACGCTTAGTGCGAATTGGTGGAATAGCAACTAGGTAAGGATGGTAACCTGCATCTAAAGGAGAAACTAACTGACTGACTGACAGACTGACTGACATATCAACGCACAGCCGAAAGTACCGGGACTAGGAACGTGAAATTTTGCACACGGCTTCCTTTTATAATGTAGGGGAGCACTAAGAAGGGGTTTTTGGAAATTCGACCTTTAAGAGCGTTGTCACATTTTGCACCTCTCTCGCTCACACAGAACCAAATTTTTAAGAATGTTAAATGAAAAAATGCTTTTATGAAAAATGTAATCAATGGGCGGTCTACAAAATAATATTAATTTAATAGGTAGTTATCAAAAAACACATTTCTATTGTGTTATCTAATAAACATATGTAATTAAGTATTATGATCTGTTTTTGAGATGATGTAAATAAATGCCGCAATAAAAATGTGTTTTTAATAATTACCTATTAAATTAATATTATTTTGTAGACCGCCCATTGATTACATTTTTCAAAAAAGCATTTTTTCATTTAACATTCTTAAAAATTAGATTTTGTGTGAGCGAGAGAGGTGCAAAATGTGACAACGCTCTTAAGGGGGTGAAAAGGGAGGTTGTATAAAAAATCTTATTCCTTCAGTTAATAAACTTGAAACTTGGCACTGAGTAAATAATCAACTATGTATTTTTTTATTTTTCTACACTTACCCCAAGAGGGGGATTGGGGGGTGTCAAAGTTTGTACGGAAGAATTTTAACGCGCAGTCCGATTAACTCGAAACTCAATATTTATTCTTAAAACCAAAAATAAAGAATAACCTGTATCAGGGTTTTTCGAAAACTACCCCTGATGGGGTGAAAAGGGGTAGTCAATTTTACAGAGGAGGATTTTACTGCGTGGCTTGATTAACTCGAAAATGGGTATAAATAATCTTTGAGTCAAGTTTTGGAAATATCCTAAACGTTTTTTTTTAATTCCACCTCTGTGGGGGTGAAAAGCGGGGGATACAGTTTATATGAAATATCTTATTCATTTGGTTAATATGAAGCTTGGCACGAATATTTGCCTAAGTAAAAAATAAAGGTTCTCACTATTAGTTTTTCAACACTACCCCTCAAAGGTGAGTTTACTGGTGTTAAGGTTTGTATCGAAGAATTTTAACGCGCGGTCCGATTAACTCGAAACTTAGTATTAATACTTTTGATATAAAATAAATAATAATAAGTTTTGGGTTTTTTAACATCGACCCCTGACGGGGCGAAAAGGGGTAGTTACATTTTTAAGGCGAGAATGTTACTGTGTAGCTTGATTCACTTAAAAATTGATATAAAAATCTTTGATTCAAGTTACCCACCGGAGTCTGGCGCCAAGCAGCTTGCTGTGTTCCGTCGGTGTGTGGGAGGGCCAGTACCTTTGGGGGAGAAGAAGATTGTCAGTTGCGCTGTTCAGAACCGGTCTTGGTCTCTGGGCATAACTAGCCGGGTAACTCATTTTGGAGGGTAGCGGGATCCGAAGCACGGTGCCAGTCATTGGCCGACCGCAGTCAGTAGGGGGCCCAAGTAGCACGCCAGGCACGTGCTAAAGGCTGCCCCGCCAACTCGCGAAAAATCCCGGTATGCTCCACCGTGCCAGCCGGTGACTGGATGGGAGGACCCGGTGGCCATATCCGGGGGGGCCCCGCCGTCTCCAAATGAGTTCCCAATAGGTTTGGTTAGCTCTCGTGTTCCACTTGGATTACTGAGCAGCGCCTCGACAAGTCGACTTTTTTCTCCAACAACTCTACACGAATTATGACCAAAGCAAAGAAAAACAAGGTTAAACAACGGCTGCACTTCCTCCCACTAAAAGTGCACCTCACTAACATCAGGGGGTTGCACTCCAATCGCGATCCGCTCCATCACCACATTGAGACTGAGAAGCCGCAGCTGTTTTTCCTAACGGAGACGAAGATAACAACTCCGTCGGATGTGACGTATCTCAACTACCCGGGTTACTCTCTTGAACACAAGTTCAAGAAGCAAGCTGGGGTCTGTGTGTACGTCTGCGATGACATTTGTTGTCTTCGTCTCCGTTGCTTTGAGAAATCGGGTTTTTTTGCCATATGGCTATTTGTGGACACTGGCGTGGAGTAATCTCTCTACATCGGCGTCTACCGATTGCACAGCGGTGACCAGGAGACAACAGGGCTCTTTAATTTCCTCGTAAAATCGACTGACGTAGCCCAGCAGCGGCACCCAATAGCGAAGCTCATCTTTCTGGGGGACTTCAACGCTCATCATAAATAGTGGTTGTTCTCGTACCAGAAAACTGACTATGCCGGGTTAGAGGCGCGCAGGTTTCTTTAACCCTAGATCTAACCCAGATGGTGAATGTGGCAACGCGGGTACCGGATGTTGACGGCCATACACCCAATTGCTTGGACCTTCTGCTGGCATCTGATCCGGATAGTCATTCAGTATCGGTCTCAGGCCCGCTGGGAACGTCTGATCACAAGATCCAGATGATGATGTCTGATCCAGATGAGAGTCCTAGAGGCACGAGGCGAGTATGGTGATACGAGTCAGCAGACTGGGATGAGATGTGGCACTTTTTTGCATCTTATCCTTGGCGGCAAGTGTGCTTCTTCTCGGGTGATCCCTCGTGCTGTGCTGATGTGGTTGCGGACGTGATTCGGCAGGAGATGGAGTATTTTATTCCATTCTCC
This sequence comes from Fissipunctia ypsillon, assembly GCA_947568875.1. Classification (NCBI taxonomy): domain Eukaryota; kingdom Metazoa; phylum Arthropoda; class Insecta; order Lepidoptera; family Noctuidae; genus Fissipunctia; species Fissipunctia ypsillon. The sequence continues at coordinate 24,967,826 of OX387653.1, forward strand.
GACATCCCGCTCGGTCACAAATCTTTGCCTTGGTATAATGCAGAATGCGCCCACGCTGAGGCCCGAAAAGAGTCTGCCTACCAAGCCTGGTTCAAGGCCCGCGATTGCATAGTTAGAGCGCGTAGGGTTCGCGCGAGGAAAAGAGCTTTTAATTCTGCCGCCAAGTTCTGCAAGCGGGTTTTACGTGGGGCAGGTTTTGACCATGTCGGACGTATTGGGCCAAGCTGGCTTCGCACCCTCCGGGTAGTAAACAGTTCTGGTCCCTGTCTAAAGCGGCTGAAGCGAATTTCTGTCGACCCACTTTACCTCCAATGATCAAACCTGATGGGTCGCTGGCTCACTCTGCAGGTGAGAAAGCATCTCTCTTTGCAAGCAATTCACGTCTGGATGCTGGCTCCAAGCAACCATCTACTGTACCTCATTGTGACTCCTAGATGCCGGAGATCGCAGTTCACATTAAAGAGGTCCAAAGAGTATTGTGCAGTCTAGACGTGAACAAGGCTAGCGGGTCTGACGGCATTCCAGCGAGAGTGTTGAGGCAGTGTGCTCCTGAACTGTCTCCTGTGTTGACACGTTTGTTCCGCCTCTCTCTTAAAAAAAGGACGGTACCAAAATCCTGGAAGCTTGCAAATGTGCAACCAGTGCCCAAAAAGGGCGACCGTGCAGACCCTGCCCATTACCGTCCGATCGCCATTACCTCCATTCTGTGCAAGGTTATGGAAAGGGTACTGAACAGTAAGTTGCTGCCCTACCTTGAAAACAATGATCTTCTCAGTGACCGTCAATATGGCTTTAGCCGGGGACAGTCAACTGGCGATCTTCTCAATCAGTCAATCATATTTATTGTCGATCATAGGTACAGAAATAGATACAGGTGTTAAGAATTACAGTGATGTTGATCAGCTATGTCCCGCCTTTTGGGCATACAATACAAATTTTCAAATTATTAACATTGTGTCATATTATTATACAAGAAATTAACATTACTATTTTAATAAATTAACAAAGAGAAAAGAAAACATTACTATTGCAATTTAATAATACATTAAATTTACTAGTTAGGTGAGTAGCTACAATCTAATATTACAACAAAAAATAAACACAAAAGGTCAGTTGAAGATCTTAAAGTTAATAAGTAAGCAGCACTGACCGCACCATGGTCTTGGTCAAAATATAATTTAAAGGGACTTGTTTGACACAAAGTCTTTTAAACAGTAATAGCATTTATCGACTAACAGGCCATGAAGTTTCTTTTTAAATAATTTAATTTCCGAGATGCTTCTAATATGTTTTGGAATTTTATTAAATATTGTTGGAGCAATCCACAATACACTTTGCTGCAGAAAACGTGTCTTGCTCGCGATTGTGCACAATTTATCGCGATGGCGTATTCGGCTACGGTATTCAAATAAGTGAATATTGCTCTTCACAAATACCGCGCATTCGAATATGTACAAACATGGTAATGGTAGTATTCTAAGGCTTGTGAAAAATGGCTGACATGAATCGGTCTGGTGCAGATTAAACATAGACCTGATACAACGCTTTTGAACCTTGAATGCTCTTTCCTTGTCTACGCTGTTCCCCCAAAATATTAAGCCATATCTAAGAATGGAACTTACATATCCGTGATACGCTGTTAATAACACTGCCCTGTTGACCACCTTTCTTAATCTGTAGAGTGCATATGAGTATTGACTTAGTTTTTTGCATAATTTATCAATATGTATTTTCCAATTAATTGTATTATCAATATTTAATCCTAAAAACTTTGTCACTTCGGTTTCTGCTATGTTATTCTGTACATATCTAATATTTAAAGGGGGGATACGGCTGGTTCTTATTCGGAAATTCATAACTATTGTCTTATCAATATTTAACCTAAGATTATTTTTATTCATCCAATTCATTATGGAAGTCAAAGATTGATTAATGTCGTTTTCTAGATTATTGGAATTGTTGTTTGTGAATAAAACAGTGCTGTCGTCTGCAAAAAGTATGGTTTCATAGTCTAACACGGAAGGCATATCATTTATAAAAACGAGGAAGAATAACGGGCCTACAATAGTGCCTTGTGGAATACCCAGTCGAACAGTTCTTGTTTCTGAAGCATAGACTTCTTCAGTTTTTGTTGCAAGATTTAGCTTTTTTATTTCAGTGAACTGTTTCCTATTTGTGAGGCATGATTTAATGAGATCATAAACATTACCTCTTACTCCATATGCATACATTTTGCTTAGGAGGATGTCGTGATCCACGCAGTCAAAGGCTTTAGAAATATCCATGTATAGAGCTACAGCAGGGAGTCCTTTGTCCTGGTTAATCATAATTTCGTATAAAAAGTTATATATGGCCACATTTATTGATTTATTTTTCCTAAAGCCATATTGAGCGGGTGTAAATACAGGGTGTTTGGTGCATCGTGTGCCAAATTGAAATGGTCGACTGGGGGGGTCATTTGCTATCCTTTTAGACCCCTAAACACTTCTCATGCCCTATGGATTTTTTTCATCAACTTTTTATTGTTTGTTAAAAAAATAACCAAATTTTACTTTCAAATACAAATTAAAAAAGAAGTATAAGTCGTAGACTCTGAATTTTAATTTCATTTAGATGTGTATTGTATTAAAGTACTTTTAAATTCAAAATTAGTGAAATTAGCCATCTAGTTTTTTTTTTTAATTTACTCGCAAAGTTTCAGACTTCAATTAAAGCTGTTCATGTTACGGCTATTTACATGGCTATAAAAAAAAAAAAACTAAAAGCGGCCGGCATCTTCGAACTCCCTCAAAAATTCTCTAGTCTATCCTCTTGCTAGTGATGTGCCACATGCCATAAAAATCTTTTTACAACTTTGTGAATTCGCTAGAATTGTGAATCGAGTCACGCACTGCTGAAGCGAGGCCATCAAGAAACGGCGAAGCACTTGCTGTATCACTTGACATCTCGAAGGTCTTTCACAGGGTCTGGCATGCTGGTCTATTCAGCATTCTTCCTGCTTATGCTTGGTGGATGCCAAGCTTCACAGCTTGGCTCATCGCCGCAAGGTTGACTGCTTGTCGGTCTTCTACCCACGAACTCCACGACCTCATTCCGTCGGCCCCCTTCTACCATCGGACATCTAGACGCACTGCAGGTTACCATCCCTACCTAGTTGCTATTCCACCAATTTGCACTTAGCGTTTCCAAATGTCTTTTGTGATGCGCACAGCAAAGGAGTGGAACTCTCTGCTTGCGTCTGTGTTTCCGAACGCATATAAACCCGATCTCTTCAAAGTGAGAGTGAACAGGCTTCTTCTGGGTAAGCTCGCTTCATCGTCGACTTTGTCTCTGTCATCTCTGACCTCGTCTAGAGTCAAGAGCAAACCTATCTCAAATAAACAAAAAGTTATGGAAAAATCCGAAACGATTTTTCAAAATTCCACCCCTGTGGGGGTGAAAAGAGGGATACAGTTTATATGAAAAATCTTATTTCTTTGATACACTTGAAACTTGGCAATATTTACCTCAGTAAATAATAAAGATTGTCGCTTTTAGTTTTTTTTAAACAACCTTTCTCGGAGGATTTAGGGGGTGTCAAAGTTAGTAAGGAAATATTTTAACGCCCTGTCACATTTAACTCGAAGCTCGGTACTGATACTTAAAACCAAAAATAGAAAAGTACATGTTTCAGGGTTCTTCAAAAATTAACTCCTAACGGGGTGGCAAAGGGTAATAAAGTGTAAGGGATGGATTTTACTGCTTGCTTCAATTAACTCAAAAATAGGTATAAATAATGTTAAGTCATACAATGGAATGGTACCAAACGCTTCTTTTTTTTTTAAACAAGCCCTAGGTGTCGTGATGAAAAAGGATGACCGTTTATTTAAAAAAAAAATATTCCCTTGATCCATAAACTTAAAAATTGGCCCGAATACTTATGTGTCCAAATAAATTATAAATATCGTCAACATTACTTTTCGAAAAAACCTTTCAAAGGGGATGGAGGGGGCGTTAAATTTTTTAGAGGAAAGTACGAAATCCACGCGGATGAAGTCGCGGGCAAAGTGCTAGTTATTATAATAAGTACTTACTATCCGTAACGAAAAGGTTAACACTTCAGTTTATTTGTGTAACAGCACTAGTTTTTATTACTCAGGTCTTCGAAATATAATAATAGGTAGGGGAAAAAGTTTGTTCGCATTTTTTAAGAAAATTCAAAACATTTTTTAATATAGTTTATTCACATTTAACTAAAGTATGTAGGTACCATTTTGTTCGATAACTGTTTGCCATCTTGTAGGTAGGGACATGATCCCATTGCTATAGAAATTTTGGGACTTCTGATCAAAATACCGCGACAAGTGGTTTTGGCAGTCCTCTCGTGATGTTAACCTGACACTGCCTAAAGATTTCTGAAGAGACCGAAACAGGTGGAAATCTGAAGTTGCAAGGTCAGGACTATACGGCGGATGCATTAACACCTCCCAGCCAAACTCTTAATTTTTGCTGAGTGGCTAAAGATGTGTGAGGTCTAGCGTTATCATGATGAAAACCACACCCCTTCTGTTGATTAATTCCGGCCGCTTTCTCTCAACTTCTTGCTTTAATCTCATCAGTTGTTCGCAGTAGAGTTCAGAATCGATGGTCCTGCCTGGTGGTAACAGCTCATAATGAATAATGCCCTTCCAATCCCACCACACACACAGCATCACATTGTTGCGAGTTAACCCGGGTTTCGCCACAGTCTGTGAAGCCTGACCGGCCTTTGACCACGACCTTTTTCGCACGTTTTTGTCGTACGTGATCCACTTTTTATCACCAGTTATCAGCTTCTTTAAAAATGGTTCGGTTTCACTACGTCGTAATAAAGAATCACAAATGAGTACAGGGTTCATTAGGTTTCTTTCAGTGAGCTCGTGAGGTACCCAAATATCGAGCTATTTTGTGTACCCAGTTTTTTTCAAATGCGCCAAAACTGTTTTGTGGTCAATTCCCAGTTCTTCAGCTACGTCATAACTACTGATATGCCGATCTTGCTCCACTTTTTCAAAAATGGCATCCATTTTATCCGTAATAGGGCGACCAGAGCGACGTGCATCTTTGACATCAAAATTTCCGGATTGAAAACGCTTAAACTAAATTTGTGCTACTCTCACAGACACTGCACCTGGTCCATAAACATAGCAAATTTTTTTCGCGGCTTGCGTTGCATTTTTACCTTTTTTGTAGTAAAATTTTAAAATGTATCGAATTTCTTCATTAGATTCACTCATCTTGACAGTACGAAAAACTAATGAAAATCACACATTTTCCTAATTTGAATTTGGAATTATGTTCTTTAAAATTTATACTTTCAATGATACCAAAACCAGCCAGATACAAATAGTATAGCCAAAGAGATTTTGTTACAAGTTCATACATACTATAATGCGAAAAGACTTTTTCCCCAACCTAATATGTCACCGTATGATTGTGAACACCGTTCGTTTATAATCTATCTCGCGAGATTGCAAAATGTCGATAAATTGTAAACTGTACCATACTGCTTACAATATAACGTAGCTATTAATTTTCGATAGTTTATCTATCCATGTCAAACCGTCAACTTGTGAACGAACCTGCACTTACCGACAGAGTTCACAATCTGTCCGATATTATCACTCGTGACATTGTGAACCGTCCCTGATTGGTAGGTCTTGGCGGTAGCCGAATTAGTCGCAGTAACTAAGCCAGGGCACGCCGACCAAATGGGTTAGGTTAGGTTAGAACTGTGACCGACCGCGGTTCTTCCAAGTTGGTCGCAGTAACTAAGCCAGAGCACCCCGACCAAATGGGTTAGGTTAGGTTAGAACTGTGACCGACCGCGGTTCTTCCAAGTTGGTCGCAGTAACTAAGCCAGGGCACCCCGACCAAATGGGTTAGGTTAGGTTTGCATGTTGAAGAGCCTCCCCGTGGCGCACCCTGGGCAACGTCGGTTCCAGCTGCCCACCCGCCTTTGGTGGACAGCTGGGGCCGGCGGCGAATCTTCAACCAACGGGGAAGGGTTCGGTTCCAATCGCCGATCATCGTTGTTGGTCGGTGAAGGGAACCGGGCTTGGGGACGGTCAGTCCGTCGTGGGGGTAGGCCTGGTGGCCATTTAACGTCCACTCCCCCCTCTGCTTACAGAGGGTTGGTCGAGTGGACGAAGAGGGGAAGTCTCAATGATCCTGGGGCTCTGCCGGTAGAGTTACTCATGCCGGAAAGGTCATGCCGGAAAGGTCCAAATGAGAGACCAGTCCAAGAAAGACACCGGGATGGGGTCGCTCTTGATCAATCGACGATAGTCGATTGACAGAAGACGCGACCATGCCGCTGAGGTGCAGGCGCACCAAAGCGACGCGTGTTTCTCTCCTTGCGGAGTAGTCTTCAAGGAGAGAACTTTCGGCGGGCTCGCTGAGTCGGGTTGGCCGGACAGCGAGCGGAGGCATGTTTAATGCCGCCGCCGGGGGCTTGGCTTAATTGCCTGGCCCAGAGGAAGGATACCTCTAAGATAAAAAACCACCCAATCCTAAACTTTGAAGCGTGGTGAGAGGATGAATGGCTGGAGGGAGTCCAGTCGCGAGCGCTTCACCTGCAGAGCACCTGCCGCACTCTGCAGTATGTAGGCTTACCGGGCATCTAGGCTCTGCCCGGTGGACATTTTTTACCTATATCTACTCGTGGGATTAATATGGAAGAAGAAAATAAAAAATATAAAACTAACGAATTGTCGATCGTGTTGGTCGAGCAGATGGGTGTGGGTGCGGCGTCAGATTCTGACACCACATCTGACAAGATGAGTGTGGTGAGCGTGGCGAGCGTAAACTCAAAGCGCTCGCGGACTGAAGATGAGACGGTTGGGCGCCCTTCCAAATTTTGGAGGACGCGCTCACGTAAAGAGGATGAGAGGCACGCGGAGTTGACAGGCCTCTCTTCTAGCGAGGAGAACCTATCGGCCGTCAGAGTGCCGGCGGGCAGGAGAGGGCGAGGTCACGCAATTAGAGGAGCGTCAGCTCTTTCGATGTCGCGCGACTCTCTAGGGCGCTTTCTCAAGCGCCCTGACACGCCGGTACCCAGCGGAGGAAGTGACTCGGGGACCAAGCAAGCGGAGGGCGCTTGCTCACAATACTCCACCTCTCTAGTAAGCACAAAGGGGGAGATCAACTCCGCTAGGAGAGAGGAGAGACGGGCAGTGGCTCTAGACGAGGTGGCTGAAATGGCCCGTCAGACCAGAGAGCGGCGGTCTGCTCGCTTGACCGCTGCCGAGGACCTGTCAGCGGCGGCTCTTAACCGCCAAGTAATGGACAGCGTGGACGTGGTCCTAAAAGTTGCCACCAAGTCTGGCAACTTGAAGGGCACGTTCACGCGAGCGCTAAAAGAGGCGGCGGAAGAGATTAAGGAGGCGGTGGGAGTCCTCCTTAATCGCACGGCCTCAGAGGAGACGGCAAAGCTACAGGAGGAGAACAGCCGTCTCCAAACCGAGATGGAGGTCATTCGGCGGGAACTTGCCGCTCTAAGGGCCGACTTTTGTCAGCAGCAAGAGCGTGTGACCCCTGCACCTTCTGCGTCCACTCCGGCACTGCAAGCCGAGTTGGTTGCAGAAATAGCCCGGACCATCATGATCCAAGTTGGAGACATGATGAATGCCCGCCTCGAGGGGTTAGAGTCGAGGCTCCTCCCAGCCCAGATCCTCCGGCCACCTCTCGCAGCGGACAATCGGGGGAAAGAGGTGACCTCAAAGGTGGGGCTCTCTCAGGTAGCCAAAGAATCAGCGGCTGGGGCCAAAAAGCCAACGGAGGTGGCCAAAAAGCCAGTGGTTGGGGCCAAAAAGCCCGTGGCTGAGGCCAAAAAGGCATCGCAGGTGGTCAATAAACCTGTGGCTGGGACCAAAAAGTCAGTAGAGGGGGGCGAAAAATCCCCTGAAAGGACTTCCCGCCTAGAGGGAGCCGCAGAACTTGCGACCGCAGCCAGGCCAGACGCCGAGGCCTGGTCAACGGTCGTAAAAAAGAAGAAGGGCCGCCAGAGCAAGGAGGTGCCGGAGCCAAAGGGCTGGGCCGCCTCAAAAAGTGTGAAGCCGCCCAAGGTTCGCATCCCACGCTCTGCGGCTGTAGCAGTCACGCTGCAGCCTGGAGCCGCGGAAAGGGGCGTCACCTACAAGGCGGTCCTATCGGAGGCGAGAACCAAGTTCAAGTTATCTGAACTTGGCATACCGTCCATCCGCTATAAAATAGCAGCCACGGGAGGGCGGCTAATCGAGGTGACGGGTGCCTCAAATGGCGAAAAAGCGGACGCCCTGGCCGCTAAACTGAGGGAAGTCCTCAATTCTGAGGACATCCGGATCTCCAGGCCCATGAAAACGGCTGAAGTGCGCGTTGGTGGGCTGGACGACTCGGTGACCTCAGAGGAAGTGATGGCGGCTATTGCCAAAATCGGAGAGTGCCCGCCTGAAAATCTGCGGGTAGGCGAAATTCGCCACGACGTTGGCGGGCTGGGCACGATCTGGGTGCGGTGTCCGGTAGCTGTGGCGAAGAAGGTTGCCGACGAGGGGCGTTTGCAGGTGGGGTGGGCTGCGGCGAGGGTTAGGCTGCTGCAACCCAGAGCTATGCGGTGCTACCGATGCCTGGGTATTGGGCATGTCCGAGCACAGTGCACTGCCGAAATTGATCGCAGCGATCAGTGCTATCGATGCGGTCAGCCCGGCCATAAGGCGGCCCAGGGCTTCGCAGCACCAAACTGCAGTCTCTGTGCGGCTGCAGGAAAGCCCGCGGGGCATATAGCCGGTGGCAAGGCCTGCGCCGCGCCCCCCGCTAAGGGGGCCAAACAAAAATTTGTTGAGAGGACCATGGCTGCCGGGGGATCCGCACCCCCCCCGAGGTCTAATTGCCTGTCGGTCGACTCCCGACCCCAGGAAGAGGTGGCCGAGGAAATGGAGTACCAATAATGGCAAACTACCATTTCCTCCAGGGCAATATCAACCACTCTGCCAGAGCTCAAGATCTTTTGCTCCAGAGCATGGCGGAGTGGTCGATTCACGTGGCGGTGGTCGCTGAGCCGTATTTTGTCCCTCCCCGTGATAACTGGGTGGGGGACCTCGACGGTCTAGTGGCTATCATTGGCGGGACTCTTGTCAACCCGTCCCGAGGTCACGGCTGGGTTGCCGCCCTTGTGGACGGCGTGGTCGTCATTGGGGCATACTTCTCGCCCAACAGGAGTCTCGCCAACTTTGAGAGTTTCCTTGTCGAGTTAGGTGCCGTCGTGGGCCGGTACCACCCTCACCCCGCATTACTACTCGGTGACCTAAATGCCAAATCGGCGGCTTGGGGATCGCCGGTCACTGATGCTAGGGGAGTGGTGCTGGAAGAGTGGGCAATCACGACGGGTCTGGCCGTCCTAAATCGGGGCTCGGAATACACGTGCGTGCGGCAGCGGGGCGGGTCCATAGTGGACGTCTCGTTCGCTAGCCCCGTGGTCGCGCGCCGTGTCCGGGATTGGCATGTCGCGGTGGAGGTGGAGACGTTATCGGACCACCGATATATTCGTTTCGACGTCTCCACCCGGACCGCAGGCGGCCGCGGTCCACCGGCCCCGCGAAGGGACGGTCCACGCTGGGCGCTCAAGCGCATTGACAGGGAGGCTCTCGAGGAGGCCGCTATTGTCCAGGCCTGGAACAGGGAGTCGACGACGGACGGGCCCATTGACGTCGAAGCGGAGGCTCTGTGGTTCCGTGGGGCGATGACGCTAATCTGCGATGCGTCCATGCCCCGGGTCCGCAAACAGTCCGCAAGGCGCCAAGTGTACTGGTGGTCTGCCGAGATCGCGCAGCTGCGCATCACGTGCGTAGCGGTTAGGCGCCGGTACACTCGCTACCGAAGGAGACGTCGACGGGATCCTGAAGAAGAAGCAACGCGGTATGAGGTGTACCGCGCGGCTAGGAAGACTCTGCAGCTGGCCATCGGCGAAGCCAAGACACGAAGCAGGGAAGAGTTGCTGGAGACCTTGGACGGGGATCCGTGGGGGCGTCCTTACCGTATGGTACGAGGAAAACTTCGTCCCTGGGTCCCCCCACTTACGGAGGGTCTCCAACCTCAGCTGCTAGAAGAAGTAGTTGCGGCACTCTTCCCTGCAAGAGCGGAACACGTGCCACCATCAATGGCTCCGCCTGCTACTGCAGAGTCGGAAGAAGTCGTCAGCGCGGGCGTCCCTGAGGTGACAGAAGTCGACATGAGGGCAGCCGTGATGCGACTCCGGGCGAAAAACACTGCCCCGGGGCCCGACGGAGTACCCGGCCGCGCCCTAGTTCTCGCCCTAAAGGCCCTAGAGCCCCGACTAAGAGGACTCTATTCAGCGTGCCTCGAGCAGGGCCAGTTTCCCAATCACTGGAAGACCGGTTCGTTGGTCCTGCTCAGGAAGGCGGGACGCCCTGCGGAATCTCCGTCTGCGTACCGGCCCATAGTGCTGCTTGACGAGGTGGGCAAGTTGTTCGAGCGGATTATCGCGGACCGCCTCGTCAGCCACTTGTGCAGAGATGGGCCGGACCTGGACGACAATCAGTTCGGTTTTCGGCATGGGCGCTCCACCATAGACGCAATTATGCGGGTGAGAGTCCTGGCGGAGGAAGCGGTGTCTCGGGGCGGGGTGATGCTGGCGGTGTCCTTGGACATATCCAACGCCTTCAACACCCTGCCCTGGAGTTGTATTAGGGAGGCGCTGCGTTATCATCGGGTGCCTCCCTACCTCCGCCACGTGGTCGGGGCTTATTTGGCAGAAAGGAGTGTCACCTACAGGGGACGCGACGGCAGAGGTCAGCGAGAGATGTCGTGCGGTGTTCCACAGGGTTCGGTTCTAGGACCACTCCTGTGGAACATCGGGTACGACTGGGTTCTGAGGGGCGAGTTCCAGCCGGGGGTGAACCTGACGTGTTACGCGGACGACACGCTGGTCACAGCTCGGGGGAGCTCACACAGGGAGGCAGCGTTGCTGGCTACGGCTGCGGTCTCGCAGGTGGTGAACCGCATCCGGCGCCTGGGCCTGGAGGTGGCCCTCAACAAGTCGGAGGCTATCATTTTCCATGGCCCCCGACGAGCGCCGCCGCCGGGATCACATGTCGTGGTCGGGGGGACCCGGATCGCTGTCGAGTCAACCATGAAGTACCTGGGATTGGTGCTCGACAGCCGTTGGGACTTCAGCCCCCACTTTCGGCGGCTGGCGCCCAAGTTGATGGGCGCGGCGGGCGCGCTGTCAACGCTGCTTCCCAATTTGGGGGGCCCAAGTACCGCCTGCAGGCGGTTGTACGTGGGGATCGTGCGATCCATGGCCCTGTATGGGGCCCCAGTGTGGGCGGCTGACCTGACGGCCCGCAGTATCGCAGTGTTGCGAGTACCGCAGAGGACGATGGCCGTCAGAGTCATCAGAGGGTATCGCACGATCTCCTACGAGGCGGCTTGTGCGCTGGCCGGAACCCCGCCGTGGGACCTGGAAGCGAGAGCCCTCGCGTCACTACATCGGTGGCGTGAGGAGGCGCGGACGCGGGGCGTAGTACTGGTGCAGCGGCAGATTACGCTGCTCCGGTCTGAACTCCGTCAGGTCTTGGTGGCGGAGTGGCGTGACAGGCTTTTGCGCCCTACCGCCGGCTTCGTCACCATCGAGGCGGTCCGGCCAGTGCTCGACGATTGGCTCGGGAGGAGGCACGGCTCCCTGTCATTTAGGGCGGCGCAGGTGCTCTCGGGGCACGGCTGCTTCGGGAAGTACCTGTGTCGCATAGGCAGGGAGCCGGACGCTCGGTGTCATCACTGCGTCCATTGTCTGGAGGACACGGCGTGGCATACGCTTGCAGAGTGTGCAGCTTGGGAGGAGCCGCGCCGTGCCCTCATTTCGGAAGTGGGAAGCGACCTGTCGCTGCCGGCTGTGATTCGTTCTATGGTCGGTGGCGCAGCGTCGTGGGACGCGGTGATCTCCTTCTGCGAAAAGGTCATGTCCCAGAAGGAGGCAGCGGAAAGGGAGAGGGAGATTTCAAGTGCTCTCCCGGCCCGCAGCAGGCGCACCGGGCGTCGGCAGAGGGCTGACAATGCCCTCTTCCGGCCCCCCTAAATGGGTCCAAGGGCGGCGGACTCGGGGACGTCTGCCGCCCCCCACTCCACAGGACCCGAGGTGGTGGCGCGTAGTGTTCCACGCGCGCCCCTCTCAGACGTCGCGGGGGGAGTCAAACACCTCACTCCCCTCGCTCGACAAGACGGAGCCCGCAGACGCGGGCTAGCACCAGTCGGGGGCTGCGTTGAAGAGTGCTTAAGTGCCCCCGTAGCCCCCGGTGCAAGTGTGCGAGGGAACACCGGGGTGGTTTTAGTCAGTAAGAGTCTGACAGACCCCTCTGTCCACCCCAGGACAGAGGACATCCATGAGGATTTCCACCCCGTCACCAAAAAAAAAAAAAGGTTAGAACTGTGACCGACCGCGGTTCTTCCAAGTTGGTCGCAGTAACTAAGCCAGAGCACGCCGACCAAATGGGTTAGGTTAGGTTAGAACTGTGACCGACCGCGGTTCTTCCAAGTTGGTCGCAGTAACTAAGCCAGGGCACCCCGACCAAATGGGTTAGGTTAGGTTAGAACTGTGACCGACCGCGGTTCTTCCAAGTTGGTCGCAGTAACTAAGCCAGGGCACCCCGACCAAATGGGTTAGGTTAGGTTAGAACTGTGACCGACCGCGGTTCTTCCAAGTTGGTCGCAGTAACTAAGCCAGGGCACCCCGACCAAATGGGTTAGGTTAGGTTAGAACTGTGACCGACCGCGGTTCTTCCAAGTTGGTCGCAGTAACTAAGCCAGGGCACCCCGACCAAATGGGTTAGGTTAGGTTAGAACTGTGACCAACCGCGGTTCTTCCAAGTTGGTCGCAGTAACTAAGCCAGGGCACCCCGACCAAATGGGTTAGGTTAGGTTAGAACTGTGACCGACCGCGGTTCTTCCAAGTTGGTCGCAGTAACTAAGCCAGGGCACCCCGACCAAATGGGTTAGGTTAGGTTAGAACTGTGACCGACCGCGGTTCTTCCAAGTTGGTCGCAGTAACTAAGCCAGGGCACCCCGACCAAATGGGTTAGGTTAGGTTAGAACTGTGACCAACCGCGGTTCTTCCAAGTTGGTCGCAGTAACTAAGCCAGGGCACCCCGACCAAATGGGTTAGGTTAGGTTAGAACTGTGACCGACCGCGGTTCTTCCAAGTTGGTCGCAGTAACTAAGCCAGGGCACCCCGACCAAATGGGTTAGGTTAGGTTAGAACTGTGACCGACCGCGGTTCTTCCAAGTTGGTCGCAGTAACTAAGCCAGGGCACCCCGACCAAATGGGTTAGGTTAGGTTAGAACTGTGACCGACCGCGGTTCTTCCAAGTTGGTCGCAGTAACTAAGCCAGAGCACCCCGACCAAATGGGTTAGGTTAGGTTAGAACTGTGACCGACCGCGGTTCTTCCAAGTTGGTCGCAGTAACTAAGCCAGGGCACCCCGACCAAATGGGTTAGGTTAGGTTAGAACTGTGACCGACCGCGGTTCTTCCAAGTTGGTCGCAGTAACTAAGCCAGAGCACCCCGACCAAATGGGTTAGGTTAGGTTAGAACTGTGACCGACCGCGGTTCTTCCAAGTTGGTCGCAGTAACTAAGCCAGAGCACCCCGACCAAATGGGTTAGGTTAGGTTAGAACTGTGACCAACCGCGGTTCTTCCAAGTTGGTCGCAGTAACTAAGCCAGGGCACGCCGACCAAATGGGTTAGGTTAGGTTAGAACTGTGACCAACCGCGGTTCTTCCAAGTTGGTCACAGTTACAGTACGCGTCAAACGTTATGGCGGCTCTGAAGTGCGTTACTCGCTGCGCAGTACCGCACCCCTCACCCCCGCTGACACGTGAATTTGTTACTGCGCAGCGTCTCGCCTCATGTTCCGAGCCGCCATAATTTGCATCGGGCTGTACTTGACTATTTAATATTAGCGCAAGGTGCGTTCGTCGCATGCAGATTTGATACCAGTTCATAGTTTGTCGGTTTGCTATGGATAGATTATAAACTATCGAAAAATAATGCGTTAAATTGTAAATGGTTTTTTGCAGTTCACAATTTTTGATAGTTTATAATTTCGCGAGATATGTAGATTATAAACTAACGAAGTTCATAATCATACGGAAACTTACACATCCTATAAATATCTACTGACCAAGACGACTGACCTTCTGTAGTCAATCGCACGTGTTGGTAACAATTTGACTTTGGCGGCGCCTTTATTTCTTAGCACTAGCGGTTATCGTAGTTTAATTGTAACTTGTAACGCTGAGCATGAGTGGTGTTGAGGTGACCTACAGGCTATAGGGTTGGACTACCTCTTCAGTTCTCTCAGTCCTTCTAGTAGTAGATACTTGGGGCTCATTCCGACTGCCAACTGCCAGTAGCTTTCACCCTGATAGCATTCTTCTGTGACTGCCGCACAGGGAATTTTATTTGAATAACAGCCGTCTATTCTGCAAAAATGATACCGTGGAAACTGAAGTGAAGTGAGCTGTCGTTGCTCCGGATGCTAGCGCTCGACACCACTGGCAGCTCGACACCACTGGCAGCTCGACACCACTGGCAGCTCGACACCACTGGCAGCTCACTTCACCTAAGTTTTTACTGAGAGTTTTACAGAACAGATCGACAATTGTAGTTAGCAGTTGGAGTACGACTATAGGTGTCGTGAGATGACTGAAATGTTTTACAGAACAGATCGACAATTGTAGTTAGCAGTTGGAGTACGACTATAGGTGTCGTGAGATGACTGAAATGTTTTACAGAACAGATCGACAATTGTAGTTAGCAGTTGGAGTACGACTATAGGTGTCGTGAGATGACTGAAATGTTTTACAGAACAGATCGACAATTGTAGTTAGCAGTTGGAGTACGACTATAGGTGTCGTGAGATGACTGAAATGTTTTACAGAACAGATCGACAATTGTAGTTAGCAGTTGGAGTACGACTATAGGTGTCGTGAGATGACTGAAATGTTTTACAGAACAGATCGACAATTGTAGTTAGCAGTTGGAGTACGACTATAGGTGTCGTGAGATGACTGAAATGTTTTACAGAACAGATCGACAATTGTAGTTAGCAGTTGGAGTACGACTATAGGTGTCGTGAGATGACTGAAATGTCAAAATGCCAAAAAAGATCGATCGCAGCTGTCATGTCCGGTGACGAGATGTGCGTGTGTTGATTGTGGTGTGTCGACGTCGGCAGATATCCGCGTGCAGCTGTCGGAGCAGACGCGCGTGCTGGAGGCGCGCGCCGAGGCCACGGCGGGCGTGGCGGGCGAGCTGCACGACTACTGCCGCCGCCGCGCCGACGCCGAGCACGAGTACGCGCGCGCGCTGGACAAGCTCGCGCGCGCCGCGCACCAGCGCCACAAGGACCAGAAGCACAAGTCAGTGGCCATACCCACAGCGCGCACATGTAGCCAGCCCAGCGCCGGCACTAGTGCTGGTGCACGTCGACTCGCGGCGCGGTCACGACATATCATTAATGTCAAGTGTTCACACAGCGCCCCGCGTCCTGTGCGTGAACACTTGCATAGTATGCAGTGTGTTTGATATTTCGTGACCGCGCCCGCGAGTTAACGTGAATCGACACTTAGCATTCTAAACAACATACATTATAACAAAAACCCTGTCTGAGCCGTGACAGCGTATTCCCACCGCCACTGTCAACCAGAAACGAGATTATTAGAACCGCACGTGACTTCCCGCTGACGGACTTGTGGACTGCAGTGGACGCGCTGTGTGTCGCTGTTCCGGCGTCGCCATCTCGTTGTCGGTGACGTCCCGGTGACGTGGCGGTCGGCGGACAAACGCCCTGAGGGTGTTGTTAGATATCGTATTAAGTCACGTTTATGTGGTAATTTTTTAATATCCCCGCAATTATTTTTTTATAGGGAAATTTACCGGTTATACATAGGGCGCGGTCGGGTGTCTACCTACGTGTTATACATAGCGCGGGCGGGTGTCGTGTAGCGGGTGTCTACCTACGTGTTATACATAGGGCGCGGGCGGGTGTCTACCTACGTGTTATACATAGGGCGCGGGCGGGTGTCTACCTACGTGTTATACATAGGGCGCGGGCGGGTGTCTACCTACGTGTTATACATAGGGCGCGGGCGGGTGTCTACCTACGTGTTATACATAGGGCGCGGGCGGGTGTCTACCTACGTGTTATACATAGGGCGCGGGCGGGTGTCGTGTAGCGGGTGTCTACCTACGTGTTATACATAGGGCGGGCGGGTGTCGTGTAGCGGGTGTCTACCTACGTGTTATACATAGGGCGGGCGGGTGTCGTGTAGCGGGTGTCTACCTACGTGTTATACATAGCGCGGGCGGGTGTCGTGTAGCGGGTGTCTACCTACGTGTTATACATAGCGCGGGCGGGTGTCGTGTAGCGGGTGTCTACCTACGTGTTATACATAGCGCGGGCGCGTGTCGTGTAGCGGGTGTCTACCTACGTGTTATACATAGCGCGGGCGGGTGTCGTGTAGCGGGTGTCTACCTACGTGTTATACATAGCGCGGGCGGGTGTCGTGTAGCGGGTGTCTACCTACGTGTTATACATAGGGCGCGGGCGGGTGTCGTGTAGCGGGTGTCTACCTACGTGTTATACATAGCGCGGGCGGGTGTCGTGTAGCGGGTGTCTACCTACGTGTTATACATAGCGCGGGCGGGTGTCGTGTAGCGGGTGTCTACCTACGTGTTATACATAGCGCGGGCGGGTGTCGTGTAGCGGGTGTCTACCTACGTGTTATACATAGCGCGGGCGGGTGTCGTGTAGCGGGTGTCTACCTACGTGTTATACATAGCGCGGGCGGGTGTCGTGTAGCAGGTGTCTACCTACGTGTTATACATAGCGCGGGCGGGTGTCGTGTAGCGGGTGTCTACCTACGTGTTATACATAGCGCGGGCGGGTGTCGTGTAGCGGGTGTCTACCTACGTGTTATACATAGGGCGCGGGCGGGTGTCGTGTAGCGGGTGTCTACCTACGTGTTATACATAGCGCGGGCGGGTGTCGTGTAGCGGGTGTCTACCTACGTGTTATACATAGGGCGCGGGCGGGTGTCGTGTAGCGGGTGTCTACCTACGTGTTATACATAGGGCGCGGGCGGGTGTCGTGTAGCGGGTGTCTACCTACGTGTTATACATAGCGCGGGCGGGTGTCGTGTAGCGGGTGTCTACCTACGTGTTATACATAGGGCGCGGGCGGGTGTCGTGTAGCGGGTGTCTACCTACGTGTTATACATAGCGCGGGCGGGTGTCGTGTAGCGGGTGTCTACCTACGTGTTATACATAGCGCGGGCGGGTGTCGTGTAGCGGGTGTCTACCTACGTGTTATACATAGCGCGGGCGGGTGTCGTGTAGCGGGTGTCTACCTACGTGTTATACATAGGGCGCGGGCGGGTGTCGTGTAGCGGGTGTCTACCTACGTGTTATACATAGCGCGGGCGGGTGTCGTGTAGCGGGTGTCTACCTACGTGTTATACATAGCGCGGGCGGGTGTCGTGTAGCGGGTGTCTACCTACGTGTTATACATAGGGCGCGGGCGGGTGTCGTGTAGCGGGTGTCTACCTACGTGTTATACATAGCGCGGGCGGGTGTCGTGTAGCGGGTGTCTACCTACGTGTTATACATAGGGCGCGGGCGGGTGTCGTGTAGCGGGTGTCTACCTACGTGTTATACATAGCGCGGGCGGGTGTCGTGTAGCGGGTGTCTACCTACGTGTTATACATAGCGCGGGCGGGTGTCGTGTAGCGGGTGTCTACCTACGTGTTATACATAGCGCGGGCGGGTGTCGTGTAGCGGGTGTCTACCTACGTGTTATACATAGCGCGGGCGGGTGTCGTGTAGCGGGTGTCTACCTACGTGTTATACATAGCGCGGGCGGGTGTCGTGTAGCGGGTGTCTACCTACGTGTTATACATAGCGCGGGCGGGTGTCGTGTAGCGGGTGTCTACCTACGTGTTATACATAGGGCGCGGGCGGGTGTCGTGTAGCGGGTGTCTACCTACGTGTTATACATAGGGCGCGGGCGGGTGTCGTGTAGCGGGTGTCTACCTACGTGTTATACATAGCGCGGGCGGGTGTCGTGTAGCGGGTGTCTACCTACGTGTTATACATAGCGCGGGCGGGTGTCGTGTAGCGGGTGTCTACCTACGTGTTATACATAGCGCGGGCGGGTGTCGTGTAGCGGGTGTCTACCTACGTGTTATACATAGCGCGGGCGGGTGTCGTGTAGCGGGTGTCTACCTACGTGTTATACATAGCGCGGGCGGGTGTCGTGTAGCGGGTGTCTACCTACGTGTTATACATAGCGCGGGCGGGTGTCGTGTAGCGGGTGTCTACCTACGTGTTATACATAGCGCGGGCGGGTGTCGTGTAGCGGGTGTCTACCTACGTGTTATACATAGCGCGGGCGGGTGTCGTGTAGCGGGTGTCTACCTACGTGTTATACATAGCGCGGGCGGGTGTCGTGTAGCGGGTGTCTACCTACGTGTTATACATAGCGCGGGCGGGTGTCGTGTAGCGGGTGTCTACCTACGTGTTATACATAGCGCGGGCGGGTGTCGTGTAGCGGGTGTCTACCTACGTGTTATACATAGCGCGGGCGGGTGTCGTGTAGCGGGTGTCTACCTACGTGTTATACATAGCGCGGGCGGGTGTCGTGTAGCGGGTGTCTACCTACGTGTTATACATAGGCGCGGGCGGGTGTCGTGTAGCGGGTGTCTACCTACGTGTTATACATAGCGCGGGCGGGTGTCGTGTAGCGGGTGTCTACCTACGTGTTATACATAGCGCGGGCGGGTGTCGTGTAGCGGGTGTCTACCTACGTGTTATACATAGCGCGGGCGGGTGTCGTGTAGCGGGTGTCTACCTACGTGTTATACATAGCGCGGGCGGGTGTCGTGTAGCGGGTGTCTACCTACGTGTTATACATAGCGCGGGCGGGTGTCGTGTAGCGGGTGTCTACCTACGTGTTATACATAGCGCGGGCGGGTGTCGTGTAGCGGGTGTCTACCTACGTGTTATACATAGCGCGGGCGGGTGTCGTGTAGCGGGTGTCTACCTACGTGTTATACATAGCGCGGGCGGGTGTCGTGTAGCGGGTGTCTACCTACGTGTTATACATAGCGCGGGCGGGTGTCGTGTAGCGGGTGTCTACCTACGTGTTATACATAGCGCGGGCGGGTGTCGTGTAGCGGGTGTCTACCTACGTGTTATACATAGCGCGGGCGGGTGTCGTGTAGCGGGTGTCTACCTACGTGTTATACATAGCGCGGGCGGGTGTCGTGTAGCGGGTGTCTACCTACGTGTTATACATAGCGCGGGCGGGTGTCGTGTAGCGGGTGTCTACCTACGTGTTATACATAGCGCGGGCGGGTGTCGTGTAGCGGGTGTCTACCTACGTGTTATACATAGCGCGGGCGGGTGTCGTGTAGCGGGTGTCTACCTACGTGTTATACATAGCGCGGGCGGGTGTCGTGTAGCGGGTGTCTACCTACGTGTTATACATAGCGCGGGCGGGTGTCGTGTAGCGGGTGTCTACCTACGTGTTATACATAGCGCGGGCGGGTGTCGTGTAGCGGGTGTCTACCTACGTGTTATACATAGCGCGGGCGGGTGTCGTGTAGCGGGTGTCTACCTACGTGTTATACATAGGCGCGGGCGGGTGTCGTGTAGCGGGTGTCTACCTACGTGTTATACATAGCGCGGGACGGGTGTCGTGTAGCGGGTGTCTACCTACGTGTTATACATAGGGCGCGGGCGGGTGTCGTGTAGCGGGTGTCTACCTACGTGTTATACATAGGGCGCGGGCGGGTGTCGTGTAGCGGGTGTCTACCTACGTGTTATACATAGCGCGGGCGGGTGTCGTGTAGCGGGTGTCTACCTACGTGTTATACATAGCGCGGGCGGGTGTCGTGTAGCGGGTGTCTACCTACGTGTTATACATAGGGCGCGGGCGGGTGTCGTGTAGCGGGTGTCTACCTACGTGTTATACATAGCGCGGGCGGGTGTCGTGTAGCGGGTGTCTACCTACGTGTTATACATAGGCGCGGGCGGGTGTCGTGTAGCGGGTGTCTACCTACGTGTTATACATAGCGCGGGCGGGTGTCGTGTAGCGGGTGTCTACCTACGTGTTATACATAGCGCGGGCGGTTGTCGTGTAGCGGGTGTCTACCTACGTGTTATACATAGCGCGGGCGGGTGTCGTGTAGCGGGTGTCTACCTACGTGTTATACATAGGGCGCGGGCGGGTGTCTACCTACGTGTTATACATAGGGCGCGGGCGGGTGTCTACCTACGTGTTATACATAGCGCGGGCGGGTGTCGTGTAGCGGGTGTCTACCTACGTGTTATACATAGCGCGGGCGGGTGTCGTGTAGCGGGTGTCTACCTACGTGTTATACATAGGGCGCGGGCGGGTGTCGTGTAGCGGGTGTCTACCTACGTGTTATACATAGCGCGGGCGGGTGTCGTGTAGCGGGTGTCTACCTACGTGTTATACATAGCGCGGGCGGGTGTCGTGTAGCGGGTGTCTACCTACGTGTTATACATAGGGCGCGGGCGGGTGTCTACCTACGTGTTATACATAGGGCGCGGGCGGGTGTCTACCTACGTGTTATACATATGGCGCGGGCGGGTGTCTACCTACGTGTTATACATAGGGCGCGGGCGGGTGTCTACCTACGTGTTATACATAGGGCGCGGGCGGGTGTCGTGTAGCGGGTGTCTACCTACGTGTTATACATAGCGCGGGCGGGTGTCGTGTAGCGGGTGTCTACCTACGTGTTATACATAGCGCGGGGGGTGTCGTGTAGCGGGTGTCTACCTACGTGTTATACATAGCGCGGGCGGGTGTCGTGTAGCGGGTGTCTACCTACGTGTTATACATAGGGCGCGGGCGGGTGTCGTGTAGCGGGTGTCTACCTACGTGTTATACATAGCGCGGGCGGGTGTCGTGTAGCGGGTGTCTACCTACGTGTTATACATAGGCGCGGGCGGGTGTCGTGTAGCGGGTGTCTACCTACGTGTTATACATAGCGCGGGCGGGTGTCGTGTAGCGGGTGTCTACCTACGTGTTATACATAGGGCGCGGGCGGGTGTCTACCTACGTGTTATACATAGGGCGCGGGCGGGTGTCTACCTACGTGTTATACATAGGGCGCGGGCGGTGTGTCTACCTACGTGTTATACATAGCGCGGGCGGGTGTCGTGTAGCGGGTGTCTACCTACGTGTTATACATAGGCGCGGGCGGGTGTCTACCTACGTGTTATACATAGCGCGGGCGGGTGTCGTGTAGCGGGTGTCTACCTACGTGTTATACATAGGGCGCGGGCGGGTGTCGTGTAGCGGGTGTCTACCTACGTGTTATACATAGCGCGGGCGGGTGTCGTGTAGCGGGTGTCTACCTACGTGTTATACATAGCGCGGGCGGGTGTCGTTGTAGCGGGTGTCTACCTACGTGTTATACATAGCGCGGGCGGGTGTCGTGTAGCGGGTGTCTACCTACGTGTTATACATAGCGCGGGCGGGTGTCGTGTAGCGGGTGTCTACCTACGTGTTATACATAGCGCGGGCGGGTGTCGTGTAGCGGGTGTCTACCTACGTGTTATACATAGGGCGCGGGCGCGTGTCGTGTAGCGGGTGTCTACCTACGTGTTATACATAGCGCGGGCGGGTGTCGTGTAGCGGGTGTCTACCTACGTGTTATACATAGCGCGGGCGGGTGTCGTGTAGCGGGTGTCTACCTACGTGTTATACATAGCGCGGGCGGGTGTCGTGTAGCGGGTGTCTACCTACGTGTTATACATAGCGCGGGCGGGTGTCGTGTAGCGGGTGTCTACCTACGTGTTATACATAGCGCGGGCGGGTGTCGTGTAGCGGGTGTCTACCTACGTGTTATACATAGCGCGGGCGGTGTCGTGTAGCGGGTGTCTACCTACGTGTTATACATAGGCGCGGGCGGGTGTCGTGTAGCGGGTGTCTACCTACGTGTTATACATAGCGCGGGCGGTGTCGTGTAGCGGGTGTCTACCTACGTGTTATACATAGCGCGGGCGGGTGTCGTGTAGCGGGTGTCTACCTACGTGTTATACATAGGGCGCGGGCGGGTGTCGTGTAGCGGGTGTCTACCTACGTGTTATACATAGGCGCGGGCGGGTGTCGTGTAGCGGGTGTCTACCTACGTGTTATACATAGCGCGGGCGGGTGTCGTGTAGCGGGTGTCTACCTACGTGTTATACATAGCGCGGGCGGGTGTCGTGTAGCGGGTGTCTACCTACGTGTTATACATAGGGCGCGGGCGGGTGTCGTGTAGCGGGTGTCTACCTACGTGTTATACATAGGGCGCGGGCGGGTGTCGTGTAGCGGGTGTCTACCTACGTGTTATACATAGGGCGCGGGCGGGTGTCGTGTAGCGGGTGTCTACCTACGTGTTATACATAGCGCGGGCGGGTGTCGTGTAGCGGGTGTCTACCTACGTGTTATACATAGGGCGCGGGCGGGTGTCGTGTAGCGGGTGTCTACCTACGTGTTATACATAGGGCGCGGGCGGGTGTCGTGTAGCGGGTGTCTACCTACGTGTTATACATAGGGCGCGGGCGGGTGTCGTGTAGCGGGTGTCTACCTACGTGTTATACATAGGGCGCGGGCGGGTGTCGTGTAGCGGGTGTCTACCTACGTGTTATACATAGCGCGGGCGGGTGTCGTGTAGCGGGTGTCTACCTACGTGTTATACATAGCGCGGGCGGGTGTCGTGTAGCGGGTGTCTACCTACGTGTTATACATAGGGCGCGGGCGGGTGTCGTGTAGCGGGTGTCTACCTACGTGTTATACATAGCGCGGGCGGGTGTCGTGTAGCGGGTGTCTACCTACGTGTTATACATAGCGCGGGCGGGTGTCGTGTAGCGGGTGTCTACCTACGTGTTATACATAGGGCGCGGGCGGGTGTCGTGTAGCGGGTGTCTACCTACGTGTTATACATAGCGCGGGCGGGTGTCGTGTAGCGGGTGTCTACCTACGTGTTATACATAGGGCGCGGGCGGGTGTCGTGTAGCGGGTGTCTACCTACGTGTTATACATAGCGCGGGCGGGTGTCGTGTAGCGGGTGTCTACCTACGTGTTATACATAGCGCGGGCGGGTGTCGTGTAGCGGGTGTCTACCTACGTGTTATACATAGGCGCGGGCGGGTGTCGTGTAGCGGGTGTCTACCTACGTGTTATACATAGCGCGGGCGGGTGTCGTGTAGCGGGTGTCTACCTACGTGTTATACATAGCGCGGGCGGGTGTCGTGTAGCGGGTGTCTACCTACGTGTTATACATAGCGCGGGCGGGTGTCGTGTAGCGGGTGTCTACCGACGTGTTATACATAGGGCGCGGGCGGGTGTCGTGTAGCGGGTGTCTACCTACGTGTTATACATAGGGCGCGGGCGGGTGTCGTGTAGCGGGTGTCTACCTACGTGTTATACATAGCGCGGGCGGGTGTCGTGTAGCGGGTGTCTACCTACGTGTTATACATAGCGCGGGCGGGTGTCGTGTAGCGGGTGTCTACCTACGTGTTATACATAGCGCGGGCGGGTGTCGTGTAGCGGGTGTCTACCTACGTGTTATACATAGGGCGCGGGCGGGTGTCGTGTAGCGGGTGTCTACCTACGTGTTATACATAGCGCGGGCGGGTGTCGTGTAGCGGGTGTCTACCTACGTGTTATACATAGCGCGGGCGGGTGTCGTGTAGCGGGTGTCTACCTACGTGTTATACATAGCGCGGGCGGGTGTCGTGTAGCGGGTGTCTACCTACGTGTTATACATAGCGCGGGCGGGTGTCGTGTAGCGGGTGTCTACCTACGTGTTATACATAGGGCGCGGGCGGGTGTCGTGTAGCGGGTGTCTACCTACGTGTTATACATAGCGCGGGCGGGTGTCGTGTAGCGGGTGTCTACCTACGTGTTATACATAGCGCGGGCGGGTGTCGTGTAGCGGGTGTCTACCTACGTGTTATACATAGCGCGGGCGGGTGTCGTGTAGCGGGTGTCTACCTACGTGTTATACATAGCGCGGGCGGGTGTCGTGTAGCGGGTGTCTACCTACGTGTTATACATAGGGCGCGGGCGGGTGTCGTGTAGCGGGTGTCTACCTACGTGTTATACATAGCGCGGGCGGGTGTCGTGTAGCGGGTGTCTACCTACGTGTTATACATAGCGCGGGCGGGTGTCGTGTAGCGGGTGTCTACCTACGTGTTATACATAGGGCGCGGGCGGGTGTCGTGTAGCGGGTGTCTACCTACGTGTTATACATAGCGCGGGCGGGTGTCGTGTAGCGGGTGTCTACCTACGTGTTATACATAGGGCGCGGGCGGGTGTCGTGTAGCGGGTGTCTACCTACGTGTTATACATAGCGCGGGCGGGTGTCGTGTAGCGGGTGTCTACCTACGTGTTATACATAGCGCGGGCGGGTGTCGTGTAGCGGGTGTCTACCTACGTGTTATACATAGCGCGGGCGGGTGTCGTGTAGCGGGTGTCTACCTACGTGTTATACATAGGGCGCGGGCGGGTGTCGTGTAGCGGGTGTCTACCTACGTGTTATACATAGCGCGGGCGGGTGTCGTGTAGCGGGTGTCTACCTACGTGTTATACATAGCGCGGGCGGGTGTCGTGTAGCGGGTGTCTACCTACGTGTTATACATAGCGCGGGCGGGTGTCGTGTAGCGGGTGTCTACCTACGTGTTATACATAGGGCGCGGGCGGGTGTCGTGTAGCGGGTGTCTACCTACGTGTTATACATAGGGCGCGGGCGGGTGTCGTGTAGCGGGTGTCTACCTACGTGTTATACATAGCGCGGGCGGGTGTCGTGTAGCGGGTGTCTACCTACGTGTTATACATAGCGCGGGCGGGTGTCGTGTAGCGGGTGTCTACCTACGTGTTATACATAGCGCGGGCGGGTGTCGTGTAGCGGGTGTCTACCTACGTGTTATACATAGGGCGGGCGGGTGTCGTGTAGCGGGTGTCTACCTACGTGTTATACATAGGGCGGGCGGGTGTCGTGTAGCGGGTGTCTACCTACGTGTTATACATAGCGCGGGCGGGTGTCGTGTAGCGGGTGTCTACCTACGTGTTATACATAGCGCGGGCGGGTGTCGTGTAGCGGGTGTCTACCTACGTGTTATACATAGCGCGGGCGGGTGTCGTGTAGCGGGTGTCTACCTACGTGTTATACATAGCGCGGGCGGGTGTCGTGTAGCGGGTGTCTACCTACGTGTTATACATAGGGCGCGGGCGGGTGTCGTGTAGCGGGTGTCTACCTACGTGTTATACATAGGGCGGGCGGGTGTCGTGTAGCGGGTGTCTACCTACGTGTTATACATAGGGCGGGCGGGTGTCGTGTAGCGGGTGTCTACCTACGTGTTATACATAGCGCGGGCGGGTGTCGTGTAGCGGGTGTCTACCTACGTGTTATACATAGCGCGGGCGGGTGTCGTGTAGCGGGTGTCTACCTACGTGTTATACATAGCGCGGGCGGGTGTCGTGTAGCGGGTGTCTACCTACGTGTTATACATAGGGCGCGGGCGGGTGTCGTGTAGCGGGTGTCTACCTACGTGTTATACATAGGGCGGGCGGGTGTCGTGTAGCGGGTGTCTACCTACGTGTTATACATAGGGCGGGCGGGTGTCGTGTAGCGGGTGTCTACCTACGTGTTATACATAGCGCGGGCGGGTGTCGTGTAGCGGGTGTCTACCTACGTGTTATACATAGCGCGGGCGGGTGTCGTGTAGCGGGTGTCTACCTACGTGTTATACATAGCGCGGGCG
This sequence comes from Fissipunctia ypsillon, assembly GCA_947568875.1. Lineage (NCBI taxonomy): Eukaryota > Metazoa > Arthropoda > Insecta > Lepidoptera > Noctuidae > Fissipunctia > Fissipunctia ypsillon. The sequence goes on from OX387653.1 coordinate 24,993,674, forward strand.
GGTGTCGTGTAGCGGGTGTCTACCTACGTGTTATACATAGGGCGGGCGGGTGTCGTGTAGCGGGTGTCTACCTACGTGTTATACATAGCGCGGGCGGGTGTCGTGTAGCGGGTGTCTACCTACGTGTTATACATAGCGCGGGCGGGTGTCGTGTAGCGGGTGTCTACCTACGTGTTATACATAGCGCGGGCGGGTGTCGTGTAGCGGGTGTCTACCTACGTGTTATACATAGCGCGGGCGGGTGTCGTGTAGCGGGTGTCTACCTACGTGTTATACATAGCGCGGGCGGGTGTCGTGTAGCGGGTGTCTACCTACGTGTTATACATAGCGCGGGCGGGTGTCGTGTAGCGGGTGTCTACCTACGTGTTATACATAGCGCGGGCGGGTGTCGTGTAGCGGGTGTCTACCTACGTGTTATACATAGCGCGGGCGGGTGTCGTGTAGCGGGTGTCTACCTACGTGTTATACATAGCGCGGGCGGGTGTCGTGTAGCGGGTGTCTACCTACGTGTTATACATAGCGCGGGCGGGTGTCGTGTAGCGGGTGTCTACCTACGTGTTATACATAGCGCGGGCGGGTGTCGTGTAGCGGGTGTCTACCTACGTGTTATACATAGCGCGGGCGGGTGTCGTGTAGCGGGTGTCTACCTACGTGTTATACATAGCGCGGGCGGGTGTCGTGTAGCGGGTGTCTACCTACGTGTTATACATAGCGCGGG
>OX387653.1:24994591-25076688 GCA_947568875.1 Fissipunctia ypsillon
GGTTCGTGTTACGAGACGCGAGAATAAGCGGACGTGTATTGATTATAATGAAATAAAGAATTACTACAAATAAAGAGAATTATTTGCGTCGTCAGTATAAAATAAAGTGTGTCGCGTGTGACTTGTAGGTTTTTACCGCCTTGCATGTGCAAGATGAACTAAACAACTTTTATAGACAATAAATAAAGTGTTTCTGGTAGTATGTCTAACCCAGGATCGAGCCAGTTTGGTCGTAGCCAATGACTGCGGCGAAGTCCTCCACCGACGCCTACCGAACCATTACCCCCGAGCGACCCAAATCCACCAGCACCCGCGGACAATGAATTGCCGAGTGAAGTCATTAGTACGCTGGAGATCCAGAAATGAGTAGGGTCGATAGATGCCATTCTGAACGAAGTATGCACTATTGTCAGTGAAGGAAAATTTAACTCAGACCAGAAGTTTCGTGTGTCCACTCTTTGCCGGAGGGTCTCTAGTGGGACTTCTCAGATGGCCGTCTTATACCAATCGTTGAAGTCGAAAACGATACAGACCCATATCACAATCCAGCATCTACAGGTTCACCAGAACGTCGGGAACTCTCTCCAGCAATTCAAACAGGTCGTGGAGACCAAGTGGACTCCCTCGGAAACTACTTCTTATGCTAGCATGGGGAAGAAAGGTTCCGATAACTTCGTCCGTCCTGCTAATTTGAGATCAGTCGCCATCTACTCCAGCGGTAAGACCCAAGCAGGCGACGATACCAAGTCACTTGTCCAAAGATAATCTCAGCCGAACTACTTAAGCTTCACGTCCGTGCTCTGAGAAAATTTAAAAATGGGGCGTTCTGTTTAGCACCGAAAATAAAGTCGATATTGACAAGAATTCGGAAAGTTAGTATCATCGGGCGTTACAGTAGAAGAAGCGAAACGCCGCCCCAGGGTCGCTGGCGTTGGTGTCCCCGTGCCCTTACCGAGAAGGAGGTATTCAACTGTATTTTTGAGCAAAACCTTTCAGACAAGTTGCCGAATATAACTTGTGAGTCCTTCCTTGAGAACATCAAATTGAGCCATAAATCGGGTAACAAAGATGTTCCAACCTGTCACTACATCTTGGAACTACCTGCTAGCAAAATATTTTTTGTAAATTAATTGGACATCATGCCCTGTGAGAGCTTTCACGATAGTCACCAGGTGCTTCAATGGCCAGCAGTTCGGACACGCAGCCACTTGCAACCACTGTGGAGAGACTGGACACTCCTTCAAAGAATGCAGCAGCAAATCTTCTCCCCCTCAATGTGCCACGTGCGAACGCTTCAAGTGGACATGTGACCATCCAATTGGCGATGCTAGACCTGTGAACTGGCGATGCTAGACCTGTGAACTGGCGATGCTAGACCTGTGAACTGGCGATGCTAGACCTGTGAACTGGCGATGCTAGTTGCCCGGCGCACAAATATGCAGAGATCAACCACATTAACTCAATAGATTATGAAGGCGCCTAAGAGCGCCAACGAATACGTTTATTTAGTAAGCACATAAACAGGTCGCTTATCCTCTATTTATATTTACACATAGTTTGTAACTATCATGACAAATCGGCTAATATATGATCTAGATAGTTTTTCTGTGTTGAATCTAAAATCTGTAATGTTGAGAACTGTAAAGACCTTCTTTCTTCTTGTGACAAAACGTTAACGCTACTCGCACAAAATATTCACAGTATCAATCGAAACATGAACGGTTTTGTAGAATTATTACAGGATCATGATATAGGTGAGCTGTGACATTATCGTCTTAACAGAATGTTGCTTGTCCAAACAGACAGTAAACTTGCCATCTCTTGATATAGGTGAGCTGTGACATTATCGTCCTAACAGAATGTTGCTTGTCCAAACAGACAGTAAACTTGCCATCTCTTGATATAGGTGAGCTGTGACATTATCGTCTTAACAGAATGTTGCTTGTCCAAACAGACAGTAAACTTGCCATCTCTTGATATAGGTGAGCTGTGACATTATCGTCCTAACAGAATGTTGCTTGTCCAAACAGACAGTAGACTTACCATCTCTTGACGTTATTATTCATACTGAACAGACAGAAATTTAAACCAAAACGATGGGTTAGTTGTTTATATCAAAAATAATTTAAAAACAATCAAAGAAGAACCAGTATCCCAAGATAGTAATTGCTTAATAATTACAGATTTCCGATACACTGGTCATGGCTATTGATAGGTGTGGCGGCATCGCCACAATGGAACGCGTCACACTGACGTCACGCAAAATCCTGCATCGCGCAAACAGAGTTTACCGTGCGACTAGCATATATACAACATCCCGACATCAACCGTCGGGCAGTAGCCCACCAGACACAACACCCGTCTGGTCGGAGGATCCTCCCTTTTCTATGGAGGATGAGTGAACTTTACACCCTGTTCCTCATGCCTCTATATAGGCATCCTCCTCAAAATATTAAGGTTTCGTGTTTTGGCATAAATCCTTTTGTTTTGTTTACATTACGAACATTTTCTCACAAAATGCATTTTTTCTTAAATGAACAAAAGTGTATTGCTCACATCACGTGTTTCTTTGTATTATATCAATTTATATCAAAGCATAAGTTTAATTAAGGACGTACACAATTGTAGCACGTACGCTGACGCTGCATGTTCTTGCCCACTTTAGATGGTCATCTAAACATTTACGTACACAATTGTAGCACGTACGCTGACGCTGCATGTTCTTGCCCACTTTAGATGGTCATCGAAACATTTACGTACACAATTGTAGCACGTACGCTGACGCTGCATGTTCTTGCCCACTTTAGGTAGTCATCGAAACATTTACGTACACAATTGTAGCACGTACGCTGACGCTGCATGTTCTTGCCCACTTTAGGTAGTCATCGAAACATTTACGTACACAATTGTAGCACGTACGCTGACGCTGCATGTTCTTGCCCACTTTAGGTAGTCATCGAAACATTTACGTACACAATTGTAGCACGTACGCTGACGCTGCATGTTCTTGCCCACTTTAGATGGTCATCGAAACATTTACGTACACAATTGTAGCACGTACGCTGACGCTGCATGTTCTTGCCCACTTTAGATGGTCATCGAAACATTTACGTACACAATTGTAGCACGTACGCTGACGCTGCATGTTCTTGCCCCACTTTAGCTAAAGCTGACCATTTGAAATATCTAGGTGTCACTATTGATTCCAACCTAAACCTCCGTAAACATATCGATTTACTATGTACTAGAGTGCGCAAATTAATATATGTTTTTAAGAATTTACGGAACATGTCCGACTATAAATTAATTTAACAGGTTTATTTAGCTTTGTGTCAATCTATTCTTACCTGTTGCATAACTTCTTGGGGTGGTGCTGCAAAAACAATTTGACTCCCTTTAAAGCGCGCTCAAAGAGCAATTCTAAAGGTTGTTACCTTTTAGATTTCCTACGCGCCAGCTCTACATAGCTGCTAATGTACTAACAATTCGGCAATTATTCATTCTAAGCATAGTACTACTCCAGCACACTGCACTTCGTGTTGACCCCGCACCGTCCAGCAAGATAACGAAGGATTTGGTTTGCATAAAGCCTCAAACTAAACGTGCGATTGCTAATCGATTTTTATGTATTTTTAGGACCTTTTCTGTATATTAGGCTCAACAAGGTACTAAGCCTCTATAGTGTACGCTATACAAAGTGTATTACAATGTTATCAGAATATTTAGCGATACTCAATTACACAGACACAGAAAAACTTGTAGAAATGAATAGCATTGCGTAGCTAACTAATAGACTAAGCGCGTTTTTCTTACTTTAAGCATTTCTATAGCCGTCGTAATTTGTAAACGAAAGGCCCGTTTCGAATAATTCAAAAAGGAATTTACATGTACTTAATCAACCATGATTATGAAATTATTTATTTGGATAAGGATCAACACCATGTTTATGAAAACACCTTCGCAAATAATGCATTATTTTATAACAAATTCGATTACCATTAAAAAAGTTAAAGTGAGCCAACCTTAAAAGATAAACATATGCTATCGCGGACTTTTTTTGAGAACTTTTTAAGAGGAACATTTCCGTCATACATGATTTTTACGTAACTAGCCCGCCTGCCCGCGACGGAGTACTTTTGTATCGAACCGCGTGGGCGTCCGCTTAACGCAGTTCCAGGCCTGACGGAACTATTTAAAAAGATTAGCACTTATTGTGACAGTGCCTTGCCAATTCATTTATGAAAATAATAATATATAAGTAAGAAAAAAATCTACATCTTTCTGATCTGTAGCTACAACGGTTAAGGTACCCTTAATGCCTCGTAACACAAATCCACCCTGAATACTAAATAATTTGTAAAACATTTTAAAAGAAGTATGGACTTGTTTATCCACCGCTCTCCATATGAACCTACCTGTCGGATGGATCTCGCTGACCCTCGCCCGCGCACCTACAGGTGCGGCCGCCGCTGCTGCCACCGCAGCTGCAAGAGCGCCTGCTGCGCGTGGCAGCGTTGCCGGACGACGCGCAGTTCGTGCGGCGCATGCGCGACACGCTGGCCACGCTGCCGCCGCCCGCCGTCATCGTGCTGCGCTACCTGTTCGCCTTCCTCGCGCAGTACGTACACCCCCCCCCCCCCCCCCATACACACAGCTGCCGGCGCTGTACATACACCTGTCTGAGCTCGTGCCGTGTTGCAGCCTCACGGAGTACAGCGAACACAACATGATGGACGCGTGGAACCTGGCCATCTGCCTCGGGCCCACGCTGCTGGCCGCGTGGGGCGAGGGCGGCGCGCAGGTGACGGCGCAGAACCTCGTCAACGAGCTGGTGAAGCGCATCATTCTGCACCACCAGGACGTGTTCCCGCAGGACCTCGCGCCCTACGCGCTCTACACCCGCTTCAGGTCAGCACGAATCTGTTTCATATTTTAATTCATGCTACTTACTCGTACTTCGATAACGTCGGACTTTCGTACAAAGTTTCACCCCCTATTTCTTACTTCGATAACGTCGGACTTACGTACAAAGTTTCATCCCCTATTTCTTACTTCGATAACGTCGGACTTTCGTACAAAGTTTCATCCCCTATTTCTTACTTCGATAACGTCGGACTTTCGTACAAAGTTTCATCCCCTATTTCTTACTTCGATAACGTCGGACTTTCGTACAAAGTTTCATCCCCTATTTCTTACTTCGATAACGTCGGACTTTCGTACAAAGTTTCATCCCCTATTTCTTACTTCGATAACGTCGGACTTTCGTACAAAGTTTCATCCCCTATTTCTTACTTCGATAACGCCGGACTTTCGTACAAAGTTTCATCCCCTATTTCTTACTTCGATAACGTCGGACTTTCGTACAAAGTTTCATCCCCTATTTCTTACTTCGATAACGTCGGACTTTCGTACAAAGTTTCATCCCCTATTTCTTACTTCGATAACGCCGGACTTTCGTACAAAGTTTCATCCCCTATTTCTTACTTCGATAACGTCGGACTTTCGTACAAAGTTTCACCCCCTATTTCTTACTTCGATAACGCTGGACTTTCGTACAAAGTTTCATCCCCTATTTCTTACTTCGATAACGCCGGACTTTCGTACAAAGTTTCGTCTCCTATTTCTTACTTCGATAACGTCGGACTTTCGTACAAAGTTTCATCCCCTATTTCTTACTTCGATAACGCCGGACTTTCGTACAAAGTTTCATCCCCTATTTCTTACTTCGATAACGTCGGACTTTCGTACAAAGTTTCACCCCCTATTTCTTACTTCGATAACGTCGGACTTTCGTACAAAGTTTCATCCCCTATTTCTTACTTCGATAACGTCGGACTTTCGTACAAAGTTTCACCCCCTATTTCTTACTTCGATAACGCCGGACTTTCGTACAAAGTTTCATCCCCTATTTCTTACTTCGATAACGCCGGACTTTCGTACAAAGTTTCATCCCCTATTTCTTACTTCGATAACGCCGGACTTTCGTACAAAGTTTCGTCTCCTATTTCTTACTTCGATAACGCCGGACTTTCGTACAAAGTTTCGTCTCCTATTTCTTACTTCGATAACGTCGGACTTTCGTACGAAGTTTCATCCCCTATTTCAGCCCTTTTTTTTATTTGAGATAGGTTTGCTCTTGATTCTAGTCTAGGTCAGAGATGACAGAGACAAAGTCGACGATGGAGCGAGCTTACCCAGAAGAAGCCTGTTCACTCTCACTTTGAAGAAAGAAATACTAACTATGAATATAACTCAAAATAAATATCGTTTATTAAAACTAGACTGAGTATAAGGACTTATTAATCGTCAACTGTTACATAAGACAGCACCCAAAGTGCCGCCATATTAGTTTAGTACTGATACTTGCCTACCTGCTTTAGTGTTATAGCTATAAGGTTTATTTTACAATAATGTGGCTAACGCCGAAGGACAAACTCTTATATGCTACGTGATACACGGTGACACAAATGTTTTCCTTTCCCGGGTCCTTCAGCCGCGCCGAGTTCAGTTAACCGCTGCCTCTAAGTAGGCATGCCTTCACACGAACCACCCTACACCCACCCTTCAGCACAGTCTAGTATTTTAACTAGGAAGAACAAAAACTCGCCAGAACACTCCGCGGTCGGCGCTCTGTGTTCGTATGGCTAAGATTAAAGGTGTTGCACTGGGTTTGATCTTGTTCTGTGACGTCAGTGAGGACGAGGACGACGGCGACGAGGACGGCGACGCAGATGGCGGCGCCGAGGGAGACGCGGGCAGCGCCGGCAGCGCGGCCAGCGGCGCGGGCAGCGCGGGCAGCACCAGTGCCGGCAGCGCGGCGCCCGGGCCCGGCCGGGACGAGCGGGACGCGCCCGACGACCTGTCGCTCTACGACATCGACGACGATGACACCGGTAACCCGCGCGAGCACGCCTGTTCTGACCGCGCAACACACTACCTCATTTATTTCTCGAGTGTTTGCCTTCGTGAAATAACTTGCGCGGGGATAGTGATTCCACGACGGTTCCGAACAGCATAGACGTCGCTTTGTTTTTCTAAAACAACATTTAATAAGGAAACACCTTTTAACTCTGTAAACGGAATATGGTACAGCGTGTGTCGCTTCACGTCACTCGCATCTCCTTTTAAAAGTTTCGTATTAATGAGTGTGTTTACTGTTCAGACGACATCAGCGACGACGAGGGCGAGAGTGCAGACTGGGGGGAGCGCGACTCCGCGGAGTGCCGCAGGTGAGCGCTCTGCCGTCGTGCAGCTAGTGTTGCAAAAGACTTGTCTTGTCGGGTTCCGCTGCAGTAGGTAACCCGCGCGTGCAAAGCTTCACAATATTATAGCTTATATTGTAGTCTTCATGTAAAACACATTCGCAAAATTTCACACTGCGTTAACGCCTAGTTTTTGAGAAAAAAATCCTAAAGGTTCAGAAAATTCGACTTATTTACATAATAAAATTGACATTTTACCAGATAATGTACGAATTTCAGTCTTAGGTTGTTCCGATCTACGTTGAGACAAAGTGGCAGCGGATTTTAATGGTTTTTTGTATTAATATTGTAAGTTTTTAACTTTAATTAATTTTTAAATATCTGCTACAATAAAACTCCGCCGGCTCCATCGACTACGCCGCTTTGAACCAAATGCCGACCCGCCACGTGATCTTCCATACTCCTACTATCCCCCAAATGTCGACTAGCCACGTGATCTTCCATACTCCTACTATCCCCCAAATGTTGACCCGCCACGTGATCTTCCATACTCCTACTATCCCCCAAATGTCGACTAGCCACGTGATCTTCCATACTCCTACTATCCCCCAAATGTCGACCCGCCACGTAATCTTCCATACTCCTACTATCCCCCAAATGTCGACCCGCCACGCAATCTTCCATACTCCTACTATCCCCCAAATGTCGACCCGCCACGTGATCTTCCATACTCCTACTATCCCCCAAATGTTGACCCGCCACGTGATCTTCCATACTCCCACTATCCCCCAAATGTCGACTAGCCACGTGATCTTCCATACTCCTACTATCCCCCAAATGTTGACCCGCCACGTGATCTTCCATACTCCCACTATCCCCCAAATGTCGACTAGCCACGTGATCTTCCATACTCCTACTATCCCCCAAATGTTGACTAGCCACGTGATCTTCCATACTCCTACTATCCCCCAAATGTCGACTAGCCACGTGATCTTCCATACTCCTACTATCCCCCAAATGTCGACCCGCCACGTAATCTTCCATACTCCTACTATCCCCCAAATGTCGACTAGCCACGTGATCTTCCATACTCCTACTATCCCCCAAATGTTGACCCGCCACGTGATCTTCCATACTCCCACTATCCCCCAAATGTCGACTAGCCACGTGATCTTCCATACTCCTACTATCCCCCAAATGTTGACCCGCCACGTGATCTTCCATACTCCCACTATCCCCCAAATGTCGACTAGCCACGTGATCTTCCATACTCCTACTATCCCCCAAATGTTGACCCGCCAAGTGATCTTCCATACTCCCATTATCCCACAAATTTCGAAAGAAATTGGCGATTTCTTTCTCGGCGCCTATGGTTTTGCACACTTTGAGGTTTTCAAATATTCACCAACAAGGGTGTACCCAAATACAAATGGTTACTATACAAAGCGACGGGTTACTAACTGCAGTGGTTCCTCTTTTCGTCTTCATTTCGAGACTTAAGGAGATTTCCAAGACTTGGGACTAATATCTCCCGAGTCACGAGTTGTGGTCTTTTGAGTCCTTGTGGGTCTTAAGTTCTACGAATTCTTTGAGTCTTTTGAGTCCTGTAAGTTCTTTGAGCAGCGGGGTAATTGCGTAACACACTTACAGTAGTAATGGCTGTCAATCAATAAATTAATAATAAGTAAAGGTGGCGTTCTGTAGTTTCTGCCTACCCCCAATTTATTTACCTACCAGACAAGGATTCAGATGACGCAGTCCCGAGTTCTTTTGAAAAACTCCAGTCTCGAGTTCTTTTAGACAAGACTCGATTCTCAAGTTCTTTTAGACCAGACTCGTCTTCCTGTGAAAGACTTAAAATTCTAAAGAACTTGAGCTCTGAATATTTTTTTGTCGGACTCGAGTCTTCGACACCAACAGTCTTTAAAGAGAACTCAAGTCTCGTTATTGTAAGAGTTAGGACTCGAGTTTCTTACAAGAGTGCAGCTCGTGACGGTGTGCTGTTGCAGATCCGGCAGCGCCGAGCGGCCCGCCGCGCCCGCGCAGGTACCGCTGCACGCGCGCGTGACGTCACGCCAGCGCCGCCCAGCCTGCGAGAGCGACTGTCTGTCGTTCGCGGACACGCGATATTGAGTGTGGTGCTTGATACCGATGTTACATCGGTGTATAGATGAGATACTTCTCATTCTGTTCAGTGTTTTCTGTTGAATGATTATTAAAGCATCCATAAATTACGAATACGTTCGAACGTGCAGACAGGCGTGGTCGAGGTCATATCTGTTATGTTGATGTAATCGCTTAGAACTAAACCAATATTGAATTGCATGCTGCAATATGTCGCCGAGCTAGGGAACTTTATTGTGGTTGGCTTGTGTGTGGTGTGCGGGCCGACGCTTGCGGAGCTTTAGATGTCGTTCAGTTGAGATGCCGTCTGCCGCGCTCTGCTCTCGCCATTGGATTAGCTCGCGCCAGACGGGATCTTGACTCAACAGAATAATATATTTCCGCATTAGTGTGATTGCATGACGCTTTGTCTTATTTTTATGTTATATATAGAAGTATAATTATATATTGTCTGCTACACAACGAGGACGTCAGTTCGGTGCGACACGCCGCGCACTCACAGCGCGTGCGTGCGTCGCGCATGCGCACGAGCGCCGCGTGTCCGCTGTGGCCTCTCACTCACTATTAGCGCACACATGGATGCTGGATGGACCTCTGGCCGTTTTATGTTCAAGTGAAATAAATAAATAACTATGTAGTAGACAATAGACATTCCATAGACAAAGGTCTCCAAATCAGACAACGATTTTTTCGTAATAGTCTTATATTAAGACCCGTTTGAGGAACATGGTTCTAGCAATATTGCGCTAAAGAAATGAACCCGCATCTGTGTGCCATGTACTACAAATGTATTACAAATGTATTACAAATGTACTACAAATGTACTACAAATGTATTACAAATGTATTACAAATGTATTACAAATGTATTACAAATGTACTACAAATGTATTACAAATGTATTACAAATCTGATGATCGTCGTATGAAAGTTATATTAACAGCATTTTTGTTATTCGTTACATTTGGGACAACTTGTGCACAAAAGTGTGGCCACACAATGTTGCCACTGTTCTGGGACAACTTGTACACAAAAGTGTGGCCACACAATGTTGCCACTGTTCTGGGACAACTTGTACACAAAAGTGTAGCCACACAATGTTGCCACTGTTCTGGGACAACTTGTACACAAAAGTGTGGCCACACAATGTTGCCACTGTTTTGGGACAACTTGTACACAAAAGTGTGGCCACACAATGTTGCCACTGTTTTGGGACAACTTGTGCACAAAACTGTGGCCACACAATGTTGCCACTGTTTTGGGACAACTTGTACACAAAAGTGTGGCCACACAATGTTGGCACTGTTTTGGGACAACTTGTAGACAAAAGTGTGGCCACACAATGTTGGCACTGTTTTGGGACAACTTGTAGACAAAAGTGTGGCCACACAATGTTGGCACTGTTTTGGGACAACTTGTAGACAAAAGTGTGGCCACACAATGTTGGCACTGTTTTGGGACAACTTGTAGACAAAAGTGTGGCCACACAATGTTGGCACTGTTTTGGGACAACTTGTAGACAAAAGTGTGGCCACACAATGTTGGCACTGTTTTGGGACAACTTGTAGACAAAAGTGTGGCCACACAATGTTGGCACTGTTTTGGGACAACTTGTAGACAAAAGTGTGGCCACACAATGTTGGCACTGTTTTGGGACAACTTGTAGACAAAAGTGTGGCCACACAATGTTGGCACTGTTTTGGGACAACTTGTAGACAAAAGTGTGGCCACACAATGTTGGCACTGTTTTGGGACAACTTGTAGACAAAAGTGTGGCCACACAATGTTGGCACTGTTTTGGGACAACTTGTAGACAAAAGTGTGGCCACACAATGTTGGCACTGTTTTGAAGACTGAACTTAGTCGTAGAGTAGGCATGCTGTGCAAGTGCCTCAAGGCCGCAGCACACTTGTAACACCCGACGCCATTCCACGCTTGCTTGTTGGTCAAATGACGAAAATAGCTCAATGTGATGTGGCCAATGAGTAAGCTTCATTGAGGTTGCGTGAGTGGTGTGTTATAAGTCTGTTACCGCCCTTTACAGTTGCCGCATAATTTATCCGTAAACTATTTATTATTAGTTTTATGTAAGTATATGTAGTATGCTATGCGGTGGGCGGGGCCTGTATATTTAAATAAATAAAGTTTTTCACTTGCATGTGTGTGTTTGATTTTGTTTTAACCGCACCAATGCCGCGCTTCGCCACAGAGTACTCACTGCGTGCCTCGCCCGCCGCTGTAGCTGTACTGCGCAGTCGCGTCGCGGTAGGTACTCTGTAGCTGTACTGCGCAGTCGCGTCGCGGTAGGTACTCTATAGCGCCGAGCGCCGGCGACAGACGGCCGTCTACTACAATGACAGCGGACCCCCCCCCCCCCCCCCGCGTATTATTTATTCGGCACTTAATATTCTTCAGTTGTCTCGATATTTGTTAGTTTTTTGACCCTTGAGTGACATCACACTGTCAGCAGCAAACGCAGCGCGAGCAGGCAGCCGCCCGCCAGCTTTTTTCTTTTAAAAACAACTTCTGTTATATCTCAGAGGGTTAGGTTATCTATTACTTACAGTTACAGCCCGCGCGCGAGTGCTCGTCGCCGCCTGAGGCGTGCGGCGTGCGGCGTGCGGCGTGCGAGCGGTGACACGGGGCGCGATTGACAAGATTGGCAAACTGAGTTAGCTCAGCCTTTCCTTGCCGGCGTCACCGCTCACGTACTCGGGCGGTGACGCGCACTGCGCGCGGACTATAACCACTCTTGAGTTGCTTTGCAGTTTGGCAGAGGTAATATATAGCGTGACTGGTAACTAGTGACCGATACTTAAACACATGATTTTACACATGATAACAAGCAACTTTTACTATGGCACCAATCCTGAAATCGCGAAAAAAAAATCAGCTGGTCCCTACTACATTTTGACGAGTTATGCGAACATAAATGTAAGGAAGAGCTGGTTTTTTTTTTTTTAAATCAGCTCTTCCTTACATTTATGTATATTTACATTTACCATTTTTCATTTTTTTATTTTTTACATTTATGTGTATTTTTTTTGAAAAAAAAATCAGCTCTTCCTTACATTTATGTTCGCATAGGTAACTCGTCAAAATGTAGAGACCAGCTGATTTTTTTTTCGCGATTTCAGGATTGGTGCCATAGTAAAAGTTGCTTGTTATCATGTGTAAAATCATGTGTTTAAGTATCGGTCACTAATTACCAGTCATCCTATATATCCTGTAAAAAAAAAAATATTTCTGTGAATAAACACTTCATTTTTTGACTGGAACAGTGTGTGGTCGGTCAGTCATTAATTGCATAATTATAATAAATTGTGCAGAACTTACATAACAAAACTTGGGTGTACTGTAGGTACACCCAAGTTTTGCCACACTGCTGCCTAACTCTCCGGGGAGCACAGGCGTCTACGTATGTACACACATATGTCTACATATGCGAGGGTGGCGATGTTTGTATGTACAGGGTGGCGCATGTTTGTGTGTACAGGGTGGCGCAAGAGAACGTGCATATTTAAAATACATATTAACTAAATAAAATATACATGGATATGTGACGTAACACTATGAGCAATTTTTTATTAATTACATATGGCGGCCTCTCGGGGGCGGCGCTCCTCCAATGAAAACGGTCCTTCTTACATAGCAGCGCGGCGACTGTTTTGCTCTGAATACGGATTGCGACAAATTCGTGAAGCTCCGAGTGCAAATTTGATTAACATTTGGGTTAAACGTTTAGAAGAAACAGGTTCAACATTTAAGCCATGTGCTATAAAAGTCGAGCAATATTGATCAGCTCAAAGAGGACATCCGGAATGAAATGGTTACAATCACACCAGCAGTATTGAAGAAAGTTTTTACGAACCGCCGCTCGCGATTGGAGGAGTGCCGCCACGAGAGGGCCAGCATTATTTAGATGATGTAATTTCTAAAAAATAAACTGCAATTAATAACAAATTGCTCAATAGTGTTACGTCACATATCCATGTATATTTTATTTAGTTATGTATTTTAAATTTGCACGTTCTCTTGCGCCAGCCTGCATCAGAAATTATTGTGTGTTGACTTCCAGGCAGATGCCTACGTACGGAAGAGTACAGAGTTGATTTCAATTATTACATTGTATGTGACCGCCTCGCGCACATCCGTCCCTGAATAAAGCAACAGTGTGTAACAAGGAGATTGAAGATGTCGATGTTGCAGGTGGAGCTTCCCGCGGCGGAGCAGCCGGGCGCCGCCGCGTCCTCCGCGTCCGCGCCCTGCAGGTAACTCGGCCGGCCAGCGCCCCCGCGCGCCGCCCGCCCGCCCTCACGCCTGTCCCTTGCAGGCGCCTGGCCGAGAGCACGCCGGACCTGGTGCTGGACCTGCCGGCGCGCGCCGCGCCCGCCGACGCGGCCGACACGTTCCTGCACAACCGCGACACGCTCAAGAAGCGGCCGCGTCGGCCCGACGAGCCGACCGCGCCCGAGCCGACGCCGGCGCCCGGCAGCCCGGCGCCGGCGCACGGCAGCCCGGTGCCGGCGCGCAACACGGCGCGCGTGGCCGCCAAGTTCGCGGAGCTGACGCTGACGGGCGGCTCGCTCAAGCCCGCGCTGGCCGCCAAGCCCGCGCTACTGCGCCGGCCCACGCCGCACCCGCAGCACTCGCGCCCCCGCCGGCCCCGCGGCCCCGCCCGACCCCGCGCCCGACCCCGGCCCCGCCTGCTAGCCGCGGGGCCGGCCGTGGCGCGCGATACGTTTGTAAGAACATAATCTTAAACTATGTCATTATTTTTTATACGCGCCGCGGAAGAACACGAAAGTGGCCGTCAGTGCTTTCATCGACCCGCAGTGTATGGACGAGCTGTAGAGTTCGCGTCGATACGTACGTATTTTTTTAAGTAATTTTAAGCCGTCGAATGAGGCTAATATTGTGTAGGTGCACGTGTACTGCATTGGTTTGGTAATTAAATAAAGGTAAACAAATAACCACGTGACGTGGTTAACCGACTAAACGCCATACCAGTCGCTTCAGTTGTCATGCTTGTTCCTTACGCTGCTTGTAATAAGGTTCAATGTAGAATGTGGGCTGTATGAGATAATAAAAATACGTGTCGTCGATTCAACGTTTCATTGCAGACTAAATATGCGCTAACGAGTAGACAATGCTACGTCACAGCTGTACTCTTCAACTTGGCAACGTTACGACAGAATTATAACGTTGCTAAATTGAAGAGTACAACTGTGACGTAGCATGACAACTGAAGTGACTGGTGTTACGTTTAGTCGGTTAACCACGTCACGTAGTTTTTGTTGTTTACCTTGATTGTATCACCCAAACCAATGGAGTACAGCGCAGTCCTCGCGCGGCGTCTTGCGTCTTGTCGAGTATTGAACAGGAGATAATATACGTTTACTGCTGTGAATGACAGTTTAGAAGTAGATACCTGGTTGTGACGGCGAGACGACGCCGGCCGGACCCGGCGGCGCGCGGCGGTCGCGGCGCGTTCGTCCGCGGCGCATTATACAATGTACTCGGATGTGCTGCATGTATACCTTATGATAACCTCGTACTCAATAAACCAGTATTACGCACTACATGTGTTCTTTACTAACCTCGACCTCAATGTAACAGTATCGTTGCGATACCGATGTAACAGTATCGTTGCGATACCGATGTAACAGTATCGTTGCGATACCGATGTAACAGTATCGTTGCGATACCGATGTAACAGTATCGTTGCGATACCGATGTTCAACTCGTCCGGAAAAAGCAGAAAAAAAATCTACCCTAAGGTGGACATAGAGCGGAATAATAAGGCCGGCTACACACAGTCGGGATTCCGATTCGGAATTCCGTTTCGAAAGCAGCAAATCCATTCATAATCTAGGTCTCCGTTCAAAATTTCGCATGGTAGTCTGTGCACGATTCTGTATGGATTGCTGCCTTCGAAATTCCGAATCGATATTTTGAAACGGGTTTCCGTTTCGGAATTCCATTCCGAAAATTGGTAATTTCACAAAAACTTTGGATGTCGATCGATCGTTCCATATAGGGATCAAATCTATCCAGTGGCGGTGGAGGCAGCGTAGGCAGCGCCTCGCCTTCAACCCGCCTACTTACTATGCATACCTACCACCTACATCATAATAAACAAACTTAGTGTACAATACAATCATTTTCTATTAAATAAACTACCTATAATATAAAAACCTACTCCAAAAGACTGGTGGTGTACGGCGTGCGGCGTGCGGGTGCCCGAGCGCATGCGCGGCGCAGGCGGCCGGGTCGCAACACCGCGCGAAGCTACTCCGAGCGTTGGCTGAAGTTGTCCAACGAAGGAACTTCCTGCCATTCATTTTGTCAAGCCGCGAAACGCGTTTGTTTTTGTGATTGATAATATTATTGAAATAACATATGTTTATATAAGGTACTATAAAAATATCTGCCACGGCATCAATGGGAGACAGTATTTTGTCCAGAGATTACAGTAGTGAAGAAAGTTTGTACCCCGGAATAGTTAAATCAATTTGAGAAAATAAAGTAATTAAATAAACATTTACTCTATTCTGCATAACGTGGTCCACAAACTACGCGCGATGTGTCGCTTCGGCAATGAAAACAATTGCTATCTCTCTCTGACTATTCTTGAATGAACACCGAAATCAGCTGAGTGGCGTGTGCGATGCTAACGGTTACAGTACGGGCGCCATCGGGGAAGTGCGCGGGAAGCGGGCGGGGGAGTAGCATTCCTAGAAGGTCCCAAATTATTGCGCACGGGTTGTTACTCTCAGTTTGAATCATTCTCAAGCCTCTTGTTAATAGGCTTGAGAAAGAAAAAAAAACATTCCCGTCCTGACTAAAAATAGCGATAATTAAACCAATATCTAAAGCAGGTGGAAATTCCAGTGACCCTAGCCAATACAGACCAATAGCACTCCTTCCAGCATTCTCAAAAATATTGGAAAAAGTAGTTACCAAACGTGTGTAGATTCTTAGAAAAATACGACGTATATTAAATATATTAAAGACAAAAACTATGCAACAGGTCTCCTGCTTGACATGACTAAAGCCTACGACAGAGTGTCACACTCGATCCTGTTAACGAAATTGAATGGAGTTGGCATCAGGGGAGAGGCACTTGATTGGTTAAAATCGTATCTTAGTGATAGGAAACAGTGTGTACAGATAGAACACCTAGATGACAAGACCTATGTGTTGCAAAATGTGTGCTCGAATATATTAACCACAAACTGGTCCATTCCACAAGGTAGTGTAATAGGATGTATACTTTTCCTTATCTACATTAATGACCTACCAAAAATATGTGACCATCTATGTGTGTTGTTCGCTGATGACATCTCCGTACTCTTTAAAAGCCCTACTAACAACCTACAATATAACTCCCAAATTACTGAAACGTTTAACCTTATAAAATGTTGGCTTCAGAATCACAATCTTGAAGTAAACAACAAAAAAACTAAAATCATACAATTTAAACCAAAAAACAAAAAAATTAACTTAAAAAATATAACAGACACTATCCAAATTGAAGAAGTTGAAGAATTCAAATTATTAGGTACCTATTACATTAGAATCTCATTTGAATTGGAAAAAGCATGTCGAAACAACCAAAATAAAACTGTCACAATTTTCATATGGACTTAGTGTGCTAAAGTCTAATACTAAACTAGGTGTGCCCTCTCTGCATACTACGCATGCGCCTACGCGCGGCTACGCTACGGTATCGTCACGTGGGGACACAGTGTGGACGCGAATGATTTATTTATTGCACAAAAGAAATGTATGCAAATATTATTTCAAATAAAACCTAGAGAAAGCTGCAAACCCCACTTTATAAAAGAAAACATGTTAACTCTGCCCTCCATTTATATATTAGAAATAGCCACTTTTGATAAAAGTAACCTAAAACTGTTTAATTTTGACAAGAATGAGCGTCGCAAAAACAAATTAATTCTACCAGCACCTAGACTACAAATGTACAAAAATAGCCCAGAATACCGAAGCATACAAATATACAATAAATTACCTGAAAATATACGGTCCACGGAAACAACACGTGTATTTAAAGCCAGGTTAAAGGCATTACTGTTAAAAAATGTTACTACAGTATCCAAGAATTGATGGAAGATAAATTATTGTAAAAACAGACTTCAAATATGTATCTGTGTGTTAATTATAATATTTTATGTATATAAAGCTAAATATAAGTTGAATATAATATTTAATTGTGAAAGTTTATACTGTGATACTAACTACATGTAATATTATTAGTTTTAAGTTGTCTCGCTGCGCCCTAACAGGGTCATGTACCGACTCACTAGTTTAAGTTGTCTCGCTGCGCCCTAACAGGGTCATGTACCGACTCACTAGTTTAAGTTGTCTCGCTGCGCCCTAACAGGGTCATGCACCGACTCACTAGTTTAAGTTGTCTCGCTGCGCCCTAACAGGGTCATGTACCGACTCACTAGTTTAAGCCTAGCGTGTAACTATGGTTGTGTACATTGTGCATTAAATAAATAAATAATCCATTGCTCCATTCGAAAAATGCGTCTGCACAACAACGTAACTAACGCAATGAATGTTGTTGAACTGTTAAAATGAAACCCATTGCTACTGATAGTGAGTCACGCAATTACCCCGCAGTTCGTAACTATCTAACCTGCTAGGTAGGTACGCGATAATACGCAGGCAAACAAGTGTTTTAAAAGTGCACTTACTTCTTGTTACCAACGCTATTATATATTATGTACTCTGCCTATCTGCCTCCTACTTGTGCTTGTGTCAATCTTTCCGTGCTTCTCTCTGTATAAACTTTCTCCTTCTGTTCTTCGAACTTTATACGTGTACGTGTGGACCTTGAACATCAGAGCCTATTAGTGAAATACCGGCTTTCATTCATCACCCGTACGTACCCACTTCATTGGTGACCCCGAAAGAACACCATGGATGAGCTTCAAGGACGCGACGCGAAAGGTCGAAGCAAGGACGCCCCGAGCTACGATATATGCCGCGTCGCTGTGCGGGTACCCCCGCTTTATCGGGAAAAGTGATGCGCACAGCAAAGGAGTGGAACTCTCTGCCTGCGTCTGTGTTTCCGAACGCATACAACCCCGATCTCTTCAAAGTGAGAGGTGAGAGTGAACAGGCTTCTTCTGGGTAAGCTCGCTCCATCGTCGACTTTGTCTCTATCACCTCTGACCTAGACTAGCTAGAGTCAAGAGCAAACCTATCATAAAAAAAAACCGGCGTTATGGTTTGCGCAGCTGGAGAGCCAGTTCGTGCTCGCGACCATCACGGCCGATGCCACGAAATATCACCACGCTATTGGAAGCCTAGACCCCGTATACGCGTCGGAGGTGGAGGATATTATCACGGCACCTGCAGCGCCGGACAAGTAAGAGCGGCTACAAAGTGAAGAGGTTATCTGCGTCGAGAGAAAAGAAGGTACAGCAGCTCCTGACTGATACTGATACTGACTCATGAGGAACTAGGCGACCGCAAACCCTCGCAATTCTTGCGACACCTGCGCCACCTGGTGGGACCGAGCGTACCAGAGGAGTTTTTACGAACTATCTGGACCAGCCATCTGCCGAGCAGTACGCAGACTATTATTGCTTCGCAAGCTAAGGCGAGCCTAGAGGGAGTGGCCGAGCTGGCAGACCGCACACAGGATGTAATGCCAGCAACACCGCAAGTAGCAGCGACAACAAGTCAGATGGCGACACCGGGAGCAGCGTGGACCAGACGAGCGGTCAAGTCGCCGAACTCACACGGCAAGCTCGGCAAGCTCTCACGTCGCAGGTCGACAGGTTATCCCGGTCGAGGCAAAGGTCCAGCAGAAGCGACAGTCGGGGACGTTCACCTTCTAGAAGGTCAACAGGAAATTCCCAAACTGCTGGTACCATTATAAGTTCGGCGATAAAGCAACGAAGTGCGTGAAGCCCTGCGACCGCCGACCAGTCGGGAAAAGCAACAGGCAGTCGATAATGGCGACCGGCGACTGTCATAGCACTGTTCGCTTATTTTTTATTGACCTGACACCAAGATGCAGTTCCTCGTCGACACCGGTAGTGACGTCTGTGTTTACCCAAGGTCAGCAGTGAAGTGAGTGAGTTGTGTGCAGTGAGTGTTCATGCTGTTTTATGAACTATTACACAATGAAACTATAAACGCTGACAAATATTCAACCCAGCTCACCAAACTATCTGCTGCTATCAAGAATAACGACGAAGACGAATCAAAGTAGTTTTACTACACGATAAGGGCGCTTTCAATTTATGCGTTTCTTGACGGCCTGCTGCGGTGCCGAAGCGGTGCGTTAGTCGTACAGCGCACGGACGATCCTTTTTTTTCACACAAAACGCGCGGTGCGGCAACAGTGCGGCGCCGGTACCGCGAACGCTCGACAACAGGACGGCAACGTCGCAAGCATCACGTGTTCATTTCGGTGTTCAATAGTGCGGTGAATAGTCGTCAGAGCAGTAAAATTCGCTTTCAATTTAAGCGTTCGGTGCCGGACTGCTACCGTACTGCAGCGGCCCGATAGCGAGATATAACCTGCGGCACGGTAAGCGTGCGGCAGCGGTCCGACACGAAACGCATAAATTGAAAGCTCCCTAACGCTCGACCTCACGTTGCGTCTGCCGTTCGCCAACAGTTGGAGAACTTGGGCTGGGAGACGATACCCCACCCACCTTATTCTCCAGACCTCGCCCCATCAGACTGTCATTTGTTTAGAGCCCTGAAACAACATTTGCGGGGTAAACAATTTAATGATTTCTTGGATGTAGAGGCGGAGTTGAACAACTTTTTCGAGGCACAGCTATCAGAGTTCTGGGCGAAAGGCATCCAAACTTTGCCGGCTCGTTGGCAAGAAGTCTTAGATGCTAATGGTGATTACATCACTGACTAAGTTTTTGAAAATATAAAACGTAAACCAAGTGTCTCATTACTTTTGTGCCAACCTGATATTATTTATAGCATATGTACGTATCTGTGTATCTATTATAGTATATTGTACTTATATACTTTTTATTTGCACCTAGAACAACCCCATTTAATGTCCATAAAATCACTGTCCATGCCAAGGTTGCCTGGAAGAGATCGCAGGATGCGATAAGGCCACCAATTGTATGTTTTGTAGTTTATAATTTATCTATAAGTAATGTATAATCTGGTGTACATAAAGTATATATAAATTAATAAATAAGCTAATGTCCAATTTCGCTGCGTGGGCGCCTCGTGGCTGGACGGATGTCAACGTTGCAGTTTCTAAGCGCTCGGCGTGAACTGAAGCAATTGCAAGGTCGGCCATATCCATTAGGGATCCGTACTTAACACCTCCACCCGCAGATCAGCAACTATTTGATCATGTTGAGAGAAAACGGTGCTGGGACTTCATCTCGTTGCCTGCTATCTCTGGTCACATCTTCAGATTTATGTGTCTTAAGAGTTTTCTGCTTCTCCTTGTCGTCTGCTCCAAGGTTCCAGCATTTGTATCTGCGGCTTATTACCAGATTTGTAGCATCAGGTGACATGACAGCTCACTGCAGCAAACTTACGTGAAGTGAGCGTCAATAGTCTATATTTGTAGCATCAGGTGACATGACAGCTCACTGCAGCAAACTTACGTGAAGTGAGCGTCAATAGTCTTATATTTGTAGCATCAGGTGACATGACAGCTCACTGCAGCAAACTTACGTGAAGTGAGCGTCAATAGTCTATATTTGTAGCATCAGGTGACATGACAGCTCACTGCAGCAAACTTACGTGAAGTGAGCGTCAATAGTCTTATATTTGTAGCATCAGGTGACATGACAGCTCACTGCAGCAAGTTGTCAAGTGAGATTGTACAGAATAGGCACCTAGGCTGTTACCCATAGGGTGATCAAATGATGGTGAAACAAAATCAAGTATTCGGTGGGATTCGTAACTTTATTAATATTTTGTACATATTATCATCGAACAAGCATAAATTTACATTTAACAGTTAGCTACTAATTTGATCAAATACGCCAATTTCTTCTCTATCCCACACAAGTGTAGGCGTTGCGGCAGCACGCGGCGCGGGGCGGAGCCGGCGCGGCGCTGCAGGCCCGCACCTGTGTGCAGCACGCGGCGCGGGGCGGAGCCGGCGCGGCGCTGCGGGCCCGCACCTGTGTGCAGCACACAATTAGTAACAAAAGCGATTGACTGTCTTGACTTCTCTTAGGGTGGACAGGTTACAGCCATAGAGCAATACAGAACAACTGGGTTCTGACTTCTGCCCCGTTGGTATCGTAGTCGCAAGCGCGAATGCTGAGCGTAGGGTCCTGGGTTCGATTTCCAGGTCGGGCAAAGTGTTATTGGGTTTTTCTATTAGGAGTATATTGTTATTAATAGTCCTAAACATGGTGCTGTTCTTAGAGATATCATGTCCTAGGCAGGAGCTGCCACAAAAGTTCTAGGCAGGAGCTGCCACAAAAGCAGTTTGGCCGACCGAAGTCACGCTCAGTATGTTACTGTAGCGATCTGCCGGGCTGCCACGGCAGATCGCTACGCGTGTGGTGTGCATGGGGCGATTGTCTATCAAATCAAACGCCGGAGTCCCATAATATTGTTTTATAGCTTATAGGAAGCACGTTACATTTACAACGTAATACTAGGAATGCATCAATATAAAACAACCTTACAGTTGTTTTATCTCACGAAAGCGGGTGAGCCATACTTGTAGTTGTAATGCGTATAGACACGCGCTCTTGTGTGCGTAACTACAGGTAGCGTTAGCAAGCTCATCGCTAATGAAACAAATAATAAAGTTAAGTATTAGATTTTTGCTACGTATAGATAAGACATGGTACAATAAAATATAAACTTATATTCAAGAAACATTTAATTTTAGCAATATTTTGAATACAATTTATATGTTATTTAAATTAGTATTTCAAGTAGAATCGTAATTAGACTCTTCTTCAGAGACAGTTTCTTCTTCACTGTCATCTTGTTTTATTATTAATTCAGAATCAGTGTCAAAATATTTCATATATTCAGTTTCTTTTTTAATGACACTATTGCAAGTATTACCTACGCCATGTCTCGCTTGTTATTTTCGTAATACTCTCTTGAATAAGTTGTTCTGTGTTGGTCATATTTTGCTCAACGTTTCTTAAAGCAATGTAGTTTTTAAGGACCCCCCAGATGTTCTCTACGGCATTAAGCTCAGGGTGGTAAGGAGGGAGACGTAATACTTCAAATCCTTTACTTTTTATGTACTCATCGATTTTGTAAGTGATAAAATCACTTTTATGGTTTTTTATTATATCATATAACTCAACTTTGCGCAAATTTGTGTCGAAATGTATGCCCTTAGAAGTGAGCCATTCTTGCATCTCAGATTTTGTTGAGGCTGTCGTCGGCAATTTCTCAGCACGTGTCTTGTGGTACGATGCATTATCTAGTACTATTGCGGAACGATCTGGCAAATTTGGCAGGAACTTTTCATTCAGCCATTTTACGTAGTTTTCAAAACTCATGTTGGAATGGTAGTCTCCAACTGTGGAATTAGCTTTGTAGATTAAGCAAGCGTTCTCAATGAATCCGGCACAGGTTCCAGCGTGTACTAAAATAAAACGAGTACCTTGACTAAGTTTTTTTAAAAATGGAGATGGTTTGTCTTTTTGGGCCCAGGTGTTATCTCGAACATGTGTTGTCAATACGTAACTTTCGTCAGTATAGACAATAGGCCGACCTTGAGAGCGGTATTCGGTTATATTTTTAAAGTATTTTATTCTCCACATCTGGATATCATGCCGTTCAACTAATACTTTCCTGTTGTTATCAGTTTTACGTCACTTATAGCCCAATTTATTTAATAACTTGCGTAGCGTTGCGAGACATCCATCGAAACCAACTTTTTCATTTAAGAGCCTATACTACCTCAGCTAAAATTCACTCTTTATCTCGCTCGCACGATACTGCGCGCGGACTGAGTGAGAGCGGGACTGAGTGCGGTGCTGGGCGGCAGGCAGCGCCGATAGTTTAGGTAATTGCTTTTTACGGTGAAAATAATAGTAATTTAAAAAAAATAAATAAGATAAGACCTGCTTTATAGTTAGTTCAGTAAGTATAAAAAGTTTCATGATCTTATTTGAAGTATTGTAGGATTGCCAACGGTTTATAGTTCAGTTTAGAGGTAACGTTGAGATTTTTTTCTATCGAGAAAATTTTATGGAATCGTGTTTTCGCCAAACATAAGACTTAACATTAATCCTCAACTATACCATATATTTATTTCAAAATTAATGCTGCAGTATTTTCGACATAACGGAGGATCGTGCTAAGCCATTTGAGGTAGTATAGGCCCTTAAGACTGACCTTAGTTTTGCCAATGTTGGAATTTGTTTTTGTAGGATATGAAAATTTTGTATTGTGCTCCGTACAACGTCAGCAGTAAATCCATCAATGTCTACTTTATTTTCTCTATTTCTTCGGTTTTTCATGGGTGACATAAAATTCAAAGATGTACTTGCGATACCTCTTCCTTCTTTTAATAGTTTTTGCACTGTTCTTTCACTTACCCCCGTCGCTGCTGCCGTACGTTTTGTAATATTACGCAAATGTGATAAATCACAATTTGGTTCTCGATGAAGTTCCGTGAATTCATATTCTTCTTTGAGAAAATTATAAATATTTGCAATCATTTGACGAGCCTAAAATAAACAATATATTATTAAAGTCTCGTTTAACATGTTCTTATTAAATTAACTAATACATTAATTCATTACACACAACATAAATACACACCAAACATGAACATTAATTTGCCTTACCTCACTGCGAACAACTTTTCTCCGTTTCTGTCCCACGTGAGGTTGCCACCGGCATGAAATACTTAGCGGCCTGTCCCCCGTGAGGTTGCCACCGGCATTAAATACTTAGCAGCCTGTCCCCCGTGAGGTTGCCACCGGCATTAAATACTTAGCAGCCTGTCCCCCGTGAGGTTGCCAACGGCATTAAATACTTAGCAGCCTGTCCCCCGTGAGGTTGCCAACGGCATTAAATACTTAGCAGCCTGTCCCCCGTGAGGTTGCCAACGGCATTAAATACTTAGCAGCCTGTCCCCCGTGAGGTTGCCACCGGCATTAAATACTTAGCAGCCTGTCCCCCGTGAGGTTGCCAACGGCATTAAATACTTAGCAGCCTGTCCCCCGTGAGGTTGCCAACGGCATTAAATACTTAGCAGCCTGTCCCCCGTGAGGTTGCCACCGGCATTAAATACTTAGCAGCCTGTCCCCCGTGAGGTTGCCAACGGCATTAAATACTTAGCAGCCTGTCCCCCGTGAGGTTGCCAACGGCATTAAATACTTAGCAGCCTGTCCCCCGTGAGGTTGCCAACGGCATTAAATACTTAGCAGCCTGTCCCCCGTGAGGTTGCCACCGGCATTAAATACTTAGCAGCCTGTCCCCCGTGAGGTTGCCACCGGCATTAAATACTTAGCAGCCTGTCCCCCGTGAGGTTGCCAACGGCATTAAATACTTAGCAGCCTGTCCCCCGTGAGGTTGCCAACGGCATTAAATACTTAGCAGCCTGTCCCCCGTGAGGTTGCCAACGGCATTAAATACTTAGCAGCCTGTCCCCCGTGAGGTTGCCAACGGCATTAAATACTTAGCAGCCTGTCCCCCGTGAGGTTGCCAACGGCATTAAATACTTAGCAGCCTGTCCCCCGTGAGGTTGCCAACGGCATTAAATACTTAGCAGCCTGTCCCCCGTGAGGTTGCCAACGGCATTAAATACTTAGCAGCCTGTCCCCCGTGAGGTTGCCACCGGCATTAAATACTTAGCAGCCTGTCCCCCGTGAGGTTGCCAACGGCATTAAATACTTAGCAGCCTGTCCCCCGTGAGGTTGCCAACGGCATTAAATACTTAGCAGCCTGTCCCCCGTGAGGTTGCCAACGGCATTAAATACTTAGCAGCCTGTCCCCCGTGAGGTTGCCACCGGCATTAAATACTTAGCGGCCTGTCCCACGTGAGGTTGCCACCGGCATTAAATACTTAGCGGCCTGTCCCCCGTGAGGTTGCCACCGGCATTAAATACTTAGCGGCGTGTCCCACGTGAGGTTGCCACCGGCATTAAATACTTAGCGGCCTGTCCCACATGAGGTTGCCACCGGCATTAAATACTTAGCGGCCTGTCCCACGTGAGGTTGCCACCGGCATTAAATACTTAGCGGCCTGTCCCACGTGAGGTTGCCACCGGCATTAAATACTTAGCGGCCTGTCCCACGTGAGGTTGCCACCGACATTAAATACTTAGCGGCCTGTCCCACGTGAGGTTGCCACCGGCATTAAATACTTAGCGGCCTGTCCCACGTGAGGTTGCCACCGGCATTAAATACTTAGCGGCCTGTCCCACGTGAGGTTGCCAACGGCATTAAATACTTAGCAGCCTGTCCCCCGTGAGGTTGCCACCGGCATTAAATACTTAGCAGCCTGTCCCCCGTGAGGTTGCCACCGGCATTAAATACTTAGCAGCCTGTCCCCCGTGAGGTTGCCAACGGCATTAAATACTTAGCAGCCTGTTCCCCGTGAGGTTGCCAACGGCATTAAATACTTAGCAGCCTGTCCCCCGTGAGGTTACCAACGGCATTAAATACTTAGCAGCCTGTCCCCCGTGAGGTTGCCAACGGCATTAAATACTTAGCAGCCTGTCCCCCGTGAGGTTGCCACCGGCATTAAATACTTAGCAGCCTGTCCCCCGTGAGGTTGCCAACGGCATTAAATACTTAGCGGCCTGTCCCCCGTGAGGTTGCCACCGGCATTAAATACTTAGCAGCCTGTCCCCCGTGAGGTTGCCAACGGCATTAAATACTTAGCAGCCTGTCCCCCGTGAGGTTGCCAACGGCATTAAATACTTAGCAGCCTGTCCCCCGTGAGGTTGCCACCGGCATTAAATACTTAGCAGCCTGTCCCCCGTGAGGTTGCCAACGGCATTAAATACTTAGCAGCCTGTCCCCCGTGAGGTTGCCAACGGCATTAAATACTTAGCAGCCTGTCCCCCGTGAGGTTGCCAACGGCATTAAATACTTAGCAGCCTGTCCCCCGTGAGGTTGCCAACGGCATTAAATACTTAGCAGCCTGTCCCCCGTGAGGTTGCCACCGGCATTAAATACTTAGCGGCCTGTCCCACGTGAGGTTGCCACCGGCATTAAATACTTAGCGGCCTGTCCCACGTGAGGTTGCCACCGGCATTAAATACTTAGCGGCCTGTCCCACGTGAGGTTGCCACCGGCATTAAATACTTAGCGGCCTGTCCCACGTGAGGTTGCCACCGACATTAAATACTTAGCGGCCTGTCCCACGTGAGGTTGCCACCGGCATTAAATACTTAGCGGCCTGTCCCACGTGAGGTTGCCACCGGCATTAAATACTTAGCGGCCTGTCCCACGTGAGGTTGCCACCGGCATTAAATACTTAGCGGCCTGTCCCACGTGAGGTTGCCACCGACATTAAATACTTAGCGGCCTGTCCCACGTGAGGTTGCCACCGACATTAAATACTTAGCGGCCTGTCCCACGTGAGGTTGCCACCGACATTAAATACTTAGCGGCCTGTCCCACGTGAGGTTGCCACCGGCATTAAATACTTAGCGGCCTGTCCCACGTGAGGTTGCCACCGGCATTAAATACTTAGCGGCCTGTCCCCCGTGAGGTTGCCAACGGCATTAAATACTTTGCAGCCTGTCCCACGTGAGGTTGCCACCGGAAGTCAAGTCTTTTACAAAACATTGCTTTTCCCGAAGCAGGGACGTTAATTGTTGAGGAGGTCTCTTGGTACTTCACCAACAGCTCCACTTCACCATATGCATTGTGACGAGCTTCTATTGCTTAGCCATAATTTTAAAGTAATGGAATCGCAACCCGTGAAATACTTATTATTGAGTTGTTCCAGTGGCCATCTTACCATCCGTGGTCTTCGTCATCAGTTCCTCTTCACCAAATGTTGTTTTCCGAGAGCAAATGTACAAGTTACTATAAAAAATACCAAAATCACTATAGGTGTGCCTATATTGAAGAGTTCCCTCGATTTCTCCAGGATCCCATCATCAGATCCTGACCTGATGACAATGGGACTACCTGGAAAGTATACCCTTTCAAACAAAAAAGAATTTTCCAAATCGGTCCAGCCGTCTTCGAGTAATCCCCCGATTACTCGAAGACGGGTGGACCGATTTGGAAGTGTTTGAACAAGTCTGTTGCGCACACTGTAGTTTTTAGAATTTTTGTCCGTTTGTTGTTTGTCGGGATGTATTTATGTTCCGGATTGGCGCAAAAGCGGTTGATTGAATTTAGAGGAAATTTGGCATACAGATGTTTTAGAACCTGGATTAACACGTAGGGTAGGTACTAATTTGATATATTCCGAAATACACGCGGGCGAAGCCGCGGGCAAAAGCTAGTAACTAAATAATTAAATACAATTTTAAAATATTACATAATGAACTAAGTAAAAAAATATATATATATATGTATACGAGCTTAAAAATTATTTCTCAATTAGGAACTTCTAATATTATAATATGCTTTCGCCACTAAAAAGCTTCGAAGTCTCTTTTTAAATAATGAAAGCGGAAGCTCTGTCCATGTCTGGCAATTTGTTATAAATGACTGGAGCAATGCAGTAGACACTTTTACGCATAAGTGCTGTCTTGGCTGACTTCCGACAGCACACTATTATCGCGTCTATTGCGGGGTACTAGATCTGATAGACGTCTAAAACGACTCGGATTTGTCTTTACATTGCACAGCTACCTCTAATATACAGACAAGGACGCAGGACCAGGATCAATGGAAAAATCTTGAATACAATGTACAATCTAACACTACAATATATATCAAGTATATAAAGAAAAGAAAGAAAAAATGAAATAAAAGAGAGAGCTCCTTGGGCATCAAAAAATTCGCCCGCATCGCTGTCAGTGGGAAAAGTGCCCAAAAGGCTGGCAGCGTTGCCACATTGGATAGCAATGCTTATTCTTTGACCTAAAAATAGGCCAGCCATCTGATCACGTGAAGAGTCGACCAACCGCTTGGCGATATCCCGAAATACTCAATGAGCACTTGGACCCCACGGCCCTAGTGTTTCAACCCCAAACGGCTCAAACATATAGCTCCCAATAAGGTTGTTATATTTGCGCCGTTTGAGGTTTTCTGCACCTGCAGCAGCCGCCCCAGCATGGCCTGCCGTGCTAGGAAGATGGGATGGCGCGAGGGTGTCGACACAGGTTGCATCCCACACTAAAGGCCTACCCAACTTCCAAGGCATTGTGGTCATTCCGTCTGGCCTCTTCCCACCGTCGCGTGCCAAGCCATTGGGTTCTAAAATAGCTGGTGACAAGAGCCCGACGGATGATGTCATTAATGCTGGCGTGCCGGGCCAACCGACCAGCACTTTTGCTGCAAGAAACGCCATGGCGTCCGAGGCGGTCGACTGCTTCACCACTCTGACAGCGATGACGGGCCCCGCAGGGAGCGCCCAGATGCAGACTTGTAGCGAGCCGGAAAGTGGTGTCACCCAGCATAGTGCCTATGTTGGATGACGGTAGGGCCTGAAGCCAGAGGCCCAACTCCCACTCTCCCACAGCCAGCAGGCGGGCACGCTCAGCAGTATTGGTGGACGTATTAATGAGGTTATTCCGTACCAACCTGCAGAGCGGCTCATCCCACTGTCTCTGGGAAGACGGGTTCTCGGGCAGAACCGTATCCGGGCAAGCAATTTTCCCGGCGTTCATCGCATCGGTCAAACACGACACTTCAGAGTCAACCTGAGAAGGGGCTAAGATTTTTGCGGTTAATTTATCGGCGCTGTGGACCGAGGACAGGGACGCCGGTAAGCTTACACTGGAAATTTTGCGGATGCCGAGCCCACCAAAACGAATGGGTAGTGTGGCTTGCAGCCACGCACGGTCATCCAATGCCACATTTAAAATGGATGTTAGAGTATTTTGAATAATTTGATCGATTTTGTCTAAAAGGTGGTCTGCTTCCATAAAGAGGAAGAGCCGAGAAAATAAATAAAATTTGGACCGAAACAGCAGTATCTGCTAAGGGCGAATGCCGAATGTAAATTGATTTTAGAAAGTCTATCCGAAATGTCGTTAAAATGTTTTATTTTTTCGTAAGGTGAAAAACTGTCTTCTAAAATTGGGGAACCTAGGAATCTAGATGCAGTGAACTTTTTTCCAAAACTTTGATATTTGGGGATATTGAATTAAATTTCTGTATAGTCGATCGTCTGTCGGTATTGTCACAAACGTAAATTTCGCATTTTGAGTGATTGAGATCAAGGCCGATGGATTGGAACTGCTGTTTTGGGAATTGGAGATCTTTTAGAACTGTGTCTACGTCACCTCCTTAAGTTCCATCATCTAAATACCACACAGAAATTTAGTTGTTGTATTATGGCGTGGATAGCCAAACTGAAAATGACTGGCCCGAGAGGATCACCTTGTTGGCATCCGACTGCAGATTCCAAAACGTCTCTATATAGTAATTTTGAAGGGTGCCTGTAGCACTGCCACAAAAAACCATAAATTTCCGGTAATTCCTTTTTTGCTTCAGCCAACAAAGTGTCTCTGTTAACTGAGTTGAAGGCGTCCTTAACGTCAACCTTGACGATGACCTCACCTTTACCGGAATTTAAAAAACTGGAAAGGGCATGTACGGCAGCCTCGCTGCCCCGTTTGAATCCAAAGCCAAGCTGTAGGGGCTGGAACTTGTTAGTTACAATTTGCAGCATATTTTGGCTGCCGTACGCCTGTGGGTGCACCCAACGGCAATGGGACGAATTCCGCCGTCCCTCTTGCGCAGGGCACATACGTTGGCCCCGTACGAGACATCGACGACGGCATCATTCACACTGCCATTGAACATCAGCTTAATTAGAGCCGCAAGTTCTTTTAAAAGTGACTTACCAGTTTCCCCGGCGCCTGAACTCAATAAGCCTTTTAAATGCTGAGGAGTCAGGCCGTCGAGGCCGCCGGCGGAACCACTTCGAAAAGAGCTCACGGCTGCAATCAGTTGGGGGGCAGAAACGTTATAAGGTGTCGAATCCGAATCTCGAAGGGGGGGGGGGGCGGAAGGTGAGACCATCCGCAGGCGCCGGATGTTTACTCTCCAGGGCTGAAAGAGTTTCTGGAGAGTAGGGCGCCACCACATCGCTTCTGAATAGTAGTCTAGCCGCACCCCTGATATTACCTTCACTTAGTTTGGATTCTACATTTGTGAACATAACCCCTTTCGTGGAAGGTTATTGAAAACAGGTAATTTTGGATCTAAAATAAGGGACGAATTTTATTAGTTATCTTTAATTTGGTTTGTCAATGTTTTTTAGTTGCCAAATTTTTTGGGACATGCAGAATTCTATAAGGGAAGGTGACTAATTGCTCCCAGGCACTTAGTGAGTTCTCCTGGGTCGCATTACGGAGACATCGTGCCAAACTCAGTGCAATTGACCGTCTCGCGCCCCGGGGAACTCTCTTTAATACCGGGGTAGAATTTTTTAATTTAGCGAGCGTTTTCCACAAACTTTGATCTGGAGTTGTTGGTGTTGGGGATATAGTTGGGAGGCACAAAGATACACTATGACGTTTCTAAACTTGCCGTAGTGTATCCGCAGCCCACGTTCGCCTTTAAAGAAGCGTGGCTGGGAGCATTGGCGACATCTCACCTGGACATCGAGCGATGTGGCAGGTTGACTGGCACTTATTCCGGCGTCGCTACAGCCGGCATTTAACATGGGTATAAAAACACTTACCTAAAAGAAAATACACTTAAATAATTAAAGTATTTACACTGTATACAATTCACGGTACAGACAAGGTAATGTTAATATTTTGTAATATTTTAAAAGTACGGATCACAACTATCCATGGGTTTAAGTTTAAACATCGCTCGAATGCATCTTTTTTGTACCTCGAAGGCGGTCGGGTCTCTCTTTCAGTAGAGTTTCCCCAAAATATGATCCCACATCGTAAATGTGATTCTACTATCCCATAATAAGCAGTAAGAAGAGCATCCGTGTTTATGATAGGTGAGTGATAATGTGCGCAGAGCGTACGCAGACTTACTCGTTTTCTTACATACTAAGTATCAACGTGTGATTTCTAATTCAGTTTTTTATCTATTTCAAGACCCAGAAATTTTGTAGTTTTAACTTCTTCTATGGTATCATTATTATGGTGTATATTTAAGTTAATACTACAGGTTTGTTGTCTAAGCCGGATAACTTTAGTTTTAACTTCTTCTATGGTATCATTATTATGGTGTATGTTTAAGTTAATGCTACAGGTTTGTTGTCTATGCCGGATAACTTTAGTGTTACACCAATTTATTTTTAAATTGTTTGCGTCTGTTTGTTGGCGTTGTTTGTGTTGTTTGGAGTTTACCGTCGAGTTTCCCCAAATAATACTTTACGTTCAGAAGGCCGAAATATCTCTTCATGTTTACTTCAGTTATTAGTTTTCTGCCTTGTAGGTACGAATTAAACAAATTAAGGACATTGCCTCTAATCCCGTAGGCTTCGAGTTTTTTTAAAAGAGGAGCATGATATACCTACAGAGCGAATGCCTGGGTCATGTCGCAAAATATGCCACATACAGGATTCCGGTGAGCAGCATTTTTAATGACGTTGTATATAAAATCATTTATAGCCATGTTAATAGTCCTATGTATACAAAATCCTTTCTGTTCCTCACACAGAATGACATTTGTATCTACGTTACCTACATAATGATACTTTTTATCCCGTTAGCACGTTTCCGTGGGATAATTTCCGACATCCACGCGGGCGAAGCCGCGGGCAGAAGCAGTGATTTATAGTGAACAGCCAAAGCTGGGCACCGTTAATCTGTTAATCAACGAAGTTAACATTTCAAGTAACGGATTCATTTTAAGTTAACTTAAAAAATTGTTAATGGACTCATTAATTTCCGTGAACTTTCCTTAAGTCCGTTAATCGTTGATTTTTAACCGACTTCAAAAAAAGGAGGAGGTTATCAATTCGGTTGTATGGTTTTTTTAATGTTTGTTACCTCAGTACTCCGTCATTTATAAACCGATTTGGAAAATTCTTTTTTTATTTGATAGGACATACTTCCAGATTGGTCCCATTTTTATCAAAGTCTAGTTCTGATGACAAGATCCATGAGGAATTGCGGGAACTCCTCAAATATTATAGGCAAACACATAGTAATTTTGACATTTTCTACAACAAGTCAAGCATTTGCGTTCAGAAAGTATCATTTGGTGAAGTGGAACTGATGGAGTAATAGTAATAGTAATATCGTTTATTTGCATGAAATATGGTGCTTACAGATCTCATAATACAATACAAAGTACTTCATATTCCGCCTACTAAACTCAGCATGCAAATTTAGATTGTGCCATAATTGTAATGAATTAAATAATAATTGTAATAATTCAAATATGCCACGATGGGAAAATGTCAAGAAATTAAAATACAAATGTCAAACTATGAAAATTAGAAATGTTAGAACTATAAAAATTACAATGTGCAAGATAAGCATACAGGAATGACAAAGTTAATTTAATTACATTATTCATGTCTGCAATAAATTCCCCTTCGTATTATAATTCATAAATTCATTAATAGAATAGAAGCAGTTTTCAATAAGCCATGTTCGGAGTCTTTTTTTAAATAGATTCGTTGGTAGTTCTCTAATTATCTTAGGTATCCTATTATATATTTTTATTGCCATTCGACTGGCGTTTTTATGGCAAAATGCTGTTCTACACTTAGGCATCGCCAATCTGGTTGGATCCCTTGAGTGTTTACCTATTTTATATATGTTTACACTATCGGCTTTACTAAATAAGTTAGGGTGTTTTTTTACAAACACTCCCATTTCCAATATGTATAAGCATGCCAGTGATAATAATTTATGCTCTTTTAATATGGGTCTGCATGATTCCAATGGAACTTTACCAAACACAGCTCGTAAGCACTTTTTTTGAACAATAAATGCCCTATCGCTGTCCGTAGAATTGCCCCATATTATTATGCCGTATCTAAGCACAGATGAGACGTAACCATGGTAAGCCAGTAGAGCGGCATTTACTCCAACAGTTTTCCTTAGATTTCTTAGTGCAAATGCAAAGCTGTTTAGCCTGTTGCATATGTTATCTATATGTTTTTTCCAATTGCAATTTTTATCAATAACTATGCCTAAAAATTTTGTATCGTTAACTTCTTCAATGTCATTATCACGCCCAATAATTTTCATTGTTTTATTTGTCATCTTGTAATTACAGAAATTAATATATTTTGTTTTGGAAATATTTACACATAAATTATTTTGTTCAAACCAATCTAGTATGCTTTCTACGGCAGTATTTATTTTGTCATCATGCTGTTCATTTTCATTTTCATTATTTATTACTAATGAAATGTCATCTGCAAATAACACGCATTTATCCTGTGTTACTTTAGGCAAATCGTTCACATACAGAAGAAAGAGCAATGGCCCCACAATGCTACCTTGAGGCACGCCATATGTATTGGCCCTAAACTGAGATTTATAATTTAACACTTCTCTTTCTTTGTTCATACCTAAAACTTCAACACGTTGTTGTCTGTTACTTAGGTAGTCTTTAAGCCAATTTAACGCTTTACCCCTTATTCCGCAGCTCTCACATTTTCTTAACAGTATGTCATGTTTTACAGAGTCAAACGCTTTGCTCATGTCAAAAAATATAGCAGTGACCGGTATTTTCTTATCTATATTCTCGGTAATTAATTTAATGAGTTGATAGCAAGCTAGTGTAGTTGACTTCCCTCTTTGAAAACCATTTTGTTCCAGACTTATTATATTATGTTTATATATAAATGAGACAATCCTATTACACATAGCTTTTTCATATATTTTTGAAATTACCGGAATTAAGGTCACTGGTCGGTAATTATTTAAATCATATTTGTTATTTTTTTTGTACAAAGGCTTTACTACTGAAAACTTCAATTTGTCAGGATACTTTTCTTCAAAGAAACGTAAATTAATCAGATGAGCCAAAATAGGTGACAGTATATCAACACAAGATTTTATAATTTGTGTCGAAATCTCATCATATCCCACAGCGTTGGTATTATTTAATGATGCAATTATTTTGCTTATTTCATTTGGCGTACAGGGTTCTACATATATACTGTTACCTTCATTATTAGTATTAATCGTGGATCTAATCTATTAATCTGGAGAAGACCACAGATGGCCACAGGAACTCCTCAATGATAAGTATTGCACGGGTGGTGATAAAATATCTCGATTAAGATAGTTAAGTGAGAATGACGAAGCCAATTTAAATAAATAGTGTTGATGAAAATGGTACCATCGAACTGATATGATGATGAAGCCGGAAGGTAGGCACCGGAACTCCGTAATAAAACAATGTATCCTAGCCGTGTTTGAGCATATTGGAATTGTCATGATATGCACTCTGGCTGTAAATTATTTTTAACCGACTTCGAAAAATGAGGAGGTTCTCACTCAGTTCGTCGGAACCTTTTTTTTTTAAGTGTGTTCCCCGATTACTTGAAGACGGCTGGACCGATTTGAAAAATTCTTGTTTGTTTGAAAGGGTATACTCTCCAGGTGGCCCCATAGTCATCAGGTCAGGATCTGATGATGGGATCCTGGAGAAATCGAGGGAAATCTGCAAATATTATAGGCAAACCTATAGCGATTTGGGTATTTTTCATAGTAACTTGTGCATTTGCCCTCGGAAAGCACCATTTGGTGAAGTGGAACTGATGACGAAGACCACAGATGGTAAGATGGCCACCGGAACAACTCAATAACAAGTATTTCACGGGTTGCGATTCGATTACTTTAAAATGATTGCTAAGCAATATAAGCTCGTCACAATGCACATGGTGAAGTGGAGGTGATAGTGAAGTACCAGGAGAACTCCTTAACAAAAAAAACAACCGACCTCCGAAAAAAAACACTACAAAGTGAAAAATAACTTTAATTGCGGAAGTCGGTGGCAAAAACCTAAAATACAGATCCAAAGACAGTGTCTTTGTGTCAGAAGAGCGTAGCGAGTGCGCTACGCTCGCTCGGCTCGCGCGCGGTTGGTCACAGTTCTAACCTAACCTAACCCATTTGGTCGGGGTGCCCTGGCTTAGTTACTGCGACCAACTTGGAAGAACCGCGGTCGGTCACAGTTCTAACCTAACCTAACCCATTTGGTCGGGGTGCCCTGGCTTAGTTACTGCGACCAACTTGGAAGAACCGCGGTCGGTCACAGTTCTAACCTAACCTAACCCATTTGGTCGGGGTGCCCTGGCTTAGTTACTGCGACCAACTTGGAAGAACCGCGGTCGGTCACAGTTCTAACCTAACCTAACCCATTTGGTCGGGGTGCCCTGGCTTAGTTACTGCGACTAATTCGGCTACCGCCAAGACCTACCAATCAGGGACGGTTCACAATGTCACGAGTGATAATATCGGACAGATTGTGAACTCTGTCGGTAAGTGCAGGTTCGTTCACAAGTTGACGGTTTGACATGGATAGATAAACTATCGAAAATTAACACGTATTGATTAAGTAATCACTTAAAACTTGTCATATCTTCCTACACGATACCCGCCCTGGACTCACGGTGTTCACAATCATACGGTGACACATAATGTAGATAAGAACGACATTATGGAATCTAAACTAATTTATAAATTTATAAAGAGAAAAGATTTGATTTTTTGCTTGTTTATAATGAATACCAAACCGGCTAAAATTAAAAACCGGATTATTTTTCGGTTTTGTATAAAAACCCGGTTTTCGGTGAAACCGGTTTGAAAATAAGATTTTTTAATTCTTTGTCTAAATGATATTTTTAAACTGCTTGTGAAATTTACGGCGTCTACATCTTGCATCTTTTCAATTATTAAATAGAAACGTATCTATTAAAAAGAAATCAACTAGACTCAACTAAACTAGATTTGCGGGGGAAGCGCAATTTTCAGGTCAGTGTCTGGGTGCATGTTGAACAAAATATGATCCGCGACCGTATCAACTATGTGTTTACAGGATTATAATCATTAGAATCAGCAATACAACACTCTAAGTTCATCAAAATCGGTGACATAGGCAACATTCCATGCAGGCAAAGCCGCGGGCGGAAGCTAGTCGGATATAAATCCAATTTCCATCACGAGTTAAGATTGCACTCAGGCCGTACACGCCGGAGGCCTGAGTGCACGCTCTATTCGAGCGTCGGGCGGGGAGGGCGTGCAGCGTTCATGTTAAACACGTGCTACCCGTAGTGGCCGCCCTGAGTGCCGGCCGAGCGGAGCGTGGGCAGCAGCGGGCTTGTTTGCGTCGAGCGGGGCGTCGCGTGCAAGTTCATGCCGGCCGAGCGGAGCGTGGGCAGCAGCGGGCTTGTTTGCGTCGAGCGGGGCGTCGCGTGCAAGTTCATGCCGGCCGAGCGGAGCGTGGGCAGCAGCGGGCTTGTTTGCGTCGAGCGGGGCGTCGCGTGCAAGTTCATGCCGGCCGAGCGGAGCGTGGGCAGCAGCGGGCTTGTTTGCGTCGAGCGGGGCGTCGCGTGCAAGTTCATGCCGGCCGAGCGGAGCGTGGGCAGCAGCGGGCTTGTTTGCGTCGAGCGGGGCGTCGCGTGCAAGTTCATGCCGGCCGAGCGGAGCGTGGGCAGCAGCGGGCTTGTTTGCGTCGAGCGGGGCGTCGCGTGCAAGTTCATGCCGGCCGAGCGGAGCGTGGGCAGCAGCGGGCTTGTTTGCGTCGAGCGGGGCGTCGCGTGCAAGTTCATGCCGGCCGAGCGGAGCGTGGGCAGCAGCGGGCTTGTTTGCGTCGAGCGGAGCGTGGGCAGCAGCGGGCTTGTTTGCGTCGAGCGGGGCGTGGGCAGCAGCGGGCTTGTTTGCGTCGAGCGGAGCGTGGGCAGCAGCGGGCTTGTTTGCGTCGAGCGGGGCGTCGCGTGCAAGTTCAAACCAGTTTGTGTTTTGCAGCGGTGATACGAGCGTTCTTGAAGGATGTCGTTTGAAGAAATAATTTCAGAAATACAAAATAAACCTGAAATATGGTTATCTTCGCATTCTTTATATAAGAACAGAATAGTTAAAGCAAGAGTGTGGAGGGAATTAGCAATAAAACTACACATTGAAGGTAAATATCGTTTTAATAAGTCTTATTGCTAGATAGGTAGCTATATTACGTACGTTTATTTATGTAGGTACTTTACAAATTCATTCTATTTTGCCAAAAGTAATCCGAAAATTGCTGTCTAATATTTCTTGCGGCCAAACTAGAACTGTTATTTCGCCTGTCGCGATGGGATGATATTCCGGCGCCTGTACTTGTGTGGTAATTGTTATCATCGCGAACAACCCCCTCAAGGTCACGTATGATATTATGTAGAATGCACGTTGTTTTTATAATTAGACAAGCATTTTCTGGGTTGGTTTCTATGGGTTTACTTAAAATGCGCCACTTTGCATATATAATGCCAAAAGTACATTCAATGCGCTTACGTGCACGTGAGAGACGTTTGTTAAAATACTCACTTTGTGTGTCCAAATTTCTTGATGGAAATGGTCGCATTATATTCTCTTTTAAGGGATATGCTTCATCAGCAATAAGAACATATGGTACACGTATTGCTGTCCCAGGTATAACATCCGGTGATGGGATATGAAGCTGTCCATTCTCCATCAGTCTATTAAACGTTGAATAGTGAAAAGTGCCTCCATCGCTTTGTTTACCCTTTCCTCCCACTTCTATGGCGATAAATTTTTTGTTTGCATCTGCTACGCCTTGTAAAATTATGGAAAAATAATTCTTATAGTTGTAATATGAAGAGCCAGACTTAGCTGGACATTTTACTCTGCAGTGTTTACCATCAATAGAACCAATGCACATCGGAAACTGCCATAGTCTGAAATAATCACTGGCTATCTTCTTTAAGTCCTCTCGTGTTGGATGTGGCATATGAACATAAACCAGTTCCAGCCATATGGCAGAACAAGTTGCATATACTATATCTGCTACTGTAGATTTGCCCATACGAAAACTAAAGGCCAATGATCGAAAAGAAGTTCCCGTAGCGAGATACCTGTGATCAAAGTATTAAATAATAATAAAAAATAATAATTAATAAACAGCTGTGAGCTTTATGTATATACGTAATAAATTAAAGTATATACATTTTTTTTTACAGAAGATTTATTGAAGAAACGTTGGAAACATTTAAAGGACCAATATAGAAAAGAGCTGAAGAAGCAACCAATTCTCAGATCTGGATCAGAATCCGAACCCTGGGAATCGACATGGCAATATTTCAATTTAATGTCATTCGCAAAAGATGAGTTAATACCTGCGTCGTCCAGCGGCAATTTAAGTAATAACGAAATAGAGACACTTGAAACTGAAAATATAGAGACGCATAGTGATACTGAAATGATGGCGCCTGCATCACCTGTACTATCTCAAGCTATACCGTCACCAATTGGCTCTTCGGCATCTCAGACATCGTCACCATTCAGAAAACGTACAAATATCAGAGACGATATGTTGGAAATAGAAAAAAAGAAACTATTATTAATGGAAACTCGTTTAAAAGACAACCAAGAAGAAGAAAAATTAAAAAATGATGAAGACTTTCTATTTCTTAAAAGCATACTACCTAATATGAAGAAATTGTCAGATTTGCAAAAATTACGTTTTCGTGGAAAAATTAACGATTGGCTTATAGAAGCTTTTACAGAAAATGAACGTGCTTATTATCAAAATCAAGCATATTATTCTGGCCCTGGTACAAGTGGATCTACTCGTGGTTACTATACTCAACCAGACGTAACAGAGTTGACAGTAGAATTAACTCAGAATACTGCTAATATGTAATATTATAATTTTAGTTTCTTTTAATGACTCTTATGAATACAATATACTTCTTAAATTTTAATAAATATTAACATTTATTTTGCTTACCTTATTGCCACTACAAGTTTTTCTGTGGGAGTAATCGAATCTGATGTGTGAAAATTAGTACTACTCAATTTTAATCTTGATTCAATTCTCTGTAATATGTAATCAAAAGTTGCCACTGTCATCCTTGTATACTCATGAAATTTATCTTCATTCACCCTTAATGTTTCAAATAACGTAGAAAACTCTCCAAATTGTTTTCTTTGCTTCACAATGTTACTAGGACCTTGTCTTGACTCATAATTAAATTTTAGCCACAAATTTTCTTCTAAATACATATCAATAATATCGTACGACGCAGACGCCATGATCGACACAAACGACCGCCACCACAAACGCTGAGCGTGCACTGAGGCCACTTAAAGAACGCGCTTTCGACCGCTCTTCCCCGCTCCGCCCGACGCTCGAATAGAGCGAGGAGTATTAGTGTTCTGTGGCGTGCACTCAGGCCGTACATATTAGGCTACGCTCTCTTTAAAACGCCAGACGCTACCGACAGCGTGCGGTGACGTCACGACGGACGCCCGACACGCCGCGCGCCGTGCGAGGGAGACCGCGCCCGAGTGTTTACGAACATAGCGTTCGGCCGTCGTCGGGCGGTCGGCGTGTGGTCGGATACACCGCACGCAGCCTTACTAACGAACTTAACTATTTGGTTAACGGCGCCCAGCAGTGTCAACAGACTGACTACGGAAGTTGTTGGGCGACAAGCAATGGATATGTTTTGTGTGTGAGGGGCGGAGGTACTCACCTAAAGTGTAATCGGGAGTCTTTATAATTAGGCTGTGAGTAACCGTCGGAGCCAAGACTCGTCGTCAGCACCGGCGCCGTCCCGAGGTGCAGAGGGCGGTCGCGCGGAGGCGCCGGCGGCCGCGCGCAGCGCCGGCGCGCGCTAGTAGCGCAGGCAGTGGTCGTGGTGCATGCCGTGGTGCAGCGGCGCCGCGTTCTCCTTGTCGCGCGCGTAGTGCGGCGCGCCGGGCGCCGCGGCCGGCGCGAACTCGGCTGGCAGCGCCGGCGGCTCGTACTCGTCGCCGGAGCCGTCCGACGCCTCCAGGTAGCCGAAGAGCCGAGCTGCGCCCGCGGCGCGCACCTCGCGCCGCCGCCCCGCGCCCCCCGCCGCCGCGGCGCCGGCCGGGCCCGCGTCCGGCGCCGGCGCGGCGCTCTGCCCGAACGTGCCGCCGGCCGCGCGCGCCACTCCCGCGGGCACCTTCAGGTTGCGGCTCTCGATGTGGCTGCGGGGAGACGGACCGGGCGTTAGATCGCGATGGCTGCGCCTGCGGCGCCTCGTAGCTCGGACAGGTACTGACTGTGCGTCGCGCAGGTGCTGCGCCAGCTGGAGCTGGTCGTCGGCGAGGAAGGGGCACTTCGCGCACGCCTTCTTGTTGTGCACCTTGTGCACGTGCGTGGCGAGGCGTTCGGCGCGCGCCGCCTTGTACTCGCACAGCGCGCACGCAAACGGCTTCAGGTGCGTGTTGAGGTGGCGCTTGAGGCACCAGTTGTCCACGCCCGACCACGCGCAGTAGCAGCACGCGTAGCGCCGCTCGCCCTGCATGCGCACGCGCCACTCAATATTTAATCAAAGTTACGTGTACACAAAACTGAACTTTGACAGACATGGTATTCATGGGTCATGACAGCGTGAGTCAAAAATCGGACACAAATGGTAGTTGTTCAAGGTTTTAAATCTCAGATAAACGTTATACCATCAGGAGTACCACAGGGGCCCGTTGTTCTTTGAATGTTAATAAAGAAATTTAATATCTTTACACCTATTAAATTTACAAGAAACAAAAAGACCCACTGACGCAATGTACTCAAGTAACAGTATACTACACCCAGAAACAGTCAGAACTGTCCTGGATTCGCAGCGACCGTACGGTCGTTGTGCGCGACTGTCGCGTGTTGTAGCGCGACTGTCGCGTGTTGTAGCGCGACTGTCGCGTGTTGTAGCGCGACAACTCGGCCATTTAGGGATCCAAAAGTCATAGTAGGTAACAGCTTTGAACTGCATCGTTCACAGTGTGTTGGGGTGTGGAAGTCGAGTATGGAATCCGACTTATGATGTCTACTCTAGTATATTATAGCGAGTTCAAAAATGATTTCTGTACCAACTATCTTATGTTAATAAGCAATGCAGAAACCTCAAATCCTATGTATGACCACTTTATGCTCTCGACGGAAAGCTGCGGATCTCGTAAACCTACTTGTTTAAAATAAATAAAGCCCACGAGATTGTGAAATCTAACTGGAGAGAATTCCCCTTGCTGTCCCGCGCCAGAGCAGGCACTTGTGCAATAGGCGCACGTTTGTGATGCCTCATTGTAGAACAAATGTTAGGTCCTTACATATTAAATTGGCGTTTTGTACGGGAGGAATATAGTCATTTTTTTTTTTTGTAAAATATATTTAATTAATCAAAGTATGCGCCGTTGTTATCTATGCACTTTTGCCATCTCATAGGTACTCGTAGTTCATTGATCCCTTTACTAAAAAACCCACGCGGGCGAGAGTCAATATATTCTTTGAAGGCGGTTTGGACTGCCGCATCGGAGTTGAATTTTTTTCCTTCTAAGAAATTGTCCAAATTCCGGAAATAATGATAATCTGTTGGAGCAAGGTCCGGGGAGTACGGTGGGTGTCGCAGACATTCCAATTGTAGTTCATCTAACTTAGTGGTTATTTGTTGTGCAGCGTGTGGTCTTGCGTTTTGTCGTGAAGCAGCAGTGGCCTAGAGCGATTACCAATCTCGGTTGTTTAGCAGCTAGTTCTTCCTTCATGGTTTGCAGTTGCTGACAATAGATATCTGCCGTAATCGTTTTGCCAGATTTTAGAAAGCTATAGTGAACGGCACCGGCGCTAGTCCACCAAACACTCACAAGTAACTTTTTCGGAGTCAATTTTCGTTTAGGGCAGGATTTGGCTGGGTCTCCAGGGTTCAGCCATTGCGACGAGCGCTTCCGATTATCGTACAGTATCCACTTTTCATCACAAGTAATGATTCGATTTAAAATCCCTTCATTATTGTGTCGGTTGAGCAAAGTAACACAGCAGTCGACGCGTGTTTGCAAGTTCGATTCACTCAACTCATGAGGTACCCATCGTTCAAGTTTTTTTACTTTCCCGCTTTGCTTCAAGTGGATTAATACAATTTTAGCTATAGAGGCATGAGGAACAGGGTGTAAAGTTCACTCATCCTCCATAGAAAAGGGAGGATCCTCCGACCAGACGGGCGTTGTGTCTGGTGGGCTACTGCCCGACGCACGGTTGATTGTCGGGATGTTGTATATATGCTAGTCGCGCGGTAAACTCGGATTGCGCGATGCAGGATTTTGCGTGACGTCAGTGTGACGCGTTCCATTGTGGCGATGAAGATATGCCGCCACATATCACTTACCCCAAAGCCTGCAGCTATCTCCGAAGTGCTTTGTGATGGATCCGCTTCCACAATAGCCTTTAATTCTTCATTTTCCACTGGTCTCCGGCCGTCCACGGGGTTGGTTTTGAAGGTCGAAATTTCCAGAACGAAAACGTTGAAACCAAAAACGTACCGTGCTTTCTTTTGCGACACCAGCGCCGTACACATCATTAATCTTTCGAGTTGTTTCTGCAGCACTGGTGCCACGGTAGAACTCGTACTCGTAAATATACCGATATTTCATGTTTTCCATTGTGCGGTAATAAGCGACCCCAAAGAAAAAAATAATGAGGAAAAAACAAATGAATGACTGTTTTCAAAACTCAAATGTACCAGCTAAATGAATTTATAAATTTGAATTTGGAATTCTTAACCAAAGAGGAGATATTTCAGATCAAAGTGGTCAGTACGACAAAACGCTAATTTCATATGTAAGGATCTAATATAAAACAACATGCTCCATTTTATAGAATGTGTTGCGGCTACAACGGCGTGCGGCTCCATTTTATAGAATGTGTTGCGGCTACAACGGCGTGCGGCTGCATTTTATAGAATGTGTTGCGGCTACAACGGCGTGCGGCTGCATTTTATAGAATGTGTTGCGGCTACAACGGCGTGCGGCTGCATTTTATAGAATGTGTTGCGGCTACAACGGCGTGCGGCTGCATTTTATAGAATGTGTTGCGGCTACAACGGCGTGCGGCTGCATTTTATAGAATGTGTTGCGGCTACAACGGCGTGCGGCTGCATTTTATAGAATGTGTTGCGGCTACAACGGCGTGCGGCTCCATTTTATAGAATGTGTTGCGGCTACAACGGCGTGCGGCTGCATTTTATAGAATGTGTTGCGGCTACAACGGCGTGCGGCTGCATTTTATAGAATGTGTTGCGGCTACAACGGCGTGCGGCTGCATTTTATAGAATGTGTTGCGGCTACAACGGCGTGCGGCTCCATTTTATAGAATGTGTTGCGGCTACAACGGCGTGCGGCTCCATTTCGATATGTTCTCCGGGGCGTTAGCATCAATCAAAATGAAAATGAAAATGAGCCTGTTTCACCATTCGACTAATTATAATTAGTCCAATAGCAGCATATTATTTACAAGCTAATTTATAATTAGTTTGAACTAGCTCGTACACTGTGCATGCCGTGTTCATTTAGCGCATGCGCTGTTGTGTTGTGTGCGTCTTTATGTTAACCAAGTTCCTATGTAAGTAATTT
Source organism: Fissipunctia ypsillon (assembly GCA_947568875.1). NCBI lineage: Eukaryota > Metazoa > Arthropoda > Insecta > Lepidoptera > Noctuidae > Fissipunctia > Fissipunctia ypsillon. The sequence continues at coordinate 25,038,548 of OX387653.1, forward strand.
ATTTATTTATTTATTTATTTAACAGTTTATGTACACACATATAAACAAACAAGAAGAAAGGAACAGAAAAATACGTACAAAGGTGATGCTTATTTCTAAAGAAATCTCTTCCAGCATACCTGCGATAGGAAAGTAGATAAAGAGATGTAGACAACGTGTGTAAGAGTAAAAGAGAAAACAAAATACATAAAATCACAAACGATACACTAATATGAATATAAACAAATATATATATAAACATAAAATATGAGTACATACAAATACATACATTATACTACCAAAATAAATATCACAAAAAAAAAATATATATACGATAATAATGAAACATAACATAATAAATACTAATAGCTATGACGAAGTGGAGAGATAGTGTTCTTTCACTCTTCTTTTAAACACTGCAACAGTTTGGCAGTCCCTAATATCAGGCGGAAGTGAATTCCATAACCGAACCGCATGCACAGTGAAGGAGTAGGAGTAGAAGTCGGTTGAGTGGGGAGGGGATTTAAGGAGATTTCTAAGATGTGACCTGCAAGGAGCATCAGAAGGACGAGCGTAGGAAAAGCGTTCCCGCAGGTAGGATGGCATTTTAGGATTGTGAAGGACGTTAAATAGCAGACACAATATCCGAGAGTTCCTGCGAAGTCGAATAGGGAGCCACTTGAGTATCTTGCGAAAGTTAGAAACGTGATCATACTTTTTAAGATTAAAAATAAAACGAATACATATATTTTGCAAACGCTCAAGTTTATTTAAGAGCTCCTCTGTGGCATCCAAGTAACAGGCATCAGCGTAGTCAATAATGGGCTGGATGAGAGTTTGGGCAAGGGAGATTCTGGTATTCAAGGGCAAGAAGCTCTGGAGGCATTTTAACGTATGGAACGTGTAGTGCACTTTGCGACTGACTTGAGCAACTTGGGCAGTCCACGATAGGTAAGGGTCCATGGTCACCCCCAGGTTTTTAACCGTACTTGCGTATTCTATCTGAACTCCATTCAGACAGAGTGGAGACAGCGACGCGACATCGAGCCTATTCCGCATATACCTTCCGCCGATGATTATAGCCTGGGATTTCTTAGGGTTGATTTGCAGTCCAAAGGACCGCGACCACTCGCCAATCAAACCCAGGTCACTGTTCATGGCAGACACGGCGGCTGCCGCATCTTGCCTCAAGAAGTGATTGTAAAGCTGCAGATCGTCAGCATAGAGATGGAAGTGGGAAGCGATGACTCTGGTGACAGAGTTAATGAAAATAGAAAAGAGAAGAGGAGAGAGAACGCCACCCTGAGGCACACCCGCGGTAAGAGAACACCAGTCAGAAGAAAACTCATCGAGACGAACCCGCTGCACGCGGCCATTAAGATAGGAATCGAACCAATCAACCGTAGAAGAAGAGAAATTGAAAGTTTTAAGGATCCCTAGAAGGATGTCGAAATCAACAGAGTTAAAGGCACTGCTAAAGTCCAGAAGTACAAGCAAGGTGAGAGATTTGTGGTCCATAGCCCAGCGAATTTCGTCAGTAATCTTCAAAAGAGCCGTTACGAGAGCGTAATGTTGTAATGCCCGGTTTGTGACCCAATAATAATATATCAAACTTATAGTGACTCAATCACACGTCCACTATCGCATCGAGTCTAGCTACGGAGGTAAGGGCCGGTTCGCATTAGGTCGGACCGACAGTTTTACCGTTTTGGCCGACTGTCGGGTCTCGCTGTTCACACTACAATAAGCAATACACCACCGTCGTCACGCCACCCCGACGCCACCCCGACGCCACCCCGACGCCACCCCGACGCCACGCCGCAAGTTTTAAACTTTTATTTTCATACTGTGCACATATTGTCTTACCCCACAGCATACTCCTGCCTTCCACAAGAGAAATGAAAACTTCTGTATATACATATTTATATTTATATTTGTTTGTATTTATTTTTATTTTTATTATAATAGATATTTGCACACCTATTAAGGTAGGATATGGTCTTAAGAACTTATTTTTTCTTTGTAATTATGTAACACCTTATGTACCTACCCATATTCAAGCAAATAAATGATTTGATTTGATTTGTTTTGATTTATTTCGCCATCCGCCTGCGTACACGCAACCGGAGTAATGTACAAACTGGTGGCGAGAGCGGGGAGTGTGCGGGGGGCGGGATGCGGGCGGGGGGTTGCGCCGCTCCGAGCTGACAAGTGTGAGCGGGGAGTGTGCGGGGGGCGGGATGCGGGCGGGAGTTGCGCCGCTCCGAGCTGACAAGTGTGAGCGGGGAGTGTGCGGGGGGCGGGATGCGAGCGGGAGTTGCGCCGCTCCGAGCTGACAAGTGTGAGCGGGGAGTGTGCGGGGGGCGGGATGCGAGCGGGAGTTGCGCCGCTCCGAGCTGACAAGTGTGAGCGGGGAGTGTGCGGGGGGCGGGATGCGGGCGGGGGGTTGCGCCGCTCCGAGCTGACAAGTGTGAGCGGGGAGTGTGCGGGGGGCGGGATGCGGGCGGGGGGTTGCGCCGCTCCGAGCTGACAAGTGTGAGCGGGGAGTGTGCGGGGGGCGGGATGCGGGCGGGGGGGTTGCGCCGCTCCGAGCTGAAAAGTGTGAGCGGCAGTGTGCGGGGGGCGGGATGCGGGCGGGGGTTGCGCCGCTCCGAGCTTACAAGTGTGAGCGGGCAGTGTGCGGGAGTGGTTGCGCCGCTCCGAGCTGACAAGTGTGAGCGGCAGTGTGCGGGGGCGGGATGCGGGCGGGGGTTGCGCCGCTCCGAGCTGACAAGTGTGAGCGGCAGTGTGCGGGGGGCGGGATGCGGGCGGGGGTTGCGCCGCTCCGAGCTGACAAGTGTGAGCGGCAGTGTGCGGGGGGCGGGATGCGGGCGGGGGTTGCGCCGCTCCGACCTGACAAGTGTGAGCGGGGAGTGTGCGGGGGGCGGGATGCGGGCGGGGGGTTGCGCCGCTCCGAGCTGACAAGTGTGAGCGGGGAGTGTGCGGGGGGCGGGATGCGGGCGGGGGGTTGCGCCGCTCCGACCTGACAAGTGTGAGCGGGGAGTGTGCGGGGGGCGGGATGCGGGCGGGGGGTTGCGCCGCTCCGAGCTGACAAGTGTGAGCGGGCAGTGTGCGGGGGGCGGGATGCGGGCGGGGGGTTGCGCCGCTCCGAGCTGACAAGTGTGAGCGGCAGTGTGCGGGGGGCGGGATGCGGGCGGGGGTTGCGCCGCTCCGAGCTGACAAGTGTGAGCGGCAGTGTGCGGGGGGCGGGATGCGGGCGGGGGTTGCGCCGCTCCGAGCTGACAAGTGTGAGCGGAGCAACACAAGGCAGTAGGTATGCCAATATTATATCCGACCCGACCGAAACCGTGACTGAACGTCCGGTAAATGTGTCGTGGCCGACAGTTTTGTCGGATCGCCCTCATGTGAACAGCGCTAAGTGTTAGTGCTGCAAGGTACTACCACCTTGCGTCTAATGGCGGCGGCGGCTGCGGCGGCGGGCGAGGGCGCGGCCGGCTTGTGCTGCGCGGCCGCGGACGCCGGTTCCGTCTTGCCGAGCGGCGGCCGCTCTAGCTTGACGACGGGCGGCGGCCGGTACTCCGGCTGCGGCGCGGGCGCGGGCGCGGGGGCCGGCGCCGCAGCCGCCGCGGGCGGTGGCTCGCCCGCCGGCTTGCTGTAGTAGTGCAACGCCGGGGGCGCCGTACTCGGCTTCACAATCGAAGCCGAACGCCGGATTCGATTCAAGTCATAGGGTTGGTCGCGATGCATGCGCAAGAAGTGTTTCTTGACGTGGTCGGCGCGGTTGAACTGCTTCTGACACAGGTAGCAGTGGAAGGGCTTCTCGTCGCGGTGGATGTTCTCGTGGCGCGTGAACAGGTCGCGCCGGTCCGTGGCGTACGGGCAGGCCGCGCACACGTAGCGCTTGCCCGCGTCGCCCGCGCCCCCCGCCACCGCGCCCCCCGCCACCTCGCCCGCCGGCGCCTCTCCTGTGCTGGGCCGACGTTCGTTACGCATTGCTTCCACCTGATCACAACAAAAGCTTTTTAGAACTCTTGCGTATGGGAAAGAGCGACTGAGTAGAGTTGGTGAAGCAACCCTTCTCAGAGTGTGATGACCGCTCGGCTAGCTGGTTAGTACAGTGAGCTGGGCTACCTTGTTCTTGAGGCGCTGCAGGTAGCGCGTGAGGTCGTCGAGCGCGGGGTTGTCGCGCAGCAGGTGGTCGGCGGCGGCGGGGTCGGAGTGGTGGTCGCGCGCCAGGTGGCTGCGCACGCCGCGCGCCCAGCCCGACGCGAAGCCGCAGCCCGCCAGCGGGCACTGGAAGGCGCGCGCCTGCGAGTGCGTGCCCAGCCAGTGCTCGGCCACGCGCGCCAGGAAGCCCACGCAGTCGCAATCGGCGCACTTGAACAGGCGCTGCGCCGGGTTGTAGGACGCGATGCGCGAGTGTGCCCACGCCAGCGGCTCCTCCGCCGCCGTCCAGCGGTCCTCCGCGCTCGGGTCGATGCGCGGAGTGAAGTTCGCCTGCGACACGCAAACGGACATAAGGCTCCTACAAGGAGGCGTAACACGCGACGCGACACAAGGCGATGCGACACAAGGCGATGCGCGGAGTGAAGTTCGCCTGCGACACGCAAACGGACATAAGGCTCCTACAAGGAGGCGTAACACGCGACGCGACACAAGGCGATGCGACACAAGGCGATGCGACACAAGGCGACGCGACTCAAGCCGCCGCATATGTTATACTAGCTTTTGCCCGCGGCTTCGCCCGCGTGTATGTCGGAGAATATCAAATTAGTACCTACCCTACGTGTCAATCCAGGTTCTAAAACATCTGTATGCCAAATTTCCTCTACATTCAATCAACCGTTTCTGCGCCAATCCGGAACATAAATACATCCCGACAAACAACAAACGGACAAAAATTCTAAAAACTATACTTAGTGTGCGCAACAGACTCGTTCAATCACTTCTTTTTAAATATATGCAACGCACAGTTCTGACTTCGTTACTATTTTTAACCGACTTCAAAAAAAAGGAGGAGGTTATCAATTCGGTTGTATGGTTTTTTAATGTTGGTTACCGTTACTCCGACATTTATAAACCGATTTTAAAAAATATTTTATATTTGAAAGGATTGGACTTCCAGATTGGTCCCATTTTTATCCAAATCCAGTTCTGATGATAGGATCCATGAGGAATTGAGGGAACTCCTCAAATATTATTGACAAACACATAGTGATTTTGGTATTTTCGTCAACAAATCAAGCATTTGCATTCAGAAAGTATGATTTGGTGAAGTGGAACTGACGAAGAAGACCACAGATGGCTACAGGAACTCATCAATGATAAGTATTTCACGGGTGGCGATAAGATATCTTGATTAAGATAGTTAAACGACTATGACGAAGCAAATTTAAATAAATGCTTCTGATGAAAATGGTACCTTTGAACTCAGAACTGTAATAAAACAATATATCCTAGCCGTGTTGGGGCTTATTGGAAATGTCATGAGATGCACTCTGGCTATAAATTATTTATAACCGACTTCAAAACAGGAGGAGGTTCTCAGTCCTTCGGAATCTTTTTTTTATGGTTCCCCGATTATTCGAAGACGGCTGGACCGATTTGGAAAATTCTTTTTTTGTTTGAAAGGGTATACTTTCCAGGTGGTCCCATTGTCATCAAGTCAGGATCTGATGATGGGGTCCTGGAGAAATCGAGGGAACTCTTCAATATAGGCACACCTATAGCGATTTTGGTATTTTTTATAGTAACTTGTGGATTTCCTCTCGGAAAGCAACATTTGGTGAAGTGGAACTGATGACGAAGACCACGGATGGTAAGATGGCCACTGGAACAACTCAATAATAAGTATTTCACGGGTTGCGATTCCATTACTTTAAAATTATTGTTAAGCAATAGAAGCTCGTCACAATGCATATGGTGAAGTGGAGCTGTTGTTGAAGTACCAAGAGAACTCCTCAACAATTAACGTCCCTGCTTCGGGAAAAGCAATGTTTTGTAAAAGGTGATGAGCAGTTGTCATTAGGCTATTGTAACTCAGATAAATTACAAACAGACCCACTAAAGAGTGAACAATAAAAACAATCGACTTCCAAAACAAACACTACAAAGTGAAAAATTACTTCAATTTCGGAAGTCAGTGGCAAAAACCTAAAATACAGATCCAAAGACACTGACTTCCGAAAAAGTATTAGTACCGAGTTTCGAGTTAATATGACAGCGCGTTAAAATTTTTCCTTGCTGTTCCTTACTGTTCTTACGGTCCTAGTGTTCCTTACTTGTTTTAAAAAAGTAAGAGTGACAATTTTTATTATTTCCTGAGGCAAATATTGGCAGGTTTCAAGTGTATTAACCAAAGGAATAAGATTGTTCATATAATCTGTATCCCCTCTTTTCACCCCCACAGGAGTGGAATTTCGAAAAATCGTTTCGGATTTTTCCATAACTGAAATCAAAGATTTCTTATACCAATTTTTGAGTTAATCAAGCCACACAGTAAAATCCTCCTCTTAAAAATCTAATTACCCCTTCTCACCCCGTCAGGGGTAGTTTTGAAAAACCAATAGTAAGAAACTTTATTGCTTATTTAGGCAAATATTCGTGCCAAGTTTCAAGTTTATTAACCAAATGAATAAGATTTGTCATCTAAACTATATCCCCGGTTTTCACCCCCACAGGTGTGGAATTTTAAAAAATCGTTTAGGATATTTCCAAACCTTGACTCAAAGATTATTCATACCAATTTTCGAGTTAATCAAGCTACGCAGTAAAATTTTCTCCTGTAATATTGACAGCCCCTTTTCACCCCGTCTGGGGTAGATGTTCGAAAAACCTTGATACAGGTTATTCTTTATTTTTAGACTTAAGTATAAATACTGAGTTTCGAGTTAATCGGACTGCGTGTTAAAATTCTTCCATACATTTTTTGACACCCCCCAATCCCCCTCGTGGGGGTAATTTAGAAAAACCAAAAATGAAAAAGTTCATAATTTACTAAGATAAGTATTTGGGCCAAGTTTCAAGTTTATTAACTCAAGGAATAAGATTTTTCATACAAACGAAATACCCCCTTTTCACCCCCTTAAAGGTCGAATTTCCAAAAACCCCTTCTTAGTGCTCCCCTATGTTATAAAAGGAAGCCGTGTGCAAACTTTCACGTTCCTAGTCCCAGTAGTTTCGGCTGTGCGTTGATATGTCAGTCAGTCAGTCAGTCAGTCAGTCAGTTTCTCCTTTTATATATGTTATATTATAATTACTAGTGTCATGATTTTGAGCATGTATACATTTTAACTGTTCTTTCGTTTATCGCGTAGCAAGTGCTATGTACGCCGTTATTGTCATATACATCAGAGAAAATGCTCCTAACTATTTACCACGTATGTTCAATGTATGTGATGTGGCAGTACTTAATTAAATAAATAAATAAATATAGTGCTCACTCTCAGAGCTCACTTCAATTTCATTATATAGTGCTCACTCTCAGAGCTCACTTCAATTTCATTATATAGTGCTCACTCTCAGAGCTCACTTCAATTTCATTATATAGTGCTCACTCTCAGAGCTCACTTCAATTTCATTATATAGTGCTCACTCTCAGAGCTCACTTCAATTTCATTATATACCTAGTGCTCACTCTCAGAGCTCACTTCAATTTCATTATATAGGCGACCTGTAACAGCCTAGTGCTCTAACTAGGCTGTTACAGGTCGCCATTGTTGGGGCAAATGACACAAAAGAACTTACGCAGAAACTTAATGCAGCTCTAAGTTCTTTTATTTTTTGTTACATTATGGATCTCTGTTGTCCTAATAAAGAAGTTTTGATTGAGTTTTGATTGATTTTATTCATGGTTTACTGTAAATACCTAAGCTAAAATGAATAGTACAAAGACACCATGGATATGAGACTAAACGAGGACAAACTTGAACTCGTGAGAGAAGCTAACTTCTTGGGAGTCGGTACATCGTACACTTACCTGTAATGTAACGAGTCATCTACCTAGATGTACCTAGACGACTCATTTAATTGGAATAGGAACTTGCCGCCACAGATGCGTCTATGATATCATCTGCGTGTTTCTGTACGAGCAAACCCGTACATTTTGTATTGTTTAGAAATAACGCTGACGCTTGCACTCACGATGCGGTGCATTGCGTCCAATTTGTCAATTTATTACTTTAGTACCAATAAATCCGTGTAACGGTAAACATCGTTTTACTTAATCCAATTCCCCAACCTGGGTCGCGGCGCGGTACTCCTAACCTAACCTGGGTCGCGGCGCGGTACTCCTAACCTAACCTGGGTCGCGGCGCGGTACTCCTAACCTAACCTGGGTCGCGGCGCGGTACTCCTAACCTAACCTGGGTCGCGGCGCGGTACTCCTAACCTAACCTGGGTCGCGGCGCGGTACTCCTTTTTTTTTTTTTTTTTTTTTTTTGTTTCGGGGTGGAAAATCCTCATGGATGTCCTCCGCCCTGGGGCGGGCGGAGGGGTCTGTCAGACTCTTACTGACTAAAAACCACCCCGGTGTTCCATCTCACACCTGCGCCGAGGGTCGCGGGAACTTACGATCCTTCCGCAACCCCCGGCTGGTGCCGGCCCGCCACGGCAGGCCTCTCCTCGTGTCGAGGGGGGGAGTGAGGTGTTTGACTCCCCCCGCGACGTCTAAGAGGGGCGCGCGTGGAACACTACGCGCCGCCACCTCGGGTCCGATGTATGGGGGGCGACGGACGTCCCCGAGTCCGTCGCCCCTGGACCCATTTAGGGGGGCTGGAAGAGGGCGTTGTCCGCCCTCCGCCGACGCCCAGTGCGCCTGCTGCGGGCTGGGTGAGAGGATGTGATCTCCCTCTCCCTTTCCGCAGCCTCCTTCTGCGAGATGACTGTCTCGCAGAAGGAAACCACCGCGTCCCAGGACTCCTCGCTGCCGACCATCGAATTAACGACAGCCGGCAGCGACAGGTCACTGCCTACTCTAGAGATGAGGGCACGGCGCGGCTCCTCCCAAGCGGCACACTCTGCCAGCGTATGCCGCGCCGTGTCCTCCCGACAGTCGACGCAGTGGTGACACCGGGCGTCTGGCTCCCTGGTTATGCGACACAGGTACTTCCCGAAGCAACCATGCCCCGAGAGCACCTGCGTCACCCGAAACGACAAGGAGCCGTGCCTCCTCCCGAGCCAAAGGTCGAGCACCGGCCGGACCGCCTCGATGGTGCCGAGGCCGGCGGTAGGGCGTGAGAGCCTGTCCCGCCATTCCGCCACCAGGACCTCGCGAAGCAGCAACCGACGCTGCTCCATTAGTCGCTGCATCGGTCGCTCACCTCGCGCCTGCATTTCCTCGCGCCACCGATACAATGACGCGAGTAATTTCGCCTCCAGGGCGGCGCGGTACTCCTAACCTAACCTGGGTCGCGGCGCGGTACTCCTAACATTAACAAACGAGGTGTAAGGTAGTCACCGCACAACTTCGAAACGAAATTGACAATTAAAAATAGTATATTTAGTACAATACGCGATTGTAAAGTCAGACACGGCATACAATGTTGAGGGAACAGCTATTTAACTGCTGAAGAGCTTTTGTCCTTTAGAAAAGAGCTATAAGTACTATTGTCCGGATTTCACTACATATTTACCGATATTCTTTCCCGCGTCACTCGATTGATGTTTCGACGTATCTTATGGCAATGAATGACGTAGTCTAAAGAACGCCTGAGTACGCCCTCAGGTGTTGAGTGTTATTATATTCTAACAAGTACAATGCGGGGTGGTGTAAGCTGTGGTGTGGTGGCACGTGCCTGCAGGATGCCGGGCGGCGGGAAGCCGTTCTGCATGAGAGCCGCGAGCCCCCAGGCCGTGATGTGCTCCTCGGGGCGCAGCTCGTCGTCCAGGTCGCGCTCGGCCGCCGGGAACTCCACGCCTACCACGCCCACGCCCACGCTGGTCTCCTCGCCGTACAGCTTCTTGGTGATCTCCTTGAACATGTCCTCGCAGTCCATCGTCAGCGACGCCACGCTGCCCACTCCCGCGCCACCTTCCATTGTTCTGTAAAGTGTGCTCACATGTTAGTACGCCCGCCACGTTACCACGGGATGACGGGAGCTCCTCTGCGGTTGCCAGTCACGACTTATTCCGTCTCATTGTAAAATGAGTTCTAACTGTGCGCATTTTAATGTTAATATATAATCGAATTATAACTAAGACAATAGCTTATACAATATACAGGCTGGATTTTTGAGACGTGGCAGTAAGGAAATTAGGTACCGATAATACGATCGGTGGCTGTACCAGGCACGCCCCGCGCGCAGCCGCAGTGCAGTACTGTCACGTCTCGTGCGTGCGAGTGTTTATCTATATCCGTTGTAGTTACAGAAACACTCGGTGGCTGTACCAGGCACGCCCCGCGCGCAGCCGCAGTGCAGTACTGTCACGTCTCGTGCGAGTGTTTATCTATATCCGTTGTAGTTACAGAAACACTCGGTGGCTGTACCAGGCACGCCCCGCGCGCAGCCGCAGTGCAGTACTGTCACGTCTCGTGCGAGTGTTTATCTATATCCGTTGTAGTTACAGAAACACTCGGTGGCTGTACCAGGCACGCCCCGCGCGCAGCCGCAGTGCAGTACTGTCACGTCTCGTGCGAGTGACGGGTCGGGGGACGGGTCGGGGGACGGGTCGGGGGACGGATCGGGGGACGGGTCGGGGGACGGGTCGGGGGACGGGTCGGGGGACGGGTCGGGGGACGGGTCGGGGGACGGGTCGGGGGACGAGGGCGTTTTATTAAAATGTGGCTGTTATTTTAGTATATTAATGTTTGCCGAATGGTGAAATGTGGCTGTGCTTTAATGTATCGTAGCATCTATTATGTATTACCTATACTTGCAAAATAAATATCTATTCTATTCTATTCTATTCTATTGGTCCAGTAGATTCGAAGCAAATTGTCTGTGACAGACCGACACACACAGGCACACGACACGAGTGATCCTATATGGGTTCCGTTTTTCATTCGCACGTACGGAACCCTAATAAGTTACACCCCTATCCACACTGTACGTGTATGTGCTTAATATAATAATATCATAAATGAAATAATTCATGGAAAATATACCAAATAGTTTTTATACAGTTTCTACTACTTTTTTTGAAGCTTGATTTATTGCGAGTAGATATCAATTAATATATGCTGAATGCAACTTTTTTATCGAAATTAGAAACACTAAAATAATTTTCCAATTCGATCCAGTAATTTTTGAGATTAGAGCGTTCAACCAAACAAACAAACAAACTCTTAGCTTTATCTATGTATACCTACTTATAATATTATAAACAAACAAACAAACTTAGCTTTATCTATGTATACCTACTTATAATATTATAAACAAACAAACAAACTTAGCTTTATCTATGTATACCTACTTATAATATTATAAAGCTGACGAGTTTGTTTGTTTGTTTGGTTGAACGCGCTAATCTCAGGAACTATTGGTTCAAATTGAAAAATTATTTTATTGTTGGATAGCTTATTTATCGCGGAAGGCTATAGGCTACATAACATCACGCTACGAGCAATAGGAGCGGAGCATCTATGAAAAATGTTGCAAAAACGGGGAAAATGTATTCCTTTTGAGAGCTTCCGTTGCGTGCGCTGCGTAAACGGTTAAAGTTATGCAAAAATCATGTATGACGGGATTGTTCCTCTTAAAAAGTTCTAAAAAAAAATCCGCGATAGCATATGTCTATCTTTTAAGGTTGGCTCACTATGACTTTTTTAATGGTAATCAAATTTGTTATAAAATAATGCATTATTTGCGAAGGTGTTTTCATAAACATGGTATTAATCCTTATACAAATAAATAGTTTCATAATTAAGGTTGATTACGTACATGTAAATTCCTTTTTAATTTATTCGAATCGGACCTTTTGTTTAGAAATTACGACGAGTATGAAAATGCTTAAAGTAAGAAAAATGCGCTTAGTCTATTAGTTCTTACACATTTTATTTTTTTGCCCGCGTGTATTTCGGAATATATCAAATTAGTACCTACCCTACGTGTCAATCCAGGTTCTAAAACATCTGTATGCCAAATTTCCTCTACATTCAATCAACCGTTTCTGCGCCAATCCGGAACATAAATACATCCCGACAAACAACAAACGGACAAAAATTCTAAAAACTATACTTAGTGTGCGCAACAGACTCGTTCAATCACTTCTTTTTAAATATATGCAACGCACAGTTCTGACTTCGTTACTATTTTTAACCGACTTCAAAAAAAAGGAGGAGGTTATCAATTCGGTTGTATGGTTTTTTAATGTTGGTTACCGTTACTCCGACATTTATAAAACGATTTGAATTTTTTATTTTTTTATTTGAAAGGATTGGACTTCCAGATTGGTACCATTTTTATCCAAATCCAGTTCTGATGATAGAATCCATGAGGAATTGAGGGAACTCCTCAAATATTATTGGCAAACACATAGCGATTTTGGTATTTTCGTCAACAAATCAAGCATTTGCATTCAGAAAGTATGATTTGGTGAAGTGGAACTGACGAAGAAGACCACAGATGGCTACAGGAACTCATCAATGATAAGTATTTCACGGGTGGCGATAAGATATCTTGATTAAGATAGTTAAACGACTATGACGAAGCAAATTTAAATAAATGCTTCTGATGAAAATGGTACCTTTGAACTCAGAACTGTAATAAAACAATATATCCTAGCCGTGTTGGGGCTTATTGGAAATGTCATGAGATGCACTCTGGCTATAAATTATTTTTTACCGACTTCAAAAAAGGAGGAGGTTCTCAGTTCTTCGGAATCTTTTTTTTATGGTTCCCCGATTACTCGAAGACGGCTGGACCGATTTGGAAAATTCTTTTTTGTTTGAAAGGGTATACTTTCCAGGTAGTCCCATTGTCATCAGGTCAGGATCTGATGATGGGATCCTGGAGAAATCGAGGGAACTCTTCAATATAGGCACACCTATAGTGATTTTGGTATTTTTTATAGTAACTTGTACATTTGCTCTCGGAAAACAACATTTGGTGAAGAGGAACTGATGACGAAGACCACGGATGGTAAGATGGCCACTGGAACAACTCAATAATAAGTATTTCACGGGTTGCGATTCCATTACTTTAAAATTATGGCTAAGCAATAGAAGCTCGTCACAATGCATATGGTGAAGTGGAGCTGTTGTTGAAGTACCAAGAGAACTCCTCAACAATTAACGTCCCTGCTTCGGGAAAAGCAACGTTTTGTAAAAAGTGATGAGCAGTTGTCATTAGGCTATTGTAACTCAGATAAATTACAAACAGACCCACTAAAAAGTGAACAACAAAAACAATCGACTTCCAAAACAAACACTACAAAGTGAAAAATAACTTTAATTTCGGAAGTCAGTGGCAAAAACCTAAAATACAGATCCAAAGACACCGACTTCCGAAAAAGTATTAGTACCGAGTTTCGAGTTAATATGACAGCGCGTTATTTTCCTTACTGTTCTTACGGTCCTAGTGTTCCTTACTTGTTTTAAAAAAAGTAAGAGTGACAATTTTTATTATTTCCTGAGGCTAATATTGGCAGGTTCCAAGTGTATTAACCAAAGGAATAGGTTTGGGTACGGTTGCAGTAGGTGTGGTCACGTCATGTCGAAACAGTACAATAAACGGCGAACAAGTAATTGTGACTGGTTCCGTTCTCTTCATGTCGATATGACAAGTAATTGTGACTGGTTCCGTTCTCTTCATGTCGATATGACAAGTAATTGTGACTGGTTCCGTTCTCTTCATGTCGATATGACAAGTAATTGTGACTGGTTCCGTTCTCTTCATGTCGATATAACAAGTAATTGTGACTGGTTCCGTTCTCTTCATGTCGATATAACAAGTAATTGTGACTGGTTCCGTTCTCTTCATGTCGATATAACAAGTAATTGTGACTGGTTACGTTCTCTTCATGTCGATATAACAAGTAATTGTGACTGGTTCCGTTCTCTTCATGTCGATATAACAAGTAATTGTGACTGGTTCCGTTCTCTTCATGTCGATATAACAAGTAATTGTGACTGGTTCCGTTTTCTTCATGTCGATATAACAAGTAATTGTGACTGGTTCCGTTTTCTTCATGTCGATATAACAAGTAATTGTGACTGGTTCCGTTCTCTTCATGTCGATATAACAAGTAATTGTGACTGGTTCCGTTCTCTTCATGTCGATATGACAAGTAATTGTGACTGGTTCCGTTTTCTTCATGTCGATATAACAAGTAATTGTGACTGGTTCCGTTCTCTTCATGTCGATATAACAAGTAATTGTGACTGGTTCCGTTTTCTTCATGTCGATATAACAAGTAATTGTGACTGGTTCCGTTCTCTTCATGTCGATATAACAAGTAATTGTGACTGGTTCCGTTCTCTTCATGTCGATATAACAAGTAATTGTGACTGGTTCCGTTCTCTTCATGTCGATATAACAAGTAATTGTGACTGGTTCCGTTCTCTTCATGTCGATATGACAAGTAATTGTGACTGGTTCCGTTTTCTTCATGTCGATATAACAAGTAATTGTGACTGGTTCCGTTCTCTTCATGTCGATATGACAAGTAATTGTGACTGGTTCCGTTTTCTTCATGTCGATATAACAAGTAATTGTGACTGGTTCCGTTCTCTTCATGTCGATATAACAAGTAATTGTGACTGGTTCCGTTTTCTTCATGTCGATATAACAAGTAATTGTGACTGGTTCCGTTCTCTTCATGTCGATATGACAAGTAATTGTGACTGGTTCCGTTCTCTTCATGTCGATATAACAAGTAATTGTGACTGGTTCCGTTCTCTTCATGTCGATATGACAAGTAATTGTGACTGGTTCCGTTCTCTTCATGTCGATATAACAAGTAATTGTGACTGGTTCCGTTCTCTTCATGTCGATATGACAAGTAATTGTGACTGGTTCCGTTCTCTTCATGTCGATATGACAAGTAATTGTGACTGGTTCCGTTCTCTTCATGTCGATATAACAAGTAATTGTGACTGGTTCCGTTCTCTTCATGTCGATATGACAAGTAATTGTGACTGGTTCCGTTCTCTTCATGTCGATATAACAAGTAATTGTGACTGGTTCCGTTCTCTTCATGTCGATATGACAAGTAATTGTGACTGGTTCCGTTCTCTTCATGTCGATATGACAAGTAATTGTGACTGGTTCCGTTCTCTTCATGTCGATATAACAAGTAATTGTGACTGGTTCCGTTCTCTTCATGTCGATATAACAAGTAATTGTGACTGGTTCCGTTCTCTTCATGTCGATATAACAAGTAATTGTGACTGGTTCCGTTCTCTTCATGTCGATATAACAAGTAATTGTGACTGGTTCCGTTCTCTTCATGTCGATATGACAAGTAATTGTGACTGGTTCCGTTCTCTTCATGTCGATATGACAAGTAATTGTGACTGGTTCCGTTCTCTTCATGTCGATATAACAAGTAATTGTGACTGGTTCCGTTCTCTTCATGTCGATATAACAAGTAATTGTGACTGGTTCCGTTCTCTTCATGTCGATATAACAAGTAATTGTGACTGGTTCCGTTCTCTTCATGTCGATATAACAAGTAATTGTGACTGGTTCCGTTCTCTTCATGTCGATATAACTTTTTTCGGACGCACATTTCAGTTTCGCCGTCGTACAATAAAATGATAAGATGGTTATGGCTCTTCGATTAACATAGGTTTTAAAGTGCTACAAGGGTGGGGACGTTTTGAACATTGTTCTTTTGACACCCCACAATCCTCCTCGTGGGGTAGTTTAGAAAAACCAAAAATTTCAAAGTTCATAATTTACTAAGATAAGTATTTGGGCCAAGTTTCAAGTTTATTATCTCTAGGAATATGATTTTTCAAACAAACGAAATCCCCCCTTTTCACCCCCTTAAAAGTCGAATTTCCAAAAACCCCTTCTTAATGCTCCCCTACATTATAAAAGGAAGCCGTGTGCAAAATTTCACGTTCCTAGTCCCGGTACTTTCAGCTGTGCGTTGATATGTCAGTCAGTCAGTCTGTCTGTCAGTCAGTCAGTTTCTCCTTTTATATACATATATAGATGTAACATTACGCTAGGACTCTTAGAAGCCGAGCAAAAACAAAAAAAAGGAAGGATGAGCGCTAAGCGAAAACGAAGTAACAGCACGGGCAGGCGATGCGATGCGACGGGGTGGGTCGGGGGAACAAGAAATTTCACGCGGACGAAGTCGCGGGCAGAAGCTAGTATAATAACGTATTATGGGAGATGTTTATGGTATTGTATAAATCATCTTAGTCTATCTTATTTATGCTTTCAATCCTCGAACTAACAATAAAATTGTAAATGTCTCTGTTTAAAAAAAAAAAAAACAAATACTAAACTAGCTTCCGCCCGTGACTTCGTCTGCGTGAAATTTCTTGTTCCCCCGACCCACCGCGTTGCATCGCATCGCCTGCCCGCGCTGTTACTTCGTTTTCGCTTAGCGCTCTTTCTTACTTTTTTCTTTTTGCTCGGCTTCTAAGGGTCATATCGTAAGATACCCCATATCTTCCTCAAGAATTGGGCTATGAAATGCAAAAAGAATTTTTCAATCCGACTGGTAGTGACAGAACAGCGCGTTCAAACAGTCAATACAAAATAAAATGTGTCGGTAACTCTCAGAGGTAACTATTACACTAAGCGCGTTTTTCTTACTTTAAGCATTTTATACCCGTCGTAATTTCTAAACAAGAGGTCCAATTTGAATAATTTAAAAAGGAATTTACATGTACGTAATCAACCTTAATTATGAAACTATTTATTTGTATAAGGATTAATACCATGTTTATGAAAACACCTTCGCAAATAATGCATTATTTTATAACAAATTTGATTACCATTAAAAAGTCATAGTGAGCAAACCTTAAAAGGTAGACAAATGCTATCGCGGACTTTTTGTTAGAACTTCTTAAGAACAACAATCCCGTCATACATGATTTTTGCGTAACTTTAACCGTTGACGCAGCGCACGCAACGGAAGCTCGCAAAAGGAATACATTTCCCCGTTTTTGCAACATTTTCATTGATGCTCCTGTTGGTTGTAGTGTGACGTTATATAGCCTTCCTCGATAAATAGGCTATCCAACACTAAAATAATTTTTAGAAAAAAGAATCAGTAGTTCCTGAGATTAGCGCGTTCAACCAAACAAACATACAATCAAACTCTTCAGCTTTATAATATTAGTATAGATATATTATAGTATAGAAATAGATGCTTAAGAAAGTATATATACGGTACTTATAACAAAAAAGCAATTGAAAAAATTTTTGTCTGTGTCTGTCTGATTGTTCCGGCTAATCTCCGAAATGGCTGGATAGATTTTGACGGGACTTTCACTGGCACGGAGAGTAACTAAGGCTACGTTTATTTTTGAAAAATAATTAGGGTTCCGCGCACAAAATTAAAACCCATGAAATTGTGAACAAAAAGTCGGATTTGAAAAACTCGTTTAGCATTTGGTAGCCTAATTCGCCAGGATAGTTATAGGCTATCTTACATCACGCTACGACCGTTAGGAGCCGAGCAAAATGAAAAAAGTCAGAAAGCACACTTAGCGAACACGAAGTAACAGCGCGGGCGACGCAACGCGACGGGTCGGGGGACGAGGGAGTTTTATTACGATGTGGCAGTTATTTTAGTATATTGTGTATCTTACGACTTCAACGCGAACGAAGTCGCGGGGCAGAGCTAGTATATTAATAAAACTAAAAAACTTGAAATAAAGCAAAATGTTTAAAAAACCCGACTGCAGCCGATGTATTCTGTAAACATCACACCGTGAGCACTTAGGTGAAGTGAGTTTGAAGTGAGCTCAATCCCTAGTAGAGTAAGGTGGGATGACAGTTCACATCACGCTCACTTCACCTAAATTTTCACGGTGGGATCTTTATAGAATAACACCACAGAAACACATAACTGAAACGAGAAAAACAAGCTTATAATTAATGTTTAGAATTTCGGTATCGCAGGCGGGCAGACCTGTGGTGCTATTCTGTAAAGATCCCACCGTGAAAATTAGGTGAAGTGAGCGTGATGTGAACTGTCATCCACTTTACTCTACTAGGGATTGATAGCTCACTTCACCTAAGTGCTCACGGTGTGATGTTTACAGAATATATTTGTCACGTCTTGTCTATCGGCCAGCGATACCAAAACTCTATAGATTTTATAAATGTTAGCATGTCAGTTGGCTCAGGCCGAGCCTTGCAAGCTGAATTATAAATGTTAGCATGTCAGTTGGCTCAGGCCGAGCCTTGCAAGCTGAATTATAAATGTTAGCATGTCAGTTGGCTCAGGCCGAGCCTTGCAAGCTGAATTATAAATGTTAGCATGTCAGTTGGCTCAGGCCGAGCCTTGCAAGCTGAATTATAAATGTTAGCATGTCAGTTGGCTCAGGCCGAGCCTTGCAAGCTGAATTATAAATGTTAGCATGTCAGTTGGCTCAGGCCGAGCCTTGCAACCTGAATTATAAATGTTAGTATGTCAGATGGCTCAGGCCGAGCCTTGCAAGCTGAATTATAAATGTTAGTATGTCAGTTGGCTCAGGCCGAGCCTTGCAAGCTGAATTATAAATGTTAGCATGTCAGTTGGCTCAGGCCGAGCCTTGCAACCTGAATTATAAATGTTAGTATGTCAGTTGGCTCAGGCCGAGCCTTGCAAGCTGAATTATAAATGTTAGTATGTCAGTTGGCTCAGGCCGAGCCTTGCAAGCTGAATTATAAATGTTAGTATGTCAGTTGGCTCAGGCCGAGCCTTGCAAGCTGAATTATAAATGTTAGTATGTCAGTTGGCTCAGGCCGAGCCTTGCAAGCTGAATTATAAATGTTAGCATGTCAGTTGACTCAGGCCGAGCCTTGCAAGCTGAATTATAAATGTTAGCATGTCAGTTGGCTCAAGCCGAGCCTTGCAAGCTGAATTATAAATGTTAGCATGTCAGTTGGCTCAGGCCGAGCCTTGCAACCTGAATTATAAATGTTAGTATGTCAGATGGCTCAGGCCGAGCCTTGCAAGCTGAATTATAAATGTTAGTATGTCAGTTGGCTCAGGCCGAGCCTTGCAAGCTGAATTATAAATGTTAGCATGTCAGTTGGCTCAGGCCGAGCCTTGCAACCTGAATTATAAATGTTAGTATGTCAGTTGGCTCAGGCCGAGCCTTGCAAGCTGAATTATAAATGTTAGTATGTCAGTTGGCTCAGGCCGAGCCTTGCAAGTTGAATTATAAATGTTAGTATGTCAGTTGGCTCAGGCCGAGCCTTGCAAGCTGAATTATAAATGTTAGTATGTCAGTTGGCTCAGGCCGAGCCTTGCAAGCTGAATTATAAATGTTAGTATGTCAGTTGGCTCAGGCGGAGCCTTGCAAGCTAAATTATAAATGTTAGTATGTCAGTTGGCTCAGGCCGAGCCTTGCAAGCTGAATTATAAATGTTAGTATGTCAGTTGGCTCAGGCCGAGCCTTGCAAGCTGAATTATAAATGTTAGTATGTCAGTTGGCTCAGGCCGAGCCTTGCAAGCTGAATTATAAATGTTAGCATGTCAGTTGGCTCAGGCCGAGCCTTGCAAGCTTAATTATAAATGTTAGCATGTCAGTTGGCTCAGGCCGAGCCTTGCAAGCTGAATTATAAATGTTAGTATGTCAGTTGGCTCAGGCCGAGCCTTGCAAGCTGAATTATAAATGTTAGCATGTCAGTTGGCTCAGGCCGAGCCTTGCAAGCTGAATTATAAATGTTAGCATGTCAGTTGGCTCAGGCCGAGCCTTGCAAGCTGAATTATAAATGTTAGCATGTCAGTTGGCTCAGGCCGAGCCTTGCAAGCTGAATTGTAAATGTTAGTATGTCAGTTGGCTCAGGCCGAGCCTTGCAAGCTGAATTATAAATGTTAGTATGTCAGTTGGCTCAGGCCGAGCCTTGCAAGCTGAATTATAAATGTTAGTATGTCAGTTGGCTCAGGCCGAGCCTTGCAAGCTGAATTATAAATGTTAGTATGTCAGTTGGCTCAGGCCGAGCCTTGCAAGCTGAATTATAAATGTTAGTATGTCAGTTGGCTCAGGCCGAGCCTTGCAAGCTGAATTATAAATGTTAGTATGTCAGTTGGCTCAGGCCGAGCCTTGCAAGCTGAATTATAAATGTTAGTATGTCAGTTGGCTCAGGCCGAGCCTTGCAAGCTGAATTATAAATGTTAGCATGTCAGTTGGCTCAGGCCGAGCCTTGCAAGCTGAATTGTAAATGTTAGTATGTCAGTTGGCTCAGGCCGAGCCTTGCAAGCTGAATTATAAATGTTAGTATGTCAGTTGGCTCAGGCCGAGCCTTGCAAGCTGAATTATAAATGTTAGTATGTCAGTTGGCTCAGGCCGAGCCTTGCAAGCTGAATTACAACCACTTCCTCTTATCCTACGGAGTTGGTATTTTACGAGTTGATTCTGTTCTAAAGACAATGCATTTTTACTATAAGCATGGCCTGATTCTTTACCCAGGATTGGCTCGAGATGAAGAAACTCCTCAACGATCAATAGCACAGACACGAAATTTTAGATACGCATTTAATTACGATATTCCGTTCTAAAATCTACCATGACGTGGCTGCTGCACCCAGGATTGGCTTCAGACGAGGGAACTCTTCAACGGTCAACAGTACAGATACGAGCTGATATTAGACGTGTTGGTTCCGTTCCGACGACAATGCATTCTTACGATAAGCATGACCTGATTCTATACCCAGGACTGGCTCCAGATGAAGGAACTCCTCAACGCTCAACAGTATAGACAGGGAATTTTATATATGCATTTAATTATGATAGTCCGTTCTAAAGTCTACCATGTGGCTGCTGCACCCAGGATTGGCTCAACAGCACAGGCACGAAATTTTCAAGTAAGCATTGATGTATGTACAATCGCTGCTACACCAGGTTGTATTCAGGGTCTGACGAGGGAGCCGAAAGGTGGCCGTGAAGTTGCTGCTACACCAGGTTGTATTCAGGGTCTGACGAGGGAGCCGAAAGGTGGCCGTGAAGTTGCTGCTACACCAGGTTGTATTCAGGGTCTGACGAGGGAGCCGAAAGGTGGCCGTGAAACTCTTCAAAAACAAGATCATCGAGCGTGGACTCGTTGGCTCTGTCTTGACAAGTGTTATAGCCCAGAGTAGTATCACGGGTGTGATGATGGAGCTGGAAGGTTGTGTTTCGGCTATCTGGATTTGTCTCGACAGATACCATAGTCCTGGTGGAAGTCTAGAGTGATGGTGGAGCCAGAAAGTGGCCACAGGAACACCTCAACTTTACAAGATAGCCATATCGTGTTGGGCTCGTTGGATTTTTCTTGACAAGTACCACAACCAATTCACAAGCGAAGGTGATAGAACAGATATTTTTATCAAATTGTAATGCAAAAAAGTACTAAATTAAATTTAAGTAATAATCTTTTTAAAAACAAGCACAAGGCGTGAACGCCCTTAGATAAGCAAGCTTTTAAGAAAATATTGAAGTTCTATGTTTACGTAAGTTTTATTTAATACATTTTAGTTCAATAAAAGCTTGTTTTTACTTATATTTTTTAATCCTTATAAGAAACAGGATCGATTGGCATCAAAAAAAGATTTTGTGAAAATTGCCCATTTTCTTGCTGACTGTACCATTTTTTCAAAATCATTTTCTTGCCGACTGTACAATATTTTCAAAATCAGAATGCAGATACAAATTTCTCGTAAAGTTATGGACAGTCTCCTGCGACCGTTTCCCTGCAGCTACAACGGTAAGGTACCTGCCCTTACTGCCCAATCTCAGAAATCCATCCTGTATAATTATAATGGCCTACAATTAGTTCTAACTGTTCAATTATTCTTTATTTCATACCATAATGTACAGGTGGTGAGTATTTATAATTAGGGATAGAAACAATTATGGACCCTGTCGGGCACAGCGACATTTTAAAAGTAGGAGAGAGGAAGAGCGCTTTAATAGTTTTCCTTTAATACAAATTAATTGCTATCTATTTGTTTTTTACAACATTTTTTAGTCCAGTTTAAAGGCGCCCCTCCACAGCAGCCCACGCAGCTGACGTGGCAAACCACTCCGGGTACATCCTACGTAGCGTGGACGGTCGACGTCAGCCAGCCACGCACGAATGCGTGGCTGGCTGACAAGAACCGCGCAGCTGGCGTGGCAAACCACTCCGGGTACATCCTACGTAGCGTGGACGGTCGACGTCAGCCAGCCACGCACGAATGCGTGGCTGGCTGACAAGAACCGCGCAGCTGGCGTGGCAAACCACTCCGGGTACATCCTACGTAGCGTGGACGGTCGACGTCAGCCAGCCACGCACGAATGCGTGGCTGGCTGACAAGAACCGCGCAGCTGGCGTGGCAAACCACTCCGGGTACATCCTACGTAGCGTGGACGGTCGACGTCAGCCAGCCACGCACGGATGCGTGGCTGGCTGACAAGAACCGCGCAGCTGACGTGGCAAACCACTCCGGGTACATCCTACGTAGCGTGGACGGTCGACGTCAGCCAGCCACGCACGAATGCGTGGCTGGCTGACAAGAACCGCGCAGCTGGCGTGGCAAACCACTCCGGGTACATCCTACGTAGCGTGGACGGTCGACGTCAGCCAGCCACGCACGAATGCGTGGCTGGCTGACAAGAACCGCGCAGCTGGCGTGGCAAACCACTCCGGGTACATCCTACGTAGCGTGGACGGTCGACGTCAGCCAGCCACGCACGAATGCGTGGCTGGCTGACAAGAACCGCGCAGCTGGCGTGGCAAACCACTCCGGGTACATCCTACGTAGCGTGGACGGTCGACGTCAGCCAGCCACGCACGAATGCGTGGCTGGCTGACAAGAACCGCGCAGCTGGCGTGGCAAACCACTCCGGGTACATCCTACGTAGCGTGGACGGTCGACGTCAGCCAGCCACGCACGAATGCGTGGCTGGCTGACAAGAACCGCGCAGCTGACGTGGCAAACCACTCCGGGTACATCCTACGTAGCGTGGACGGTCGACGTCAGCCAGCCACGCACGAATGCGTGGCTGGCTGACAAGAACCGCGCAGCTGGCGTGGCAAACCACTCCGGGTACATCCTACGTAGCGTGGACGGTCGACGTCAGCCAACCACGCACGAATGCGTGGCTGGCTGACAAGAACCGCGCAGCTGACGTGGCAAACCACTCCGGGTACATCCTACGTAGCGTGGACGGTCGACGTCAGCCAGCCACGCACGAATGCGTGGCTGGCTGACAAGAACCGCGCAGCTGACGTGGCAAACCACTCCGGGTACATCCTACGTAGCGTGGACGGTCGACGTCAGCCAGCCACGCACGAATGCGTGGCTGGCTGACAAGAACCGCGCAGCTGACGTGGCAAACCACTCCGGGTACATCCTACGTAGCGTGGACGGTCGACGTCGAGTCAGTTTTTATGTTTTGATCTTTATCCAAATATTGTAAAGTTCATATTACAAAAACTGACCTTACAATCGAGTCTCACTTGTTGGACTCTTGGGATAAGATAAACAGATGAAATCACACAGCGAACGGGTGCGGGTCGGACGCGGGTCGGATCCGGAGTATCTACGGATGGTGGACGACACCGACCGGGCTACTCGACCCGCAAACGTTCTCAAGTCGTCCCTGGATCGTACCCTTGGAATTTTGTGTACAATTAATCATAATATATTTATATTCTATTACATTAAGCGTTTGATATCTCTAACTCTCATTGTATCTTTGCTGGTAATAACGCGTTTCGTTGTCCACTGACCTTTGGCTTCAGAGTCCGCGGGGGTTCACCCAGCACGCGATTCACCTGAAACACATTGGTAGGATTATTTCACGCATCAATGATTTTGAACAGTGTGTGTGGTAAGTGTTCGAAGTGTAGAAGATCTTTTAACATTTTCACTGAAGCCAGTTAGTCGGCGACGTCCGCGGGACCCACAGCTAGGCAGCAGTAGGTTGCGTGACTAGACACGTCTGTTAGTATTATTGTCTTTCTCAAGTAGGTATCTCAACTTTTATAATGAACCGACTCTGGAAATTTTGGGACTTGTTTAGCGGATGTCGGTATAGGTAAGTACATAGAAATAGGAATATTAAGTCGAAACATTAAGATGCGGAGGATGGGGAAGTTAAAAATGAAACGGATGGAGATTCTTTGTTGCTACGTAGGTAACATTAAATCAATGGAAAAGCGTTGGGTGAACGAGGGCTAATAGAAATCCGGAGTCGGACGGAGGCGATTATCATCAGTAGAACACGCCAGCAGGAGCCGCTCGGACGGAGGCGATCCTCATCAGTAGGACACGCAAGCAGGAGCCGCTCGGACGGAGGCGATCCTCATCAGTAGGACACGCAAGCAGGAGCCGCTCGGACGGAGGCGATCCTCATCAGTAGGACACGCAAGCAGGAGCCGCTCGGACGGAGGCGATCCTCATCAGTAGGACACGCCAGCAGGAGCCGCTCGGACGGAGGCGATCCTCATCAGTAGGACACGCAAGCAGGAGCCGCTCGGACGGAGGCGATCCTCATCAGTAGGACACGCCAGCAGGAGCCGCTCGGACGGAGGCGATCCTCATCAGTAGGACACGCCAGCAGGAGCCGCTCGGACGGAGGCGATCCTCATCAGTAGGACACGCCAGCAGGAGCCGCTCGGACGGAGGCGATCCTCATCAGTAGGACACGCAAGCAGGAGCCGCTCGGACGAAGGCGATCCTCATCAGTAGGACACGCAAGCAGGAGCCGCTCGGACGGAGGCGATCCTCATCAGTAGGACACGCAAGCAGGAGCCGCTCGGACGGAGGCGATCCTCATCAGTAGGACACGCAAGCAGGAGCCGCTCGGACGGAGGCGATCCTCATCAGTAGGACACGCAAGCAGGAGCCGCTCGGACGAAGGCGATCCTCATCAGTAGGACACGCAAGCAGGAGCCGCTCGGACGGAGGCGATCCTCATCAGTAGGACACGCAAGCAGGAGCCGCTCGGACGGAGGCGATCCTCATCAGTAGGACACGCCAGCAGGAGCCGCTCGGACGGAGGCGATCCTCATCAGTAGGACACGCCAGCAGGAGCCGCTCGGACGGAGGCGATCCTCATCAATAGAACACGCCAGCAGGAGCCGCTCGGACGGAGGCGATCCTCATCAGTAGGACACGCAAGCAGGAGCCGCTCGGACGGAGGCGATCCTCATCAGTAGGACACGCAAGCAGGAGCCGCTCGGACGGAGGCGATCCTCATCAGTAGGACACGCAAGCAGGAGCCGCTCGGACGGAGGCGATCCTCATCAGTAGGACACGCCAGCAGGAGCCGCTCGGACGGAGGCGATCCTCATCAGTAGGACACGCAAGCAGGAGCCGCTCGGACGGAGGCGATCCTCATCAGTAGGACACGCCAGCAGGAGCCGCTCGGACGGAGGCGATCCTCATCAGTAGGACACGCCAGCAGGAGCCGCTCGGACGGAGGCGATCCTCATCAGTAGGACACGCCAGCAGGAGCCGCTCGGACGGAGGCGATCCTCATCAGTAGGACACGCAAGCAGGAGCCGCTCGGACGAAGGCGATCCTCATCAATAGAACACGCCAGCAGGAGCCGCTCGGACGGAGGCGATCCTCATCAGTAGGACACGCCAGCAGGAGCCGCTCGGACGGAGGCGATCCTCATCAGTAGGACACGCCAGCAGGAGCCGCTCGGACGGAGGCGATCCTCATCAGTAGGACACGCAAGCAGGAGCCGCTCGGACGAAGGCGATCCTCATCAATAGAACACGCCAGCAGGAGCCGCTCGGACGGAGGCGATCCTCATCAGTAGGACACGCAAGCAGGAGCCGCTCGGACGGAGGCGATCCTCATCAGTAGGACACGCAAGCAGGAGCCGCTCGGACGGAGGCGATCCTCATCAGTAGGACACGCCAGCAGGAGCCGCTCGGACGGAGGCGATCCTCATCAGTAGGACACGCCAGCAGGAGCCGCTCGGACGGAGGCGATCCTCATCAATAGAACACGCCAGCAGGAGCCGCTCGGACGGAGGCGATCCTCATCAGTAGGACACGCCAGCAGGAGCCGCTCGGACGGAGGCGATCCTCATCAGTAGGACACGCCAGCAGGAGCCGCTCGGACGGAGGCGATCCTCATCAATAGCGATCTTTTCATTTGTTACATGAACTTGTTCGTGAGGTTATAGTTTGGTTGTAAGCTATTGCTTCAGGGTCAGTCCGACTTTACGAAAATTCCCGTGAAACACGCAAACACGCACAAAGGTATTTGAATAGTGAGGCTATTGGCGAAGGCAAAGGGTCTATAGGGTAATATCTATCGCACAGTTAATGGATCCTATGATGTTCCGCGAGGAGCCCCCTCCCTGCAGCTGCACCACTGCGCCGCCCGCCGCCCTCCCCCGCCGCCCGCCGCCCGCCGCCCACGTACTCGACCTCACACACCAGCACACACCACGCTAACACTTACCTCTCATTACTTGACTATAACACTCGCCTTCGAACTTCACATTTCTTAATCTGCTGTAAATAGTTGAGGAGTGAAACTACTGAGCTACAGAATCTAACTGAAATTCTAATACTCGATGTGCATACAAGCAGTACGTCGTGGGGAGCGAGGGGCGCGGGGGCCGGGGAGGTGCAGTGGGGGAGGGCGCCCGGGCCCTGTGCGCCGCGGCTGGCGCCGGGCGTCGCGCCACAGGTACGTGTGGCTCCGGCCCAGCGAGCCTCCGGGACGCGTGTGTGCCTACCGTTACTCTATGATGCTGATCTATACGGATCCTAATGATGAGCATTCGCTGGCAAGATCTGATAAAAACACCTAATCTTGAACTAAATCGTATAATCATTCAAACAGTTTTGAATTCCGGATCATTTCAACCGGAACGTTCTGGCTGATAGAGCAACTGCATGTGTCTGGGATTTATCGACCGCGTGTCCTAGTTATCGATGTTCGTTACAGGAGACGCGGCACGGCGCGGCGCGGTGCGGCGTGGGGGTATCGATCGCGTGTGGGGGGGCTCACCTGCGGGCTGGCCGGCGGCGGTCGGCGCGGGGGCGACACCTCAGCACGGCGCGGCGCGCCGGCCGCGACTGACGCCACCCGCCGCCCATCGATCGCCCTCCCCCTGCGCCACCCGCGCCCGCCCCCGCCCGCTCGCCATTCACGGCTGGTATTGACCCGGCGCGCGCTGTGTACGCGCCCTCCGTCGATATTGTTCCGCTTTGTTTCACTACGCCTACGCGGACACTTGGCCAGCCCGCCGGTTTCTGATCGCTACTACAGACCCGCGTGGACCCCTGGACGCACGTCACAGTGGCTCAAGTTGCGTGTGGGTACAGCGCCCCAAAAGACTCACTTCACACTGTTCGGCAGCACAAGTATGCTAGCTTAGCTTTGGTGCGTCGTGAGTCGTCTCGTCGCTCGCCCTCGCGCTCGCCTCGAGCTCGCCCGCCATTCGCCGCCACTCGCCCCTCGCCCGACGACACTGATCGATCCGGCGACGTCCGCGGGCGAACTCTATTGTTTACTGACTCATCAGCACGAACACTGTCAGCTCGGTTCAAAAGGATTGTGTAGAAGTTATGAACAGTTACCCATTTATTAGGTGACATTGAGCAATATAAAACTAATCCTTCGGTGCCAATGAGCTTAATTGTATTTGGTTTAATTTAGCTCTTTGAAATCGGGCGCAAGGCTCACTGCAACCATTTCGGTAAGACTGCGGCAGTTGGAGGGTACGATCAGTATTTTGTTTTGTAATTTCCATTCCCAGAAGTACCTCCACAGCTGTATTGCAACATGTATCATTCTCACGGTGGGTATACTACAGGTACACCTCTGCCCAACCCTTCGGGGAAACAACGCGTAATGTTATGACACACTAAAGACATAGCACAACACACAAAAGACATAGCACAACACACAAAAGACATAGCACAACACACAAAAGACATAGCACAACACACAAAAGACATAGCACAACACACAAAAGACATAGCACAACACACAAAAGACATAGCACTACACACAAAAGACATAGCACAACACACAAAAGACATAGCACTACACACAAAAGACATAGCACAACACACAAAAGACATAGCACAACACACAAAAGACATAGCACAACACACAAAAGACATAGCACTACACACAAAAGACATAGCACAACACACAAAAGACATAGCACAACACACAAAAGACATAGCACAACACACAAAAGACATAGCACAACACACAAAAGACATAGCACAACACACAAAAGACATAGCACAACACACAAAAGACATAGCACAACACACAAAAGACATAGCACAACACACAAAAGACATAGCACAACACACAAAAGACATAGCACAACACACAAAAGACATAGCACAACACACAAAAGCACAATTAAAAAGATGATAACAAATTACATGAATATATACAACATCCAAAAAAGAAAAACATAAGTATTTAAAGAAATAGAGTGACACGATAACAAACTTCAAATTGAATAATGAGACAAGGTCGGTGTGCGGCTCAAGGCTGCACCAAGTGGGAGTCCAGCTCAGCATGTGGCAGGCAAACATACCTGACGCTGATACTCTGCTGAATCCCTGCAGGGACATACGGACGTCGAGCTGACGAGATAAACACAGTTGGAGTTGTAACAAAGTGTTATGCGCGGAGTGAAATTATGTAAGTATACCCGCAACTTGAATTATGTATTCTACAGTAAAGTTGTGCCACGGGGAACGTTCTTGTTCGCTGATGTGTTGACTGCGTTTTTATTAATTCTTGAATATTTTAAAAGTTATATGTATAATATCAATGTAACAATACGTTTAGGATACTGGTGGGGCTGCCCCGTTTCTGTAGTGCATCGGGGATGTTTGCAGATGCACATGTGGATTGTTTTTACACAACAATGCGTAAAAGGTGCGCTTCCCTGGTGCGCAGGGTATGGCGCAGCTCCAATAGTGTCTTAGACATGGTTGCGAGTCGCCTGGACTGTTTGTGTGGGGGTCGCTGTTGTGCCGTCTCTCATGGGATGTCACAGCAGTGATCGGCCGTTATTTAATGTTTTGTTTTGTTTTTCCTCGTTTCTTCAATGTCTGTGTTTACTAACATAAGTAGTCGTAAGTTTTACTAACAGTTTTGTTGAGTCTTGGTTACTTGAATAAAGAGAAATTCTATTCTATTCTATTCTAATATAATGAAATTGATAAATGAATAATTTCACGCAGCACAAGCTCCACACCGATCGAGATTGAACTTGCTTTGGACGAGTCAACAAGTAACAAGTCCGGCAACAAAGAGGCTGCATTTCAACAAAGAGGCTGCATTTCAACAAAGAGGCTGCATTTCAACAAAGAGGCTGCATTTCCATTAATCGAGTTACAGCGAGGAGGCTGGAGGGCGCACGCGGCGCAGCCAGGGGCAGGGAGGGGGGCGTGTAGTACGGATCTATACCGTCGTTTTATGAGATTTGGTTATTTAACCTGTTCACACCGTGTTGTGGACGAAGGCCGCTCCAATCCTTTCAATTACTCGAGAACCCCAAAGGAAAGCATTCGCGACTATAAACTTCTGCCACACAACATTCGTTGCGTAGTTTAGATGCACATCGGTCACACAGACGACACGAAACTAAACAGGTATGATCGAATGGATGGCGGGTTACCTAACGTTTCGTATTAAACTACTATAGTTACCTAACGTTTCGCATTAAACTACTATAGTTACCTAACGTTTCGCATTAAACTACTATAGTTACCTAACGTTTCGTATTAAACTACTATAGTTACCTAACGTTTCGCATTAAACTACTATAGTTACCTAACGTTTCGTATTAAACTACTATAGTTACCTAACGTTTCGTATTAAACTACTATAGTTACCTAACGTTTCGTATTAAACTACTATAGTTACCTAACGTTTCGTATTAAACTACTATAGTTACCTAACGTTTCGTATTAAACTACTATAGTTACCTAACGTTTCGTATTAAACTACTATAGTTACCTAACGTTTCGTATTAAACTACTATCTATAGTTACCTAACGTTTCGTATTAAACTACTATAGTTACCTAACGTTTCGCATTAAACTACTATAGTTACCTAACGTTTCGTATTAAACTACTATAGTTACCTAACGTTTCGTATTAAACTACTATAGTTACCTAACGTTTCGTATTAAACTACTATAGTTACCTAACGTTTCGTATTAAACTACTATAGTTACCTAACGTTTCGTATTAAACTACTATCTATAGTTACCTAACGTTTCGTATTAAACTACTATAGTTACCTAACGTTTCGCATTAAACTACTATAGTTACCTAACGTTTCGTATTAAACTACTATAGTTACCTAACGTTTCGTATTAAACTACTATAGTTACCTAACGTTTCGTATTAAACTACTATAGTTACCTAACGTTTCGTATTAAACTACTATCTATAGTTACCTAACGTTTCGTATTAAACTACTATAGTTACCTAACGTTTCGCATTAAACTACTATAGTTACCTAACGTTTCGTATTAAACTACTATAGTTACCTAACGTTTCGCATTAAACTACTATAGTTACCTAACGTTTCGTATTAAACTACTATAGTTACCTAACGTTTCGCATTAAACTACTATAGTTACCTAACGTTTCGCATTAAACTACTATAGTTACCTAACGTTTCGTATTAAACTACTATAGTTACCTAACGTTTCGTATTAAACTACTATAGTTACCTAACGTTTCGTATTAAACTACTATAGTTACCTAACGTTTCGCATTAAACTACTATAGTTACCTAACGTTTCGTATTAAACTACTATAGTTACCTAACGTTTCGTATTAAACTACTATAGTTACCTAACGTTTCGTATTAAACTACTATCTATAGTTACCTAACGTTTCGTATTAAACTACTATAGTTACCTAACGTTTCGCATTAAACTACTATAGTTACCTAACGTTTCGTATTAAACTACTATAGTTACCTAACGTTTCGTATTAAACTACTATAGTTACCTAACGTTTCGTATTAAACTACTATAGTTACCTAACGTTTCGTATTAAACTACTATAGTTACCTAACGTTTCGTATTAAACTACTATCTATAGTTACCTAACGTTTCGTATTAAACTACTATAGTTACCTAACGTTTCGCATTAAACTACTATAGTTACCTAACGTTTCGTATTAAACTACTATAGTTACCTAACGTTTCGTATTAAACTACTATAGTTACCTAACGTTTCGTATTAAACTACTATAGTTACCTAACGTTTCGTATTAAACTACTATCTATAGTTACCTAACGTTTCGTATTAAACTACTATAGTTACCTAACGTTTCGCATTAAACTACTATAGTTACCTAACGTTTCGTATTAAACTACTATAGTTACCTAACGTTTCGCATTAAACTACTATAGTTACCTAACGTTTCGCATTAAACTACTATAGTTACCTAACGTTTCGTATTAAACTACTATAGTTACCTAACGTTTCGCATTAAACTACTATAGTTACCTAACGTTTCGCATTAAACTACTATAGTTACCTAACGTTTCGTATTAAACTACTATAGTTACCTAACGTTTCGTATTAAACTACTATCTATAGTTACCTAACGTTTCGTATTAAACTACTATAGTTACCTAACGTTTCGCATTAAACTACTATAGTTACCTAACGTTTCGTATTAAACTACTATAGTTACCTAACGTTTCGCATTAAACTACTATAGTTACCTAACGTTTCGTATTAAACTACTATAGTTACCTAACGTTTCGTATTAAACTACTATAGTTACCTAACGTTTCGTATTAAACTACTATCTATAGTTACCTAACGTTTCGTATTAAACTACTATAGTTACCTAACGTTTCGCATTAAACTACTATAGTTACCTAACGTTTCGTATTAAACTACTATAGTTACCTAACGTTTCGTATTAAACTACTATAGTTACCTAACGTTTCGCATTAAACTACTATAGTTACCTAACGTTTTCGCATTAAACTACTATAGTTACCTAACGTTTCGCATTAAACTACTATAGTTACCTAACGTTTCGCATTAAACTACTATAGTTACCTAACGTTTCGCATTAAACTACTATAGTTACCTAACGTTTCGCATTAAACTACTATAGTTACCTAACGTTTCGCATTAAACTACTATAGTTACCTAACGTTTCGCATTAAACTACTATAGTTACCTAACGTTTCGCATTAAACTACTATAGTTACCTAACGTTTCGTATTAAACTACTATAGTTACCTAACGTTTCGTATTAAACTACTATAGTTACCTAACGTTTTCGCATTAAACTACTATAGTTACCTAACGTTTCGCATTAAACTACTATAGTTACCTAACGTTTCGCATTAAACTACTATAGTTACCTAACGTTTCGTATTAAACTACTATAGTTACCTAACGTTTCGTATTAAACTACTATAGTTACCTAACGTTTCGTATTAAACTACTATAGTTACCTAACGTTTCGTATTAAACTACTATAGTTACCTAACGTTTCGTATTAAACTACTATCTATAGTTACCTAACGTTTCGTATTAAACTACTATAGTTACCTAACGTTTCGTATTAAACTACTATCTATAGTTACCTAACGTTTCGCATTAAACTACTATAGTTACCTAACGTTTCGTATTAAACTACTATAGTTACCTAACGTTTCGCATTAAACTACTATAGTTACCTAACGTTTCGTATTAAACTACTATAGTTACCTAACGTTTCGCATTAAACTACTATAGTTACCTAACGTTTCGCATTAAACTACTATAGTTACCTAACGTTTCGCATTAAACTACTATAGTTACCTAACGTTTCGCATTAAACTACTATAGTTACCTAACGTTTCGCATTAAACTACTATAGTTACCTAACGTTTCGCATTAAACTACTATAGTTACCTAACGTTTCGCATTAAACTACTATAGTTACCTAACGTTTCGCATTAAACTACTATAGTTACCTAACGTTTCGTATTAAACTACTATAGTTACCTAACGTTTCGCATTAAACTACTATAGTTACCTAACGTTTCGTATTAAACTACTATAGTTACCTAACGTTTCGTATTAAACTACTATAGTTACCTAACGTTTCGTATTAAACTACTATAGTTACCTAACGTTTCGCATTAAACTACTATAGTTACCTAACGTTTCGTATTAAACTACTATAGTTACCTAACGTTTCGTATTAAACTACTATAGTTACCTAACGTTTCGCATTAAACTACTATAGTTACCTAACGTTTCGCATTAAACTACTATAGTTACCTAACGTTTCGCATTAAACTACTATAGTTACCTAACGTTTCGCATTAAACTACTATAGTTACCTAACGTTTCGCATTAAACTACTATAGTTACCTAACGTTTCGCATTAAACTACTATAGTTACCTAACGTTTCGCATTAAACTACTATAGTTACCTAACGTTTCGCATTAAACTACTATAGTTACCTAACGTTTCGCATTAAACTACTATAGTTACCTAACGTTTCGCATTAAACTACTATAGTTACCTAACGTTTCGCATTAAACTACTATAGTTACCTAACGTTTCGCATTAAACTACTATAGTTACCTAACGTTTCGTATTAAACTACTATAGTTACCTAACGTTTCGTATTAAACTACTATAGTTACCTAACGTTTCGCATTAAACTACTATAGTTACCTAACGTTTCGCATTAAACTACTATAGTTACCTAACGTTTCGCATTAAACTACTATAGTTACCTAACGTTTCGTATTAAACTACTATAGTTACCTAACGTTTCGTATTAAACTACTATAGTTACCTAACGTTTCGTATTAAACTACTATAGTTACCTAACGTTTCGTATTAAACTACTATAGTTACCTAACGTTTCGTATTAAACTACTATCTATAGTTACCTAACGTTTCGTATTAAACTACTATAGTTACCTAACGTTTCGTATTAAACTACTATCTATAGTTACCTAACGTTTCGTATTAAACTACTATAGTTACCTAACGTTTCGTATTAAACTACTATAGTTACCTAACGTTTCGTATTAAACTACTATAGTTACCTAACGTTTCGTATTAAACTACTATCTATAGTTACCTAACGTTTCGTATTAAACTACTATAGTTACCTAACGTTTCGTATTAAACTACTATCTATAGTTACCTAACGTTTCGCATTAAACTACTATAGTTACCTAACGTTTCGTATTAAACTACTATAGTTACCTAACGTTTCGCATTAAACTACTATAGTTACCTAACGTTTCGCATTAAACTACTATAGTTACCTAACGTTTCGTATTAAACTACTATAGTTACCTAACGTTTCGTATTAAACTACTATAGTTACCTAACGTTTCGCATTAAACTACTATAGTTACCTAACGTTTCGTATTAAACTACTATAGTTACCTAACGTTTCGTATTAAACTACTATAGTTACCTAACGTTTCGTATTAAACTACTATAGTTACCTAACGTTTCGCATTAAACTACTATAGTTACCTAACGTTTCGTATTAAACTACTATAGTTACCTAACGTTTCGTATTAAACTACTATAGTTACCTAACGTTTCGCATTAAACTACTATAGTTACCTAACGTTTCGTATTAAACTACTATAGTTACCTAACGTTTCGTATTAAACTACTATAGTTACCTAACGTTTCGTATTAAACTACTATAGTTACCTAACGTTTCGTATTAAACTACTATAGTTACCTAACGTTTCGTATTAAACTACTATAGTTACCTAACGTTTCGCATTAAACTACTATAGTTACCTAACGTTTCGTATTAAACTACTATAGTTACCTAACGTTTCGTATTAAACTACTATAGTTACCTAACGTTTCGTATTAAACTACTATAGTTACCTAACGTTTCGCATTAAACTACTATAGTTACCTAACGTTTCGTATTAAACTACTATAGTTACCTAACGTTTCGTATTAAACTACTATAGTTACCTAACGTTTCGCATTAAACTACTATAGTTACCTAACGTTTCGTATTAAACTACTATAGTTACCTAACGTTTCGTATTAAACTACTATAGTTACCTAACGTTTCGTATTAAACTACTATAGTTACCTAACGTTTCGTATTAAACTACTATAGTTACCTAACGTTTCGTATTAAACTACTATAGTTACCTAACGTTTCGTATTAAACTACTATAGTTACCTAACGTTTCGCATTAAACTACTATAGTTACCTAACGTTTCGCATTAAACTACTATAGTTACCTAACGTTTCGTATTAAACTACTATAGTTACCTAACGTTTCGCATTAAACTACTATAGTTACCTAACGTTTCGTATTAAACTACTATCTATAGTTACCTAACGTTTCGTATTAAACTACTATAGTTACCTAACGTTTCGTATTAAACTACTATAGTTACCTAACGTTTCGTATTAAACTACTATCTATAGTTACCTAACGTTTCGTATTAAACTACTATAGTTACCTAACGTTTCGTATTAAACTACTATAGTTACCTAACGTTTCGCATTAAACTACTATAGTTACCTAACGTTTCGTATTAAACTACTATAGTTACCTAACGTTTCGTATTAAACTACTATAGTTACCTAACGTTTCGCATTAAACTACTATAGTTACCTAACGTTTCGTATTAAACTACTATAGTTACCTAACGTTTCGCATTAAACTACTATAGTTACCTAACGTTTCGTATTAAACTACTATAGTTACCTAACGTTTCGTATTAAACTACTATAGTTACCTAACGTTTCGTATTAAACTACTATAGTTACCTAACGTTTCGTATTAAACTACTATAGTTACCTAACGTTTCGCATTAAACTACTATAGTTACCTAACGTTTCGCATTAAACTACTATAGTTACCTAACGTTTCGTATTAAACTACTATCTATAGTTACCTAACGTTTCGCATTAAACTACTATAGTTACCTAACGTTTCGTATTAAACTACTATAGTTACCTAACGTTTCGTATTAAACTACTATAGTTACCTAACGTTTCGCATTAAACTACTATAGTTACCTAACGTTTCGTATTAAACTACTATAGTTACCTAACGTTTCGCATTAAACTACTATAGTTACCTAACGTTTCGTATTAAACTACTATAGTTACCTAACGTTTCGTATTAAACTACTATAGTTACCTAACGTTTCGCATTAAACTACTATAGTTACCTAACGTTTCGTATTAAACTACTATCTATAGTTACCTAACGTTTCGTATTAAACTACTATAGTTACCTAACGTTTCGCATTAAACTACTATAGTTACCTAACGTTTCGTATTAAACTACTATAGTTACCTAACGTTTCGTATTAAACTACTATAGTTACCTAACGTTTCGCATTAAACTACTATAGTTACCTAACGTTTCGTATTAAACTACTATAGTTACCTAACGTTTCGTATTAAACTACTATAGTTACCTAACGTTTCGCATTAAACTACTATAGTTACCTAACGTTTCGCATTAAACTACTATAGTTACCTAACGTTTCGTATTAAACTACTATCTATAGTTACCTAACGTTTCGTATTAAACTACTATAGTTACCTAACGTTTCGTATTAAACTACTATAGTTACCTAACGTTTCGTATTAAACTACTATAGTTACCTAACGTTTCGCATTAAACTACTATAGTTACCTAACGTTTCGTATTAAACTACTATCTATAGTTACCTAACGTTTCGTATTAAACTACTATAGTTACCTAACGTTTCGTATTAAACTACTATAGTTACCTAACGTTTCGTATTAAACTACTATAGTTACCTAACGTTTCGCATTAAACTACTATAGTTACCTAACGTTTCGCATTAAACTTACTATAGTTACCTAACGTTTCGTATTAAACTACTATAGTTACCTAACGTTTCGCATTAAACTACTATAGTTACCTAACGTTTCGTATTAAACTACTATCTATAGTTTACCTAACGTTTCGTATTAAACTACTATAGTTACCTAACGTTTCGTATTAAAACTACTATAGTTACCTAACGTTTCGCATTAAACTACTATAGTTACCTAACGTTTCGTATTAAACTACTATCTATAGTTACCTAACGTTTCGTATTAAACTACTATAGTTACCTAACGTTTCGCATTAAACTACTATAGTTACCTAACGTTTCGTATTAAACTACTATAGTTACCTAACGTTTCGTATTAAACTACTATAGTTACCTAACGTTTCGCATTAAACTACTATAGTTACCTAACGTTTCGTATTAAACTACTATAGTTACCTAACGTTTCGTATTAAACTACTATAGTTACCTAACGTTTCGCATTAAACTACTATAGTTACCTAACGTTTCGTATTAAACTACTATAGTTACCTAACGTTTCGCATTAAACTACTATAGTTACCTAACGTTTCGTATTAAACTACTATAGTTACCTAACGTTTCGTATTAAACTACTATAGTTACCTAACGTTTCGTATTAAACTACTATAGTTACCTAACGTTTCGCATTAAACTACTATAGTTACCTAACGTTTCGCATTAAACTACTATAGTTACCTAACGTTTCGTATTAAACTACTATCTATAGTTACCTAACGTTTCGCATTAAACTACTATAGTTACCTAACGTTTCGTATTAAACTACTATAGTTACCTAACGTTTCGTATTAAACTACTATAGTTACCTAACGTTTCGCATTAAACTACTATAGTTACCTAACGTTTCGTATTAAACTACTATAGTTACCTAACGTTTCGCATTAAACTACTATAGTTACCTAACGTTTCGTATTAAACTACTATAGTTACCTAACGTTTCGTATTAAACTACTATAGTTACCTAACGTTTCGCATTAAACTACTATAGTTACCTAACGTTTCGTATTAAACTACTATCTATAGTTACCTAACGTTTCGTATTAAACTACTATAGTTACCTAACGTTTCGCATTAAACTACTATAGTTACCTAACGTTTCGTATTAAACTACTATAGTTACCTAACGTTTCGTATTAAACTACTATAGTTACCTAACGTTTCGCATTAAACTACTATAGTTACCTAACGTTTCGTATTAAACTACTATAGTTACCTAACGTTTCGT